>CM029919.1:98087597-98382757 GCA_017639245.1 Myiopsitta monachus | reverse complement strand
CAGGACAGTGGGGGAGAAGGAACCGGATCAGGGCGATGGGAGCAGGATCAGGGGCAGCAGAAACGGGATCAGGAGGAGCAGGAGCAGAGTGATGGGGAAAGGACCAGGATCATGGTAGTTGGAGCAGAATCAAAGGCAGAAGAAGCAGGGTGGATGGAGCAGGTCAGTGTGGAGGAGGAAATGGATCAGTGACGGGAGCAGGAGCTGGGGGAGCAGGAGCAGGATCGGGGAGCAGGACAGTGGGAGGAGAAGCAGAGCAAGTGGCATCAGGGCTGAGGTGGGAGCGAGGGGTTCCCGCAGCAGCCCCAGACTCAGGTCAGGGGGTCCTGGGGACACCCAGGCCAGGGAGATGCATTCAGAGCCTGTCCTGTCTGTACGTACAAGGGGGAAGGACGTGGGTGGGAAATGCTCCTGGGGCCTGAGGCCAATGCTGGCAGCAGAAGAGATGGGCAGGAGCCGGCTCCACGGGGATGCGGGGATGGGGATGAAGAGCTGACACCCCGCAGCTCCCCATCCCTTGGGTGACCCCTGAGCACCACCACGGCCCCACCGCAGTCCCACTGTGGAACACATGAGCTCAGACCCTATCTGTGGGTACCCCGGGGTGAGCCGGAACCAGTGAGCACACTGCATCCCGGGGAAGGCCCGTGCTGAGTCAGCGGGTGAGGAAGGGGACGGGCAAATGGAAACGCTGGGGCACATGGAAATGCTCGTGCCCATGAGAGCGCTGATGCTGCGGGGCAGGAGGCAAGGAGGAGGCGGTGGCAGGGGACTGCCATGGCCACGAGGATGAGGAGGGGCCGTAGCAGCTGCCATAAGGTTTCAGGCTGGAGAACACTGGGGCTGTTCAGCCTGGAGAAGAGAAGGCTGTGTGGAGACCACAGAGCAGCTTCCAGTGTCTGAAGGGGGCTATGAGGATGCTGGGGAGGGACCCTTCATCAGAGGACTGGAGCCATAGGACAAGGAGTGATGGGCTCAAACTGGAGCAGGGGAAGTCAGGCTGGAGATAAGGAAGAAGTTCTTCCCTGTGAGGGTGCTGAGGCGCTGGCCCAGGGTGCCCAGAGAAGCTGTGGCTGCCTCATCCCTGGCAGTGCTCAAGGCCAGGTTGGACACAGGGGCTTGGAGCAAGTGGGAGGTGTCCTTGCCCGTGGCAGGGGTTGGAGTGGAGGGGCTAAGGTCCCTTCAACCCAAAGCACTCCCTGATTCCATGAAGACCACAGGAGGGAAGGGGGAGCTGAGCCCATTGGGCACCAGGACCCCCAGCCAGGACGGTGGCATCACCCCTGGTCCCCGCATCCCAACACTGGGGCACCGGAGGGCGCCGCAGCCCATGGACGCCGGATGGGCGGCGCTGGCCGGGGGCACTGTGGGCGCTGGGGGAGCACAGCCCATCCCTGCCAGCGCCCTGCACAAGGACGGCTCTGTTCTCTGGGAAGTCCATGGACGGTAGCGCCTTTAACCCTTCTGTCTCGGGTGCAGGCGCCTCGTGGGGCCAAGGGGCACATCCTGTGTGGGGCACACCCCAGGGGGGCTCCGGAGGGGCCTGGACCCCCCCCAGCCCTGCACCCTGGCCCCGTGGAGAGGGCACAGGAGGAGGAAGAGCCAGGGCATGGGGGGGGCTGCGCAGAGCCCAGCCCCAGTGGGGCCGCTGGGTGCTCGTGCGGATTTGGGCGCAGGGAGGGGCGGGTGCCGCACTCTGACCCCCCATCGCCCATCGCAGCTCTGGGACGGGAAATGGCCTCATCCTTCTGCAGCAGAAAAGGGGAAGCAAAAGGAGCCCAATCCCCGCCAGGGCATCCCCCGCCGGGGGTTTCCGTGGCGGGGGAAGGAGCAGCCGCCCCCTGAGCTCCCGCCCATCACCGGCCCCAGGGGCCCCAAACCTGACCCCAGCAAAGCAAATCGGGCCCGTGGGCTGTGCACTGGGAGCCTGCACCCCGCTATGGGCACCCCGCTATGGGCACCCCGCTATGGGCACCCCGCTATGGGCACCCCGCTATGGGCACCCTGCTATGGGCACAAGGGTCCCGGAATCACACAGCACAGCCCACGCTGCACCTGAGCCCTACACACTGCACCTGGCACCCTGCATCCCACACCCCGTACCCCACACCCCGCACCCTGTGTGGTGCTGTGCGTTGCTGCCTGTGCTCACAGGCCATGCAGTGGGTCCATCCCAGGAGATGGACCTCCAAAAGATGGCCAGTGTGTCCCCACGGACAAACAGACCTGACCAGGACAGACAGTGCGTCCCCTGGACAGACACTCGGTGCCCCATGGGCAGACACTCGGTGCCCCATGGGCAGACACACGGTGCCCCATGGGCGGACAGCCCTGCCTGCCCAAACCGAGCTGTGCAGCCGGGACCATCCCGCTCGGTGGGAGCAGCCCCGGCGCAGGCAGAGGAATCCCATCAGCCCCATAAATACCGAGCAGGGCTGTCGGGCCGAGTGCGGCAGCATCAGCACCGGCGGGAGCGCGTGGGGGCCTCTGCCCGGTGCTGAGATGGGGTCCCTGCCCGCGGGTCCGGCCCGTGCTGTGCTGCACCCGTGACACCGTACCCCCGCTCAGCCTCGGTGCCCGCGGCTCAGCCCCGGCCCGCTGCCGCCGCTGCGGTAACCTCCCGCTGGGCCCAAGGCTGCTTTCCTCGTCCCAGCTCAGCCCCGTCCGGAGCATTTCCTCATCTGATTTCCCTCCTCCGGGGCTCGGAGCTCTGCTGCGGGTCCCTCTGCCCCCCAGCACGGCCAGGTGCACAACACAGCCCAGCACGGGGAATGGGGTGGAGGGAGGGGTGGGTGGATGGATGGATGGATGGATGGATTGGATGGATGGATGGATGGATGGATGGATGGATTGGATGGATGGATGGATGGATGGATGGATTGGATGGATTGGATGGATTGGATGGATGGATGGATGGAGGATGGGTGGGTGGGGGATGGATGGAGGGGGTGGGTGGATGGATGGATGGGTGGGTGGGTGGGTGGATGGATGGATGATGGATGGATGGATGGATGGATTGGATGGATGGATGGATGGATGAGGATGGATGGATGGATGGGTGGGTGGTGGATGGATGGATATGATTGGATGGTGGATGGATGGATTGGATGGATGGATGGATGGATTGGATGGATGGATGGATGGATGGGTGGGTGTGGGTGGTGGGTGGATGGATGGATGGATAGGGTGGTGTGGGGTGGATGGATGGATGATGGATGGATGGATGGATGGTGGGTGGGTGGATGGATGGATGAATGGATGGATGGATTGGATGGATGGATGGATGGATGGATGGATGGATGGATGGATTGATGGATGGATGGATGGGATGGATGGATGATTGGATGGATGATGGATGGATGGATGGAGGGAATGGATTTGGATGGATGGATGGATGGATTGATGGATGGATGGATGGATGGATGGATGGAATGGATGATGGATGGATGTTTGGATGCGTGAATGGGTGGATGGATAGATGGATGCGTGGATGGGTGGATGGATGGATGGATGGATGTGTGGATGGGTGGATGGATAGATGTATGTGTGGATGGGTGGATGGATGGATGGATGGATGGGTGGATGGATAGATGGATGAAGGGAGGGAGGGAGGGAGGGATAATGGACGGAGGGAGGGAGGGAGGGAGGGAGGGAGGGAGGGAGGATAATGGATGGATGGATGGATGGATGGATGGATGGGATGCGTGGATGCGTGGATGGATGGATGGATGGATGGATAGATGGATGCGTGGATGCATGGATGGATGGATGGATAGATGGATGCATGCATGGATGGATGCATGGACGGATGGATGGATGAAGGGAGGGAGGGAGGGAGGGAGGGAGGGATAATGGACAGAGGGAGGGAGGGAGGGATAATGGATGGATGGATGGATGGATGGATGGACGGATGGATAATGGATGGATGGACGGATGGATGGATAATGGATGGATGGATGGATGCATGGATGGATAATGGATGGATGGATGGATGGATGGATGGATAGATGATGGATGGATAGATGATGGATGGATGGGTGGGTGGATGGAGGGAGGGATGGAGGGAGAGATGGAGGGATGGATGGATAATGGATGGAGGGAGGGAGGGAGGGATAATGAATGGACAGACGGATGGATGGATAATGGATGGATGGATGGATAATGGATGGACAGATGGATGGATGGATGGATGGGGCCAGGCCACACTCCACAACAAGTGAGCCCATCACTGCTCACACCACCAGCAGAGGCACAGACAAGACCCAGGGTAGAGCACACCAGCATGGGATCAGTTTGGCACCTCTCAATGCCATGGTCAAGCCAAAGCCCCATGCAGGGCACACATCAGACCTACCCCATGAGCCAGCACCTCAAGATGTGCTGGGCTCAGGTGCCTCCGGCATTACCAGAAATACCCCTCTGGATGCTCCCATCCACCTACACCGTGATCCCAGCACCAGCCCCCCTGCTGGGTGACATCCCTGCATGCCACCGCTGATGCCTCAGCTCCACTGAGCAGAGAGGAGTGAGCCCAGTGGCACCCAGCCCATGCACCCACCATGGATCATCTCCCACTTGAGCTGATGGCACTTGGGGACCCACGGGTGCCCCCACTCGGCAGCGGGACACACCAAGAGGTGGCCCCACAACCAGCACCCACCACAGCCGCATGGGACAGAGACACCCCCAGTGCACTGTGGTGTGTGATGGACACGGGCTGTGAGCACTGCAGCGTGTGAGCATTGCAGCGTGGTGGCTGCGGAACACGTGCCGCAGCACGTATGTGACAGCATGTGACAGCATGCGACAGCGTGTGCGGGTGACGTGAGTGGTGCAGTGCATGCAGTGTTGCAATGAGCATTGCCTGACGTGCCCCATGTGTTGTAACTGGTGTGTTGCAAGCTGTGTGCAGTGTGAGACCATGAGTGGGGGGTGCAGTGTGTGCAGTGGGCAGGGTTGTACCTCTCAGTGAGTGCAGTGTGAAGTGCAGAGCCCACAGTGCGTGCACTGGGTGTTGCAGTGGGTGGCTGGGTGGGCAGCGGGTGCAGTGGGCAGTGCAGGGGGGGCAATGGGTGCAGTTCAGGGGGGTAGAGTGCAGGGGGAGCAGTTCAGGGTTGCAGTCAGCAGTGCAATGTGTGCAGTGGAGGAGGAGCAGTGTAGCGGGTGCAGGGGTGCAGTGCAGGGGTGCAGGGGGTGCAGTGCAGCGGATGCAGTGCTGGGGCACAGCGCAGCGCCCTCTGGCGTGCAGCGCCCGGCACAGCGCGCAGTGCCCTTCCGATCACGCAGTGAGCGGGATGGGAGGGGGCAGCGTGTGCAGCGCGGGCAGTGACCGCAGGGCTGCGGTGGGGGGCAGTTCCCAGGGCAGCGTGTGCGGGCGCAGTGCGGTGGCTGTAGTTGCAGTGGGTGCAGTGGGTGCAGAGCGATGGATGCAGCAGCCCCGCGGAGGGGGTCAGCCCGGACCGGTTCTGACCCCGCTACCGGTACCCAGGAGCCCCGGTACCCCCCGCCCTGCGCCGCGCGGGCTCCGGTCCCGATGCCCCCGCCCTGGCCCCGACGGGCGGCTCTTCCCGCGCCCTGGCCTGGACCCCCCGTTCCCGGCCCTCCCGTCCCTGTCCCGGTCCCGGTCCCGGTCCCGGTCCCGCACTCACCCCGGGGCATGGCGCGGCGGCGGGCGCGGGGCCGGAGCGGCGGCGGCAGCAGCAGCAGGAGGAGGAGGAGGAGCTGGAGGAAGTCAGCGGCCGCCTCCCGCCGCCCCGGGCGGTCCCGCGGAGAAACTTCCCCCCGGCCCCCTCCCGCCGCCGCTTCCTTCCTCCGCCCGGGCCGGGGCCGGGCCCTTCCCGCGGGGCGCTCACGGGCATCGCTCCTCTCCCCCCCGCGGCAGCAGCGGGGGGAGCTCCCGGCGCCGCCGCTGTGCCCGCCCCGGGACCCCCGAGTAGGAGCGTGCGGCCCCAGGGAGGGGAGCCCCCACCCCACGGCTGCTCCTGCGGGGGGTCCGGGACAGGGACGGGGCCGGGACGCGGATGGGGATGGAGACGAGGACGGGGGAACAGCGCTGCGCGGGTGGGGGTGCAGTAGCGGGGGAAGGGGGGCATCCGGCCGGCGGGCACAGCGGAACAGCAGGCGGGGAAGTGGCAGCCCCTGCCCTGCGGGTGTGTGCGGGGATGGGGTGATGAATGGGAGAGAGCAGAACGGGGAGGGGGGAGCAGCCCTCAGAGCATGGTCTCGTCCTGCTGGGTCAGGGCCAGGGGGACCCAGGTGCTGTGATGGTCCCCACCAAGGCCAGGACCCCAAGATGGGGGGTCTTGTAAGGGCTGGGTACCCCAGGATGGGGGTTCCCATAAGGGCCAGGTCCCCCAAGACGGGGGTCCCAATTAGGGCCGCATCCCCCCAGCAGCCCCCAGGGCAGCACCCACAGCCCATGACAGCCCCCACTTCCCTGCCTTAGGGCAGGAGGGTCTCATGGGAGAGATGCGGTGGCCCCGGGATGGAGGTGAGTGGGCTCATCAGGAGCCCTCTTCCCGGGTGTGCCGCAGCCGCAGGGACCTCCGGCCCTCATCAGGATGTCCCCCCACGCCAGCGCAGAGGAGCCCATGGGACAGGTCCCCTCTGCCTGGAAATGAGTCTGGCAGCTGCCTGTGGCTCCGGGCACTTCCCGACCCCTCCCGTTGCCAGCCCTGTTGCCCATCCCGGGCACCCTCCACGGCCGGCGGCCCCCATGGATACCAATACCCCCATCCCGCGTCCTGGGGCTGATCGCGCCCGCCTGGGGACAACAGTGACACCTCTCGGGGCAGCGGAGATGGAGCGGGACGGGATTGCGCTTCCGGACCAGCAGCCACGAAGCTATTCTGGGGCCGGATCCGGTCCCTGCAGGGACCTCCGCTGCCAGCTCCGGGGCCGAGGGAGGACACGTGAACCCTCCGTCCCTGACCTTCCTGTGCCCCAGTGGTGCTGATGCCACCGGGACAATGGTGGCCAGTGGCGATGCCGCCAGGAGCAAGCGGCCCTGGCAGGGTGCTGCAGTTCTTGGGAGCGACGGAGTGTGGCAGCCCAGGCCCGGGCATCAGAGCGAGTCTGTCCCGAAGAGCTGGGGTGCGCTGATGTGTCAGGGTGCTCTGATGAACTAGGGTGCTCTAACGAGCTGAATGCTCTGATGACTCGGGGAGCTCTGACAAGCTGGGGTGCTGCGATGTGTTGGTCAGGATGTTTTGGGATGCTCTAATGCGCTCAGCTGAACTAGAGTGCTCTAATAAACCAGGGTGCTCTGATGAGCTGTGGTGTAGATGTGTTGGTGTGCTCTGATGAACTGGGATGCTCTGATGAGCTGGGGTGCTCTGGTGAGCTGTGGTGCTCTGCCCAGCTGCGGTGCTCTGATGAGCTGGGGTGCTGTGATGCGCTGGGATGCTCCACTGAGCTGTGGTGCTCTGCCCAGCTGTGGTGCTCTGATGAGCTGGGGTGCTCCACTGAGCTGTGGTGCTCTGATGAGCTGGGGTGCTGTGGTGTGCTGGGGTACTCTGCCCAGCTGGGATGCTGTGATGCGCTGTGGTGCTCTGCCCAGCTGGGATGCTGCGATGCGCCGGGGTGCTCTGCCCAGCTGGGGTGTTGCGATGCTCTGGGATGCTCTGATGAGCCGCGGTGCTCTGCCCTTGCCAGAGCGCTCTGACATGTCAGGGTGCACGGATGACCCGGGCTCCTCTGACGGGCCGGGGCGCCCTGCGAAGCCTCCCCCGGGGCTGGAAGCGGCTCCCGCCCGCTCCGGGCTTCCCTCGCAGTCGCCCCCCTCACTCCCGCGCCGCGCCGTCAGCGCGCCCCCAGCCTGCGCTTCCCCCTGCGCCCACCAGAGGTCGCTGCGGCTCAGCGGCGGGCGCGGGGAGCCCGGCGGAGGCGGATGAGGAGGAGGGGGAAGGAAGCGGGGGGGGGGCGTGGCCATATGCCCGTCTCTGATTGGCCTGGCGGCGGCGGCGGCCCCGCCCCCCGGGGGTCTCTCCCGGCAGCGATTGGCTCCGCCTTCTGTCACCGAGCGCGCGGCGGCGGCGCCAGGGTCCGGTGCGCAGCGGGGCGGGCGCCTGGACGAGACCACCTCTGCGGGGGGGGGACACACTGCGGGGCTGACCCGGGAGACAGCGCGGGGGGGGGAGCCCGGGGGTGTCCCGGGAGGAACCGCCTCTGAGGAAGAAGGTGCGGGGCGGAGCGGACCGGGAGCGGTTACCGGGGGGGGGGCCGGGGTGTCCCGGGAGCGAGCGCTGCTGCGGGTGAGCGGGGACGGGGCTGTCCCGGGAGAGGCCACTGCTGCGGGGGGGGCGGGGGAAGGCTCTGCGGGAGAGACCACTGCGGGGTGGGGGGGGCAGCCCTGATCCGGTGTCTCTACCCGCGCCGGCGGCGTTGTCCCTGTCCGTGCCGGGGCAGCGGGAAGCGGCGCCCGGGCGGGAGCACCGGGAGTAACGCTCGGTCCTTCAGCTGCTGCCGGCCGCGGAGCGCCCAGCCCGGGTGTGCGGAGCGGCGGAGCCGAGCTGAGCGGAGCGGCCGGGCCCGGCGGCGGGGCCGATGCCGAGGAGGAGCTGACAGCGGCGGGGGAAGCGGCGAGGCCGACGCGGAAATGGATGTACGGTCGGGAGTGGCCCTGTG
Organism: Myiopsitta monachus; assembly: GCA_017639245.1. NCBI lineage: Eukaryota > Metazoa > Chordata > Aves > Psittaciformes > Psittacidae > Myiopsitta > Myiopsitta monachus. Next base: position 98,374,132 of record CM029919.1, on the reverse strand, counting down.
GGTGCTGTGCGGCCTCCTCCTGCAGCAGGGCCGCGGGGAGCGGCCCCCCGGCTCCCACCTGGACGACAGCGCCATCGCAGGTGAGGCCCGGCCCGGCTCGCGCGGACCCGTTACCGGGCCCCCCCTCCGTCCCTCCCGGAGCGCCGGGGTCCGGCATCACCCGGTGCCGTGGGGAGGTCCCGGCTGGGCCGCGCTGCTGCTCCGTGCCGTGGGCTGGGATGGAGGGACCCCAAAGCTCCTCCAGCTCCGAGCCCCGCCGCGGGCAGGGACCCCTTCCCCTGCCGCAGGGTGCTCCGAGCCCCGTCCAACCCCGGTTCAGTTCCCCGGTTGCTGAGGCCGGGTTCGCAGACCCGCAGCGGTGGGGGCAAGGGTCGGAGCTCCCAAAATAACCCCTGTTTGTGCGCCCGGCGGTTCCCGCGTGAGGCGCTTTGCATCGGGGCTCGGCCGTTACCTCTCCGGTAAGGACGTGCCCAGACGGGCAGGGCTGCGGGACCCCGAGGCTTCGGCAGCCCTGGCCCGCTCCAGCCTCCTGCCCTCCCCTCGCGCTGCGCCTTCCCACCTGCAGCCGTGAGGAGCGGCAGCCAGCACCCCGCATCCCGCTTTACCTTGCTCCCTGCCCCCGCCCCGAAATCCCCGCAGGAAAAGGAAGGAGAAGCCCGAGCCCCGCCGGGTTCGGGTGGAATTCCCGCTCTGGGAGCCGGGCTTTAATGGCATCCGCCGGCAGAGCGGAGCCAGCCTCGGCCGAGGGCTGGGCACTGGGGAAGCGCCGTGGGCGCTGGTGCTGCTGCGTGTCCTTGTGCCGGGGCCTGAGGTCAGAGCTGGGAGTCTGCTCCCTCAAACCTGCTCTAACCGTTGGTGCTGAGTCAAATCCTGAGCTCCTGCCCGTTCACTGCACGGGACCCCGGGGAGTGTGTGCTGTGAGCGCTGCAGGCCAGGACATGGAGCGGTTTCTGACCGGGAGCACCTCCTCTGAAGCACGGCACGACTCGGCTCAGTGAGCAGAGCGGTCAGCATCGGGGTGCCTTCGCGCTTCCACCACCGCCATCCGCACCCTGGATCCACTCCGGATCCAGGCACAGCTTGGCACAGGCTTCCGCGAGGGATAACGCGCTGGTTCGGGGTGGTGAATGAAGGTGATGGGGATCTCCAGCCCCTCGGTGCTGCAGGGTGCGGGGTGATGGTGTGTGAGCAGGGCTGGGGGCTGGAGCTGCTGGAAGGGTTTGGTTACAGTGGAAGGTGCAGGATGAAAGTGGCTGCAGCGCCGTTGCTAAGCAGGAGTTTGGCTTCGTGTGTGGAGCCGGTCGGTGAGAGCAGGGCAAGTCCTGGAACGTGGTATCAGGAGAACGATCGGGAACGCGGTGTCTGGTTCCTGGCAGGGCAGATTGTTTCATCCCGGCGACGTGGTGCTTTGTGTGGCTCACTTGGGGTGATTCCTTCCCTCCCCACTGCCCTCGTGCACGCTGCTGGGAGAAGCTGCTTTGTAGATTCTTCCTTTGTGAACCTGAATCCTGAGGCCAGTTCACATCCCGTCTGCTCCATTAAGGAAACTGGATCTCTGCAGTCCTTCTGAAGCAAGGTTTATGCCTCCAAGGAATTTCCAGCGGAGTTATTTTTGGAGGCCCTGCAGAAGTGTGGCAGCCCGCGGTGATTCAGCTGCTGACTTCTCCTCTCTGAGCAGAGGCAGAGCAGGGAGCAGCCCAGAGCCCTGATCTCTAACAACACCCGCTGCGGTTGGGCTCCTCCTGCCGAAGAGGTGCTTCTGTAGCTCTCCCTTGCTCGGCCTTGCAGGGGGTGGCTGGGCGCAGGTTGAACCCCGAACGTGCGGGCGAACGTGGGCAGTAAGGGTGCCGCTTATCTGAACGTGGATAACTCGCAGTGTAACGCCCCGTGCCCTGCCTGGGGCTCCCTGCTCTCTGCTACCACAGCTTGAGGCTGATGCTTTTCTGCGGTCACTTGGCCATTAGCTCCGTAGCTCTTAGAGCTGTAGCAGTGCAGGAGGATCCTCAGCACGTGCCGGTTTTCCTTACGTGTTCCCTGGAAGCAGCGGGTGAGGCTGGGGCTGGCCGCGCACATCGGCGGCAGCGCGGGCTCGTGGTGGGCTCCTGCAAGTGAAACTGCTCATCTTGGACAGGTTTTCAGAAGGGAAGTGTTTGGGTTCGTGGCAGGGCATGAACTAAGGAGGAAAGGGGTGCCGGCACTGCTCACTGTTCCCTGGAATGGTTCAGGATGTGCAGGGAAGCGCTTGCAGGGAGCAGAAGTGTGAGTGCAGCAGCTTGGGCTCCTTGGCTCCGTTGCTTTGATTCTGTGCACACGCAGGGCGTGCATCAGCATCATTTAGTGAGGATATTGAGTGCTTCTGGTTCCTGAGATGATTTTTAAATCAGAGTTTGAAATGGGGTGCTTTTATCATAAGATCCCAGAGTGGTTTGTGTCGGAAGGGATGTTAAAGCTCATCCAGTTGCAAGCCCCTGTGTCCAGCCTGGCCTTGAACACTGCAGGGATGGGGCAGCCACAGCTTCTCTGGGCACCCTGGGACAGCAGAGCTTCTGCCTAAGAGCTCATCTCAGTCTCCCCTCTGGCAGTTAAAGCCATTCCCCTTGTCCTGTCCCTACATCCCTTGTTCAAAGCCCCTCTCCAGGTTTCCTGGAGCCCCTTTAGGCACTGGAGCTGCTCTGAGGTCTCCCCTGAGCAGGAAGCTCAGAGCTGGGGGCAGAACTCCAGGGGAAACCAGGCCTTCTCCTGGCTTAGGCTTCTTCAGAGCCAGAGGTGGCTTTGACCTCTTCCCGCTCCATCAGATCCGAGCTCCGTTCCACTTCAGACGCACAGGAGCCGTTTGGCAAGGCCCAGAGAGCCAGCCCGGGGTGTTCAGAGCCATGGAGAGCAGCAGCCTGAGCCCAGCCCAGCTCAGGCCCCTGGCCGGGGCTGCCCTGGGGCACGCGGGTGCCGGTGCTGAGGCCCTGCAGGATGTGCTCAGTCTCGCTCAGCCTCATCGCTTTCACCCGCTGCGGGTTATTTTTAGCATGAATTTGTATGGCTGCAGCTCCAGCCCCGGGCTCTCCTGCACCCCCCTTCTAAACGGGGCAAGAGAAGCTCCCTGTGGACAGCAGTACAGATGCTGCCTTTGAGTGGTTGGGTTTATTCCCTGTCCAGTTCCTTGTTGTAATCTGTCCGTTGCCTGAGTCTCACTGATTTAATCATGGAATCAGGGACTTAAAGCTCCTCCAGCTCCAACCCCTGCTGCGGGCAGGGACCCCTTCCACTGGAGCAGCTCCAAGCCCCTGTGTCCAGCCTGGCCTTCCACACTCCAGAGCTTTATGCTCCCTTCCAGCACAAGCCATTCTGTGCTAATTCATTCTCGGCACAGTGATCTCTCTCCATTGCCTGTTTCTCATTAGATCACATTAACTGCTATCAAGGAGGTTGCTGCTATTAATTTTCCCTTGATTGCCTTCTGTGCAGAGCAGCGTGGGTGGACACAGAAATATTGCTGCTGCTTATTGCAGGGACCTCCCGGTGTGTTAGCTCATCCAGGGAATGCTGCCTGTGAGGGGCTGGGCTTCGGATGACTGGGATTCATCCTGCTTCCCTTAGCGGTGATACTTCCACTGCAGCTGTCTGCTTTGCTGCCTTCAGGCCTGCTCCATCTCCATATGAGTGTGCATTCCCCTGAGCCTGGCTGCATTTGGGATTGAGATTGCTTTTAGTGATCCTGCATCCGTAGGGATGTGTCTGCCATGCTCTGCCTGTGCTGGAGGCTGTCTGGGGTCTCATTTTGATGGCTCTTCTGGCTTCATTTAAACAGATTTGGGATCCTGGTGTGGATTTTCCCTCTCTCCTGCAGCAGTTAAAAGGTGGGATTGGAATAGCATGGTGCAGTTGACCCATTCTGTGGCTGATGTGTGCCTGGGGGTGGACAGAGGCTGGACCCTCAGTGCCTCAAAGCAGTGTTTGGCATTTACTTACATGTCAAGGCACAGCAGCTCCTCTTTCCCTTCCTTTCTCTTTCTCCCCCTTCCCTGCCTAGATCCCTCCATCCCATGGTTTCTGGAGTCTTTGCTGTTGTTCGGGTGATGTTTAACACGTGGGATTCTTACCCCAGCCAGGGGGTGTTTATAACAGGGTTATCAAAGTGTTAGGGTGATATTAACAGAAGAGCTGAGTGCCCAAGCTCAGAGTTTCTGTGTTTGCCTGTAGCACTCGGAGCTCAGGCTGCATGTACAAGCAGAACATCAGTGCTTAAAATGAGTGTGATGAAGGGGGCCACAACCGCAGGCTTTTACTCAGAGATTCAAGAGGGGCAGAAGAATTCAGTCCTGGGTGAGGATGCTGTCCCCGAGCAGCTCCTGTACTTGTCATGCCAAGAGGAAGGGGTTTATTTTGAGTTAATCCTTGGTTACAAAACCTCCAAAGTGACTGCTTTGGACCTTGAACTTGCAGCGAGATCTTTTGACATGAGCAGAATGGACTTCGGGGTGTCTGTGGAAAGCTGGATGTGCATCGCACGTGGATGGTGACTCCTTTATCGCCAGTTTAAACATTACCAGTGCCAGTTGCTCAATGAATCGTTCCATTAGAGCATTTCTTTGGTGGTGCTGAAGTTTCCCTCGCCCCCCATGATGCCAGAATCCACATTTGCCCTTTATTCCTTTGGCAGAGCCTCTGGTTTCACCCACTGCAGCAAGTAAGATGCTTTTATGGGTGGCCTCAAGAAAAAGCCTTATCATTTGAAGGCAGAGGTCGGCGTCAGTCAGTGGTGGTGAGATACAGGCAGCTGACTGAGATTCCCTTAATCTGCCTGCTCCTTAACCTCCCAGTGCTGTGTAACGGAACCGCTGCAGGATTCATGTGCTGCGTGCTGGAAGCCTCCAGATCCTCCTGCAGCCTGGCCAGGTCCTCAGCTGGAGCGGAGCATGACCCAGCGTGTCAGAGCACACCTCCCCGCAGTAACTCCTCATTAACTCCAGTTGCATCTTTCCAGGTACTCGCTGACACTGGGTAGAAGTTGCACATGTGAGTGGCAGCGTTGGGCTGGGCAAGGGGAAAGGGTAGGTTGGAGAATGCTTGGAAAACTCGGCCAGGAAGTAGTCCATGTTCTTCTCCGGCTTGACTGGAAACCGCCGCGGGTTGCACAGCCTTTACTTCCTTTAGGAATGAGACTCATTTTGAGGACTCCTGGGATCCCAGGTTGTGAGGGACCTCAAGGATCATCTGCTCCAACCTCTCCAGGCACAGCATGACCCAGACTGGATGCCCAGCACCCTGTGCAGCCCAACCTTAACAGTGTCCAACACCCGGGGAGTCACCGCTTCCTTGGGGAGATTATTCCAATGGCTGCTTGTTCTTATTGGGAAACATTCTCCTCTTGTGTCTAGTTGGAATCTCCCAGGTGTACCTTGTGCCCATCACCCCTTAGCTTTCCCATGGGACTCCTTATTTATGGGAGGCTAAGCTGTGGGAGCCCAGACCTCTATTACCAGCTCTATACAGGGATCTGGTAACTCCGCTTGGTGCCCGGAGATTTCCGGGGGAGGATCAGGAATCTCCAGGCTGGATGTGGCTGTTGAGGCTGTTCAATGTCTCCAGCACCAAATCCTGTTTTCTCATGGCCGCTGTGGTCCATGGCAGCCCGGAGCAGCTCCGGCTGCACTGTCTCCCACCATGTGGAGTGAGGAGGAGCTCGGGTTCCTCCCTCAATGTGCAGTCCTGGAGTGACCTCCCACGGAGAAAACCAGGCAGGTCCGTGGCAGACTCTCCTCATGTCCTGCTTCAAACTGTGCCTTTTGGATTGGCCTTTCCTAAGGTGAGGCAGGGATGTGCAGGGACATGGGGGGAGTCCACAGCAGCAGTCCTGCTGGGAGGAAATGGAATGATGGATGTGTGCTGAAGCCTCCTGACATCCCTTATGGAGTGGCCAGCAGTGACCGTGGTGGTGGTCTCAGAATGGAGCCTCATCCCGAAGGGAATAAGAAAGACAAACAGTTTGCTTCTCTGCTGCTGGGTCTGTGGCTGGCTCTGGGTATGAGATAGTTGTGTCCTTGCTGAGTGCTGTCCCCTCCTGTTCCTTGGGCAGGAGACAGATGTTGGTGTGCGCTGTGCTTTAACCAGTGCTGCAGGGGAGCCGCCTTAGCATGCAGCGACTTCGGTTCCAGGCCTGCCTGGCTTGTGGTGAGGGAAGGGAAGGCAAGGTCATCCTGGTGTAATTCCATGTGGATTTGATTGTAAAAAGGAGGGTGTATGAGCAGGGGATTGGAAAGCCCAGTTTGCCATGAGGTTATCCATCTGCTGCTAACAATCCTTCTGCCTGTCCAGCATGGAGGCTGATGGAAACGGTGGCACTTGTCCCGTGGTAGTTGTCCAAGCCCAGGTTCAGTGCCAAGCTCAGTGACCCTTTTCCTCCCTTCAGCTGCACTTTGCTTTTGCCAGCTCTAATTGCACAGGCTATTAGTGTTGAAAAACCTGCTCAGCTCCTCATTTAGCCTCCCTTTTAACCCAAGCTGCATGGGGAGGGACAAGCTCCCGAGCAGGCTGGAGCCCCGGGTGTCCTGCTTCCTCCGGGGGCAGCTCTGGGTTCCGGCAGGAACGAGCCCTTTTGTACCTGGAGGGGTTTGTTTCAGAGGTGCTCTGGCCACGCTGCAGATTCCTGCTGTGACAGCGCTGGGATGGGGACAGGGACAGGACTTGAACTGCTGTTGGGGTGAAGGTCTGCAGTGTGAGCTGGGAATCCCTCTGCTCCACAACGGAAAAGGAAGGTTTGATCCCCCTTCTTTATGCCGTAGTCAAGCACTATGAATAATGTGGCTTTTTGGCCTCTTTGATGCTGTCCCCAGTAGCACAGTGGAGCCTTTGGATCCTTCTGTGTCCCCATCTCCTGCCCTGAGCGCTTCACTTTGCTTCAGGAGATGGGGAGATGTCTTATGTGTCTGAAGGCAATGGCCATCTCCTGCTGACCTTTGCTTGTGTGACCTCATCCAGGTGGGTCTCTGCAGGCTTTAATTGTTCCTTTATCTTCAATTTAATCAGCCCCATCACCCTGTGTGACTGCCGAGGTGCTGAGGCCCAGAGGAGCTGTGGCTGCCCCATCCCTGCAGTGCTCAAGGCCAGGTTGGACACAGGGGCTTGGAGCTGCTCCAGTGGAAGGGGTCCCTGCCCGTGGCAGGGGCTGGAGCTGGAGGAGCTTTGAGGTCCCTTCCAGCACAAACTATTCCATGATCCTATGATTCTGGGCTAAGGAAGTCGTTCAGATAACTGCATGTTTGTGCATGTGGATCATCTGTGCTTGTTTGGTTTGTCTTTATGAAATGGTATCGGGATGTTTGTTTGTTTGGATTATGGACCTATTTTTAAGTAACCCATTTTTTCCACTTTGGAAAATGCATTCGCTCGTGTGCCAGGGCCAGCTGTGCTGCCTGCATTTGTGAACCAGCAGCAGGAGCTGTTCCCTCTCTGCCTGGCAGGTACATGGGGTGTGAACCTTTGCTATGGGAGATGGCTGTGGGTCCAGAGGAGGCCATGGAGCTGCTGCGAGGGCTGGAGCGGCTCTGCCATGGAGCCAGGCTGAGAGAGCTGGGCTGGGGCAGCCTGGAGAAGAGAAGGCTCCTGAACAGGAGACCTTAGAGCAGCTCCAGGGCCTAAAGGGGCTCCAGGAAACCTGGAGAGGGACTTTGGACAGGGGATGTAGGGACAGGCCAAGGGGAATGGTTTTAAGCTCCCTTCAGTCTAATCACTGTGATTCCATGACTCCAGAATGTGGAGCAGGAGCAATCGAATAGGAGATGGTGATGTCTGTTTGCAAACATACACTCGTGCCACATGTCGTGCAAGAAAAGAAGCTATTTTGGGTAGCCGAGGAGTTCTGACATCGTTTTCCTCTGAAGGGCAGAGTCTTAAGCTCAGTTTCATTTATTCCTTCACGTTTTGAGCTCTGGTGCCTGGAAAGCTGTAGCTCTCAGTGGGCAGAAACACAGTGACCATGAGAGCTTTCATAACGGCCCTGGTCTGCAGTGCAGCTGAGCAGCCCCTGCCCCTGTGCCAGCGCCGCTTGGAACTGCAGGGCAGGGGGACGGAACTGAGGAGTAAAGCTGCTGAGCAATGCCCGCGTTCGGGGCTGTGCGAGTGCCAGCACGTGATGAACCTCTGAGTAAGCCGGAGGGAAGCAGTTGTGTTTTCCTTGATGGAGTCAGGCAGATGCAGGAGAAAAGCTCCTTTCTTGAGGGAGAAGCCATTCCTGGAATACTGTTTTCCAAATCGCTGCTATTATGGATTCCTCAGGAGTGTTTTTCCTTCCAGCCCTGCGTTCTAAGGCAAACATCAAAGCATGCTGTGTTGTGCTGGCCTGGACAAGCTACTCTGGGGTTCCAGTGCAGTGAGGATAACCCAGCCAGCCCCTTAACCCTGTGTATGGTGGCTCAGCACCCTCCCAGGGAAGAGCTTCTGCCCAAGAGCTCATTTCAGTCTCCCCTCTGGCAGGTTAAAGCCATTCCCCTGGGCCTGGCCCTCCAGGCCCTCATCCAAAGCTCCTCTCCAGCTTTCCTGGAGCCCCTTTAGGCACTGGAGCTGCTCTAAGGGTATCCCTGAAGTGTTTCTGTGCCAGTGGTTGCTTAAAGATCATCCTTGGGCATTGCAGAGGGGATGGCGAGCCGGGGTTCCCGGTATTTCGGGGTGTTTCTGGTCTCTGCAGAATGAGGAATAGGAACGTTTCACCTTTCTTTCAGAAGCTGTGGGAAGGATCTCTTGTCCATGGCCCTGCTTTATGCTGTGTGATTTGTGCACCCTTGCCCGTCTGTCTGTGCCCTCCGCGCAGGAGGACCTGGCTCTGTTCCTCAGGAAAAACCCCAGCGCCCCAAACTGGGACTATGGCACAAACGTATTGCAGCCTGGTGAAACTCCAGATGGATTTGGAGGTGTGGGATCACACTGGGCTCCGCTGGAGCAGCCCCCATCCTGCTCTGCTGCTGATGCCCGGGGTCTGGGAGAGAGATTCTGGGCTTTCAGGCTCCAGGTTTCCCCCCCGAGGTGACCCATAGTGGGATGTCACCATGCTGGGACCATGAAGAGGTTCCTCAGGGACGTGAGGTTAATGACGGCAGCAGCTTGGCGTGGCCCTCCTGCAGCTAAACCTGCTTTAGGCACACTCATTTAATCAAGCCCTGTCTGGAGCCCCTCTGGATGAAGGCGTTGCTGCTCCAGGAGGTGAGAAACTGGGGAGGGAGGAAACGGGCTTAGAAGATGCTGCTGTATTTGTGGGAGCAGTGACAGCAGCACCCTGCGGGCAGGGGGACCTCTCGGTGGGGCAGCGACAGGTCCTGTCCTTGTCCTGCCTGCAGTGCTGCTTGGGGAGGTTTCCTCTGGACTACGCTGATTCCTGAGGACCTGTACTCCGTGGTTGGTAGGTAACCAGGTTTTGCTGGTTCTCACTTGGTTTAACTTGTTGGGCCACTAAAACAGAAGAGGTGGAAAGGGACTTCTGGGGACACTGAGGGCACCTCTCCCACGCTGCAGGAGGGGGTCTGTGGAGCTTGGCTTGCGGCAGTGGGTGCAAGGAGAGGGAGGTGGGATCTCTTGGCTTTAATCCCGCCTCTGGGTTTTTGGCTCTTGGGAAAGGAGAAACAATGTTTTGTGCTTCTGTGGTGGGGTGGGTCTCAACCCTTAGATTGTCATTTAGAAGCTGTGTCTCGGGCTGCATGTCTGGTGTTCCTGTGCCGTCATGGTGGGAATGGGGATCCTCATGGAATCATAGACTCATGGAATGGGTTGGGATGGAGGGACCTCAAAGCTCCTCCAGCTCCAACCCCTGCCACGGGCAGGGACCCCTTCCACTGGAGCAGCTCCAAGCCCCTGTGTCCAACCAGGCCTTGAGCACTGCAGGGATGGGGCAGCCACAGCTTCTCTGGGCACCCTGGGACAGCGCCTCAGCACCCTCACAGGGAAGAGCTTCTGCCTAAGAGCTCATCTCAGTTTCCCCTCTGGCAGCTTAAAGCCATTCCCCTGTCCTGTCCCTCCATCCCTTGTCCAAAGCCCCTCTCCAGGTTTCCTGGAGCCCTTTTAGGTCTTGGAAGACTCTTACAAGGTCTGCCAGTCTCTAAGCGGGTGTTTTCATTTACCCGTGTTGGATGGAGGAGTTGTTCTCCAGAGGTACCTGTTCCTTTCCACGCGCTAGGGAGGGAGCTGCAGCAGCTGGTGGTAGATGGGACGTGCGGTGACAAGTGGCGTTGTCTGACACTGCTCCAGAGCTCCGCATGCGGAGCTCATCAGGAGACAGCTTCCAGCCCTCATCCCTGCACCCTGGCTCGCTGCTGCTCTGTGTTTGCTTTAGCATCAGGCTCTGCAGCCCTTGTCCAACTGGTTTGATTTCCATCCCGTGGCTATTTTCAGCTCTCGGCCTGACAAGGTGAAGTGTCTGAGATGCTTTTGTGCTCCTGTGACTGTGCTGTATGGAGGTGTCCTGCTTCCCCTGCTGGCTCCCCCACCTCACCCCTGCCTGTCCTCTTCCATAGCCTCTGGCTGCTTTCTGGCCAGGTCTGTTTGCACCTGAGTCACATCCTTTGTAAGGACATCATTGAGTCCCTGCACAGACACCCTGAGCACAGAGACACCCAAATCGCACCGTTGTGATCTCCCTGTTGTCCTCCTGGGGGGCTGAGGATGGGAGCATGGGGAGGACCAGGAGCTTTGGTTACACTTGTCTTAGGCAGGCTCCCTGCAGGAGGAGCAGCAGGGAAGCCAGTGAGCAGTGATAAACTGGAAGAGAGGGCTGAGAAGAAGCTGAAGGAGTCCAACAAGGATGAGTGTCGAGTCTTGTACCTGGGAAAGCCCAATCCCAAGTGCAGCCCAAGCTGGGGACTGGGAGCAGCTCTGTGAAAGGGACCTGGGGTCCCTGAGGGACCCGAGCTCCATAGGAGTGAGCAGTGAGCAGCTGAGCAAAGAAACCCAGCAGGGTGCTGGGGAGCATCCCCAAGGGTGTCACCACAGGGATAAAGGTGTCATTGTCCCCCTGTGCTCGGCGCTGGTCAGGCCACCCCTGGAACATGGGGTCAGGTTGGCTCCTGCTGCACAGCGAAGCTGTGGCCGGGCCAGAGAGGGGCCAGAGAAGGGCCAAAGAGATGGTCCAAGAGCTGGGCAGCAGTGAGGAAAGGCTGAGAGAGCTGGGACTGTTCAGCTGGGGAAGAGAAGGCTCAGGGAGGCCTCATCCATGTGCCAGCAGTTAAAGGGGGCTGCAGAGGAGATGGAGACTCCCTTTGGACAATGAGTCCGTGGGAAAGCTGAGGGGCGATGGGCCCAAGGTACTGCTGGGGAGATTCCCAATGGACGCAAGAGGGAATTGTTCCCAATGAGAACAAGCAGCCATTGGAATACTCTCCGCAGGGAAGTGGTGACTCCCAGTGTTGGACGCTGTTAAGGTTGGGCTGCGCAGGGTGCTGGGCATCCAGTCTGGGTCATGCTGTGCCTGGAGGGGTTGGAGCAGATGATCCTTGAGGTCCCTTCCGTTGGGATTCCAGGATTCCATGATTGATTCTGGTGCAGCCTCGCAGTAACTGCAGGGATGTGGCTGCGCTGCTCCTGGTTCATGCAGGAGCCTCTGTACTGGGGTGAAAGTCACCCAAGATGTGAGAGCAGGGGATATTTCACCCCAGCTCTTCCTTATTCCAGCTGTCAATGTGTGAGTTGTTCGCTCTGGCAGTGTACTTCTGATTCATTGAATCCCAGAGTGGTTTGGGTTGAAGGGACCTTAAAGCTCCTCCAGCTCCAACCCCTGCCACGGGCAGGGACACCTTCCACTGGAGCAGGTTGCTTTCCCCCTTCCAAGCCATTGCCCTTGGCCTGTCCCTCCATCCCTTGTCCAAAGCCCCTCTCCAGGTTTCCTGCAGCCCCTTTAGGCACTGGAGCTGCTCTCAGGTCTCCCCTTCAGGAGCCTTCTCTTCTCCAGGCTGCCCCAGCCCAGCTCTCAGCCTGGCTCCATGGCAGAGCTGCTCCAGCCTTCGCAGCAGCTCTGTGGCCTCCTCTGGCCTCGCTCCAACAGCTCCATGTATCCAAAGCGTAAATGAACAACAGTTCCTGCTGTTATAAACCCGTTTTACAGCCACCTTGTCTCCATCCTGTCTCCTCTTGGTGTTTGCATGTGGATGAGGTGCGGGCTTGACCTGAGGTCTCCTTTTTCCATGTTGGCTAAATTGTTCTGCTTTTCCCAGGCTCCTAATGAAGGAAAGTTGCCCAGTTTGAAGCAGAGGAGACGAAATCACAGCACCTTTCCCCTTAGTGCTGGTGCTGGAAGTGCTGTTTTCTGCCTGAGCAGACCACAGAGCACCTCTTCCTCTTTGCTGAGGTACTAAATAAGACTGAGAGCATCCGGGTTGTATTCCGGAAGCAGCTCTGCGTCTGTGTTGGGATCTCACAGAGGGCTTTCCTGGTAGCCAAAGTTATGCCTTTAGTAAGCACAGTTCTTTACGTCGAAGGTGGCTGATGGTGATAGTGAATCCCAGGAGCCCCAGCCCGTACAGAGAGCTGGAATAACCCAGAGCTGGGCTCTGAGGGGCTGGGTCACTAACAGACCCAGGCTTTGCTCTCGGAGGCTGGGGCTGCTGCTCTGGGGTCCCTGCAGGGACCCGTGTGCCGGGAGGGCTGCAGGGATTGCCGCTCGGTGGGGATGGCTTGAGCATACTGAGGTGGGAGGTCAGTGCGTGGTGCTCTGTAGGTCACAGTGAAGAGAGGAGTCTTTCCAGAGCTCTTATCAGATACAACCACTTAATAAAGCAGAAGCTCTCTCCATCAGGCAGCCAGAGGGAAAAGCAGCCTCAGCTGCTGAGAGCAGCACATCCGTCACCTCATCCGGGACCATTCCAGGCTGGAGGCTGTGCAGAGGGACTGCAGACAAGGCCCCAGGTGCCCCTTGTCCCTCAGTGTGTCCGTGTGCTGAGGCAGAGAAGTTGTGTGTCTGGAGCAGGGGCCTGAAGATGGGCGCTGTGGTTCTCTTCTGCTTCTGGGGATGGTGGATGGAGCAGCCTGAGGAGGAGCTCCCCATGACCCGGCTTCAGCGTGCGCTTGAGCCCAGAACCCCCCCGGGTGCTGGGTGCACCCAGAGCGGGAGCAGCAGCTCAGGGAGGGGATGCTGCCCCTCTGCTGCGGGAAGGGGAGACCTGAGAGCGGCTCCAGGGCCTAAAGGGGCTGCAGGGAACCTGGAGAGGGGCTTTGGGCAAGGGATGCAGGGACAGCCCAAGGGGAATGGCTTAGAAGGGGCTTGGAGTACCCTGCTGTATGGAAGGTGTCCCTGCCATGGCAGGAGCTGGAGCTGGAGGAGCTTTAAGGTCCCTTCAGTACAGACCCTGCTGTGACTCCAGGACTGTGGTAGCTGCTGCAAAGCCCAGAGAGCTGCAGCTGTGAGCCGCTGGCTTTGCTGGTGCCTCCAGCTCAGCTGCTCCGTGTCCGCTGCCTCCGAGGAGGGGCTCTGGAAGATGAAGGGACTTAGGAGAGGTTTATCCACAGCCTAATGAGGGCCAAACTTGGTTGCTGTTTCCTGGCTTGGGCTGTGCGGAAACGCTGTGGGGCTGAGAGCTCTGCTCTTAGGAAGGGAATGCCAGCAGGACAGCAGGAACAGCGCTGGTGCCGGGGTTTGGGACTGGAGGGGCTTTAAGGTCCCTTCAATACAAAGCAGGCTGGGATTCCTTACCAAGCGCTGCCCGGAGCACGGCCGCTGATGGGGCCGAAATCTGTGGTGGGCCATTCTAACAGGACAGTTTGGCTGCAGCTCCCTGCAGCACTGAGCACAGCGCCTTCGTTTCCACTGCTGCTCCAGCCCCATTGCCATCAAATCCTCCTCCTTTACGTGGGAGAGCTGGGCAGCGCTCGCTGCCGGCTGTGTCGTAACTACCGTGTTGATGTCTCTATCAGGAGGACGCCAGATGCATGTTTCTGTTTGGATTTAACTATTTTTAAGCTGTCTTAAGCAATGATAGGCTTAATTTAGTCTCTTCGTGTTCGTGCAGTAACGGCTGTATTTTTGTCTGTGCTGTGGGCACCAGCAGCTCCTGCCTGCAGTGGGGAGGTTTATGTCATGCTCCCTCCCACGTGTGTTTTGATTTATTTGAGAAAGATAGTATTCCAAGACTAGTTTTTCTTATTTAGCAGCATGTACCTGAAATAGCCTCCTGTGCTGCTGGGGACTGAGGGAGGCCACAATTACCTCACGCAGAGATGAAGTGTTTCTCTTTCCGGATGCAGTTAATGGACACTTCAGTTGATTACTCACGTCAGTTATAAAGCATTACAGGCTGCTGTTTGCTTCAGCTTGAAGTGAGTGCTCTGATGTCGTTTCCACACGCCAAAGCCCCGCAGCAGAGTACTTCAGAGGAATCAGAGAATCACAGAGTGAAGGGACCTCAAAGCTCCTCCAGCTCCAACCCCTGCCACGGGCAGGGACCCCTTCCACTGGAGCAGCTCCAAGCCCCTGTGTCCAACCCGGCCTCGAACACTGCCAGGGATGGGGCATCTCAGTGATCAGGGTCCTGTTGGTTTGAGAGCACTGTTCTAACAGATGCTGTTGCTGTGAAGCATGTCCAGCCCTAGGTCCAAGCTGTCATTGCCAGGACCCTGCTGAGGAAGGAGCAGGATGATGTTGCTGAGATCATCTCCCCAGCCTCCATGACCACATCCATCTCTTCCGTTTGTAACCTGTGATTCAGCAGCCTGCGAGCTGTGAGCTGCACTGCAGCACCCACACAAGTGGGGAGGGATGGGACAGGGAGGGAGAACACTTTCTGTTGTCCCAACCCAAATATAAGCTCTGCTGGGAATCTTGCCATAGCCAGCGGTGGTGAGTGCTGAGTGATGCAGGGCTCTCCTCGATTGTGAACCCTTCTGCGTGGAGGCTTTATGGGATGCTGAGGAACAAGTTGGGTGTATGTAATTTTTGGAGCTTGTGCAGCTCTGCCCCCCCGAGCATCCGTGGTGCTTTGGAAGTGCATCCAGTGCTCGCTCCGGGACTAGAGCTCTGGCATTCCCCAAACCAGGCTCTCCCGTTCCCTTCCCAAGCCATCTGTGACTTGTCCTGCTCACTGGAACTCCATGGGGCCAGTTTCTTACCGAGTTGATGGTCATGGAGAGATCCTGTTTGTTCAGTTGAAATAATCTGAATGGGTCAAACTCGGCTCCAGCCTCTGGCCTTGTGCCTGCGGTGGCTTTGGAAGGTGCTTTCCATCCTTGGCACATGAAGTGATGGAGAGGGATGGATCACGTGGAGTCAGTCGTGGCACTAGCTGGGGGCTCAGGAGCTGGTCATTAGATAACCTATTGTGCAGGTTGGAGGCACAGGGTGCCCAGAGAAGCTGTGGCTGCCCTGTCCCTGGCAGTGTTCAAGGCCAGATTGGACACAGGGGTTGGAGCACCCTGCTCTAGTGGAAGGTGTCCCTGCCCGTGGCAGGGGTTGGAAGCTTTAAGGGCCTTTCCAACCTAAACCAGTCTGTGGTTCCATGATATGACACATACCCTATGGCATGTGTGTGGAAAAGGTTCACTGTGCCGTGGTGCAGTGTGTGTCCGGGAATGCTGTGACATGGAGAAAACATGGTGGTGGTCTCCTGGGGAGGGAAAAAGGGGATTCCTTTGTTCTGATGGTCTGAGTTACCTGTGAGCTGTAGGACCTGGGCACCCCTCGGGCAGCTTAAAGCCATTCCCCTTGCCCTGTCCCTGCAGGCCCTTGTCCAACGCCCCTCTCCAGCTTTCCTGCAGCCCCTTCAGGCACTGGAGCTGCTCCAAGGTCTCTCCTTAAGGAGCCTTCCCTTCTCCAGGCTGCCCCAGCCCAGCTCTCAGCCTGGCTCCAGAGCAGGGGTGATTCATCCAGTCTGTGCTTTCAGCAATTTCTCTTTCACTTAAAAATAACACCCATTAGTTCATGATGAGTTGTGCATCTCCGTGCACAGCACCGCGCTCAGAGCGCGCGCCGTGGGCTGTGCCTGACTCATATCTGCTACAGGATTTCGGATTGACGTTGATTTTTTTCCCACCCCTCACTGAGTTTGTGCCTTCCAAGGTACCTGTAAGGCTGGTTTTGGCTGTGCTATGGTCTCCTGGTCTCTTCATGGAGCAGCAGTGTTGATCCCAGGTCCCAGAGAACAAAGGCTGGTGCCAGAGGTCACACACTGTGTAGATGAGGCCCTCAGTGCCATGGGTTAGTGGTGGCCTTGGCAGTGCTGGGGAGCGGTTGCACTGGATCTTAAAGATCTTTTCCAACCTGGTTGATTCCATGATTCTATGATTTGACGCACTTAGGGCAATGTTGTGTGTGGTGTAAGTAGAGCATCCAGTGCATGGCCCCAGGTTCCGGTGCGGCTGCATCTGCACTGCTGGAGACAAGGATGGGGTTGGGTCTGGCGTGGCAAAGGGCTACGTCTCTCTAGAAGGGGGTATGTTAGGGGTAGGAAAGGCTTGGTGCTGTCCTGGGTCGTGTGGCCAATGCTGTTGTGTCTGAGTTCCAGATTACCACAACATTGGCAGATTTGAATGAGTTGGTGAAACTTCCCCTGTCTCCAGTGAAGTTCCTTTTGAAGCACATCAGCTGTTCACGGGTGCCCCATCGCTGGCAGTGCTCAAGGCCAGGCTGGACGCAGGGGCTTGGAGCTGCTCCAGTGGAAGGTGTCCTGCCCATGGCAGTGTTGGGGCTGGATGAGCTTTAAGGTCCCTTCAACCCAAACCAGGCTGGGATTCTATGAAGGGACAGTGGTATGGAGTGAAAGACATTCCTAAAGTCAAATCTGGATGACTTTCACTGTTTGCAGGTTTAACGGCTCAGGTTTGTTCAGCATGAAGGAAGGAGTGTGCGGGGTGGAATCAGTTACATGACTTAGATTATTATGATGGAGTAACCCAATCTCAAGTTATTTCAGCTCATTGGGTCCTTTTCCTGCCTGTGGGGTATTTTGGCTGCTGGTGCTCATCTTGTGAAGGAGCTGATGTGGTATTTTGTGGCTGACCCTGGGCAAACCCTCCTTGCTCACAGGGTGGAACTGCAACAACTTTTCTATCTTATTTAGACAGCCCAGCAGAAACGTTCCCCAGTGCTGGGCCCGAGGGGAGCAAACAGGAACTTCGCAGGAAGGAAATGGGTGACGTGGGCACTTCGAGGGCAAGCGCCCAAGCGAGGATGCTGAGAGCTGGTCTGGAGAGGTTTGAGAGCAACGGGGGGGGGACGCAGAACTGTACCTCCCCACCCCAACAGGGCAAACAGCAAGGGGCTGTGGTGGAGAGGGGGACTGAAGCAAGGATTAAGTTCTTCCCTGGGAGGGTGCTGAGGCACTGGCCCAGGGTGCCCAGAGGAGCTGTGGCTGCCCCATCCCTGGCAGTGCTCAAGGCCAGGTTGGACACAGGGCCTTGGAGCTGCTCCAGTGGAAGGTGTCCCTGCCCGTGGCAGGGGTCGGAGCTGGAGGATCTTTAAGGTCCCTTCATCCCAAACCATTCCATGATTAAAAAGCGCTTTGCTGCTGGTAGTGGGAAGAATAAGGATGTTCGGAAGCAATGGGATGAAGCATTGCTGTGGTCAGGCAGTACGTTGGTGCATGGAGAAGATGAAGGCACTGATTGCAGTCAGTGTTGAGGGGCTGCCTGTAGTGCATAGACTGAGCGTGTGCCAAGGAGAGAAGCCCTTCTGTGGAAGTGTTGGAGGTTTGGTTGAAGCTGAGCTGGTGGCTCTGCATCCATCACTGCGCTCCTGATTCCTTCCCGTGGCTGTCACATCAGCTGATGGTGGTGCCATGGAGCCTCTGTGGGTCACTGTGGGCTTTCTCCTGGGTCTGTGGCGGTGATCCTGCAGGATCAGGGCATCTCCAGGAGCAATAGCTGCCACCAGCCCCCCAGGGCAGGCAGGTCTGCCTGAGTCCTGCTCAGCCTGTTCTGAGCACTGCTATTAGATGCTTTGTGAAGGTTTCTAGTAGGACCTTCCAGCAGAGGCACCCGGGGGTGTTGTTCCTGTCTTCAGGATGTATCAGAGATGACATGGTCTGACCTTGGCTGTATTTACATGTTTTCTAGACTGTTTAATCTGAGGTGGGTGCAGGGGGTTTGTTTGCATTGTGGAAGTGTTTTATCAAAGGGAAAAGTCTGTCTTTAAACTCCTGCTGGTACTGATGTGGTGGTTGAAGGTTTCTGGTTGGGATACTGGTGAGGAACCGGGGCTCTGTGCCACAGGAGCTGTTTGAAGGGCTCCGAGTGGAAAACTGGTGACTTCAGGGGATTCCTCTGCACCTGCCTGCTGCAGACCCCAGTGTATGATCAGAACCAGCATGGAACGGGCTGCCCCATCCCTGGTAGTGCTCAAGGCCAGGTTGGACACAGGGGCTTGGAGCTGCTCCAGTGGAAGGGGTCCCTGCCCGTGGCAGGGGGCTGAAGCTGGAGCAGCTTTAAGGTTCCTTCATCCCAACCCATTCCATGATGCTATGATTCTGTGTCACTCCAGCTTTGCCTGTTGATGGTCTGGGAGGTGGTGGCACTCTCAGCAGCTGCTTGCAGGAGATTGCATAGGTGATTGCAGAGCTTTTGTGTGGGGATGGAGCCCCAGGGGTGAAGGTGGGTCTGTGTGAATGGGGAACAAGGGCAGGAGAAGGGATGTACAGATAGCATGGGCTGATAGTGCCCAGGTTAGTGGCCCTCATCAGGACACCCCAGGGGAGGGCAAATACCCTTTTGTTCTGAAGGGAAGGATGGACCACAGCTGTTAAGAGGTGATGGGGGGAGATAAAGAACAGGCCTGGAGGCACCAGCCAGCAGGGTGAGGAAACAAAAGAGTCCTGATGACTCAGAAGGTGGGGTGGGAGGGTGGAGGAGAGATGATGGTGTCAGCTCCTGAGGGGCCCTGAAATCCGGTGTGGTCTGACACCTGAGGAGCAAGCTGGGACAAGCAATGAGGACCAGACAAGCGTCTCCTTCCAGGAGCTGCTGGAGCAGACATCAGTGCTGCGCTGGAGCTATCTGGAAGAGGAGGATGCTTCCCATCAGTGTCACACTCAGTTGCTGCGGGTGCCAGGGGTTGTGTTGGAAGGGCCTGAGGTGGGGTGTAACTGTGTGTGTGATGTGGAGGGCAGGACCTGCTGGCCACTCAGCCCACAGTGACATTATCAACCCAAGAGATGACCTGGCGTTTGGATAGGTCTTTTGTGTGTCCCTTTAGGAGACGGTGGTTACTGTGGCATGAGCCTCTGGGTTAATAGCTGTTGGGCAAGATGCTGGCCCTGGTCTTTGTTTCTTCATTTGGGGTATGTTACAACTGCAACCTGTGTTCCTCTCGAGATAACAGGGTGGCCCATGGTGCCTGGAGGACCCTCAGAACCATTCTGGTATCAGGACAGGGGCTTCTGCTGGTTAAACCACTTAGTCAGGCTTTTCCTGGCTTGATGCAAGCAAATTCCTCGCTGTTTACTCACTCTATAGCTGTGAGTTGTGTGCTTGCTTGTCAACACGTGCAACCATGGCTTTATTGCTGCTTCTGCTGCCTTATATCACAAATCCCCACCCGTTGTCCTTATGGTTGCATGAAACCCGGAGAGATCAGCTCAGCCCATGTGTCTTGTGGCCTGAACGCTGGATGGATGCTTGGATGGATGTGGTTTGGGGTTACATGGCTACGAGGGTGTTAACATGAAGAAACCATTTGTGTTTTATCATAACATGACCTTTCCTGCTCAGAATTAGACCCTTGCCAGAGCGTTGCTGTAATAATAAGCACAGGCCTAGAACAAGATGATCACAGAGTATTTTGGGAGGTATCTTGTAGCCTGATTTCATTGTTCCTTGTGAAGCCCAGCCCGAAGGCAGGATAAATACCACGAGCATCCTGTGTTCCTGCTCTGTGCCATTGAGATCAGCATGAAAAATGACTGCAGAAAGGCCCAGCCCGGTGTGCTGAGCCGATCTTGCCATGCTTGGGCAGGGTAGGAGAGGCAAACCAAACCTGCGCACACCGGTGCTGGGCAGCCAGGGGTGTTTCAGGTAATTCTGCCAAGTTCCCCTCCTTGCCAACTGAAACCATGAAGAATTACACAGGCAGAAAATGCCTTCTCCCTGTCGGTGTGAGGTACATGGGCAGCACCGGGCAGTGCCGCCAGCCACCCTTCCACTGCTGGCTGCATCCAAAGGTGGGATGGGAGAACAGAGGCTCCCTGGCACCCCTGAGCAGGGAAACCCTGACTTCAGCTTCCTCCAGCCCTGCCCACCACAACATCATCCCAGCCTTCTCCTTGTTGCTGTTCCAGATGTTTTCCTCAGGTTCCAGGTGTCCAGGTGTCATTATCTCCACCCGTGTCTGATGGAGAGCTGGGCTGGCTGTAAGCGTAGATGAGTGCCATGGGTTAGTGGTGGCCTTGGCAGTGCTGGGGCAGTGGTTGCATCTTAAAGGTTCTTTCCAACCTGGTTGGTTTTGTGATTCTAAGTGACACGGGGGAGGTCAGGGAGAGCGTTCTCAGCTCATGCACGGGTCTGGGTCAATGGTTTATAGGGCTGCTGGGCTCTCCTGGCCACACAGACAGGCATGCATTGGTGCGGAGTGAACTCTCTGAGGTCTGTGACTCATGGAATCAATCAGGTTCTCTGGCCCCCTCCAGCACCTCGATGTCTCTCTGGTAGTGAGGGGCGCAGAGCTGAACACAGGATCCGAGGTGCGGCCTCAGCAGTGCCCAGTGCAGGGGCACAATCCTGCCCTGGCCCTGCTGCTGCACTGGTGCTGATCCAGGCCAGGATGCTGGGGGCTTCTGGCTGCCTGGGCACAACCTGCTCACGTTCAGCTCCATCAACCAGCGCCGCCAGGTCCCTTTCTATGAGCAGCCTTTCAGCCATGGTTCCCCAAGGCAGGAGGGGGGCAGGGGCTGCTGTAGCCCAAGTGCAGGACAGCGTTTCTGTGCTAAATGTTCCCTCAAAGATAAATGTCTCCCAAATGCCTTATCAGTGGCTCCTGTCATTGGCAAGCAGCTGACACCCTGCTCTTGATCCTTACCCCGATGTAGCCTCTATGAATCACAAGGGGGTTTCTTGTGTGTTACACAAGGAGCTCAGCTTTGGGGGATATTTTCAGTTCCTGGCATCTGGGCTGTTGTCTCTGCATCCCTGCTCCGCCGTTGCACTGGGTCACACCTCGCCACGTGGCAATGTCGTAGGAAGGATGTGATCATGTTGGTGCTTACATGGACTCTGGCGTGTGGCAGGGTTTAAGTGTGAGAAATGAAATGTAGAACAATGTGGAAGGAAGCCAGAAAATTCCGTTTCTAACAGGAGGAGGGAGACTTCTTCAATTGACGTGTTGTATAAACACAGAGCTCTTGCAGTGTCCTCACAGATGCTGTGCCAACACTAACAGTGTCCAAGGGAGAAGTGCAGTTCATGACATGGGAGGTAAATTCGAGGTGCAGCCCCCTCCACCTCCTCCAGGGCACTGATGGACGTGGTGCGGGCAGGAGCAGCCCAGCAGGGACCTGCCCTCGGAGCACCAAGTGCTGAAGGGGATGAGCTGGAAGCTCGGCCTTGGTGGGGCCATGAGCAGCCCTTTGTGGCAGGGGTTGTGCGGGCCTCTGGCTGCTGCAGAGCCCCGGCTGTGCTGAGTGTGGGGCTCAGTGAGGGCTGTTCCACACAAGCTGCAGGGTGGGATGGGTTTGGTACCCGGTGCCTGACGTGGGGATCTGTTCCTCAGCAGAGTTTTGCCGCATTGACAAGACCCTGTGCCATGATGAAGATGAGCAGCTCAGCTTCGAGGCCGTCCGCAACATCCACAAGCAGATGGATGACGATGCCAATGGCAACGTGGACGTCGAGGAGAGTGATGAGGTACGTGCTCACTGCTCTGCTGTCCTGCCCCAGCTCTGCTCCTTGAGGGGTGTTGTCAGGGGTAGCACCTGAACTCGATGAGTGCAGATGCAGGCTGTTGGCTCTGGTCTCTTCCCCTGGCAGAGGCAGCAATGTGACTTCTTGAGCCAAGTTTCTGATCCAAACAGTGTATTTCAGGACTGTGATCTTTAGTATGTGGCTTCGCCTCACTTCTGGGGGTTTGTAGCCACTTAATCTTTTTCCTACACACAAGGTATAGAATGGTTTAGGTTGGAAGGGAGCTTAAAGCTCCTCCAGCTCCAACCCCTGCCACTGGCAGGGACCCCTTCCACTGGAGCAGCTCCAAGCCCCTGTGTCCAACCTGGCCTTGAGCACTGCCAGGGACGGGGCAGCCACAGCTCCTCTGGGCACCCTGTGCCAGCGCCTCAGCATCCTCACAGGGAAGAGCTTCTGCCCAAGAGCTCATCTCAGTCTCCCCTCTGGCAGTTAAAGCCATTCCTCTTGGCCTGTCCCTACATCCCTTGTCCAAAGCCCCTCTCCAGCTTTCCTGCAGCCCCTTTAGGCACTGGAGCTGCTCTCAGGTCTCCCCTTCAGGAGCCTTCTCTTCTCCAGGCTGCCCCAGCCCAGCTCTCTCAGCCTGGCTCCATGGCAGAGCTACTTCAGCCCTCGCAGCAGCTCCATGGCCTCCTCTGGCCTCTCTCCAGCAGCTCCCTCTTGTCCCTCTTGTGTTTATTCTTGGCCTTGGTGGGGAGTGAGCCAGGAGCTGCTGAGTCCGGGGCTGGTGCTGAGCTGGTTCCCTCTCCAGAGGTGGGTGGTGGTTGACAGCCACCAGTGCCACACTTTGGAGTGTGCTGGATGTGCCCTTGGCACCCCAGGCCTTGGCCTGATGAGGCTGGTGCTGCACAACCCGTATGGCTTGTGGGAGACTGACAGCATCTCTGTGGGGTTGGGAAGGTACAAAACCTTGTCCTGCTGCTCCTGGACCAAAAGGCTCCTTTTTTCCCTCATGACTGAGGGCACAGGGCAGCCAGCGCCGCACTGTCCATGAGAACCACGCAGCATCCTGTCCATGAGCATCCCTTCCCCAGGGCATGTTGTTCCTGATTCCCAGATAAGGAAACCAGCATCCAGGAGGCAGAATCGCCCACCCAGGCTGATGCAGCAGTTGAGTTATGGGGCAGATGAAGCTGTCACAAGGGCGCTTTGGGTTCTGGGATGGTGCCAGTCTGCAGGGCTGCTCCAGACCCAGCAGCCTGGAGCTCAACACCCTGTCAATAAGCTGCTGTTGGCTGCCTGCTCCCAGATTGCATTCCGTTCCCTCTGCCTAAATCCCACTTCATGGAGTAATTAAGCCAAATGAAAGGCTTTCAATTGCAGTCCCTTAAGTTTGGTGTTTTCTCTGGAGGCAGCTCCTGGCTCCACATGGCTTTGGAGCTGCAGCTCCACTGCTGCCACTGACTCCTGGGACAGCCCCAGGGAAATCTGCTTGCTCCAGGCATCCTACTCACCCGTTACTAGAGTGAGGATAATCATGTGTTAGGGCTGGGCACTAATGAGCAGTGTTATGTCTCTCTCAGCAGCTCTTGCCTCTCTCAGTGCACCATTGAGGGCTATTGCACAAGCACTGACAGGATTAACTGCTCAAAGCTGTTGTACCCTCAGGTCCTTTCATGTCCATATAGTGCCACTTTGTGAGTAATAAAATCTGTTTCTCTAAAAGGCTTCGGAAGGCCTTGGTGCCATTATAGTCAGTGCTCAAACGCCTCAGACATGGATCAGATAATGCCCAAGCCCGGCACATCCCTTGTCTTGGATGCAGCAGCTCTCCTCCAGTTTCTGCTGTGTGCATTATCATGGAACCCCAGCCTCCTTCGGGTTAAAGGGACCTTAAAGCTCCTCCAGCCCAACCCCTGCCATGGGCAGGGACCCCTTCCACTGGAGCAGCTTCAAGCCCCTGTGTCCAACCTGGCCTTGAGCACTGCAGGGATGGGGCAGCCACAGCTTCTCTGGGCACCCTGGGCCAGTGCCTCAGCACCCTCCCAGGGCAGAGCTTCTGCCTAAGAGCTCATCTCAGTCTCCCCTCTGGCAGGTTGTGTTTAATTGTCATGCACCCTTCTTTCAACGGGCAGAGCTCCCACCTTTGGAGTGGGTGTAGAGGGTGGGATTTTACCCTTGATTTCCATAAACTTTTTGGAAAACCATGCAGGCAGTGACTTGGGAAGGAGTATGATCTGGAAAAGTGCTGGTGCCATCACAGCAGCAGGGGTGGGGGAGCAGTGGCTGTCTCCCTTTAGTGTAGGATTATGTGCTCGGGATTGACTTTTTATTTGTTAATATGTGGATCTGCAACAGAACAAAGTAAATAAACATCTTAACATAGCTCCAGAACACAATGTGTGACTGATCCTGCCCAGATGTTGAGCTGGGGTGGATGAGTTGCCTCTTGCCCAGATGTTGAGCTGGGTGGATGAGTTGCCTCTTGCCCAGATGTTGAGCTGGGGTGGATGAGTTGCCTCTTGCCCAGATGTTGAGCTGGGTGGATGAGTTGCCTCTTGCCCAGATGTTGAGCTGGGTGGATGAGTTGCCTCTTGCCCAGATGTTGAGCTGGGGTGGATGAGTTGCCTTTTGCCCAGATGTTGCTGGGGTGGATGAGTTGCCTCTTGCCCAGATGTTGCTGGGGTGGATGAGTTGCCTCTTGCCCAGATGTTAAACTGGGGTGGATGAGTTGCCTTTTGCCCAGATGTTGCTGGGGTGGATGAGTTGCCTCTTGCCCAGATGTTGAGCTGGGGTGGATGAGTTGCCTCTTGCCCAGATGTTAAACTGGGGTGGATGAGTTGCCTCTTGCCCAGATGTTGCTGGGGTGGATGAGTTGCCTCTTGCCCAGATGTTAAACTGGGGTGGATGAGTTGCCTTTTGCCCAGATGTTGCTGGGGTGGATGAGTTGCCTCTTGCCCAGATGTTAAACTGGGGTGGATGAGTTGCCTCTTGCCCAGATGTTGAGCTGGGGTGGATGAGTTGCCTCTTGCCCAGATGTTAAACTGGGGTGGATGAGTTGCCTCTTGCCCAGATGTTGCTGGGGTGGATGAGTTGCCTCTTGCCCAGATGTTAAACTGGGGTGGATGAGTTGCCTTTTGCCCAGATGTTGCTGGGGTGGATGAGTTGCCTCTTGCCCAGATGTTAAACTGGGGTGGATGAGTTGCCTTTTGCCCAGATGTTGCTGGGGTGGATGAGTTGCCTCTTGCCCAGATGTTAAACTGGGGTGGATGAGTTGCCTTTTGCCCAGATGTTGCTGGGGTGGATGAGTTGCCTCTTGACCAGATGTTGCTGGGGTGGATGAGTTGCCTCTTGACCAGACGTTGCTGGGGTGGATGAGTTGCCTCTTGCCCAGACGTTGCTGGGGTGGATGAGTTGCCTCTTGACTAGACGTTGCTGGGGTGGATGCGATCCCTGCTAAGCCCCACTTCTCTGCTCTTTGCCTTTCTCTTCCTCATATATCAATTATTTCAATAAAAGGAAGAAAAAGCCGTTCCCTCTCTTGAGGATGAGGCCGAGGTCATTTCGAAGCTTGTGTTCAATCACCTCTTCCCCAGAAGCCGCTCCAAGCTTCAGCAGAGCCTGTGGCTCTCACAGATGTTGGTCCTGAATGCCCACGCCAGAACTCCCATCCATGGCACGTGGGCTCTGCCCGGGAGCACAGGGGCGCTCAGTGGCCAGAGCAACCTCTTTACTCGCACCCTGGTGTTTCCTTGGTCCGTTGGGAACTTTGTATTCACCTTCATTAGTTTGCCTTTTGGGAGCAAGATTTGGGTATGTTCTGTGGGCCTGACCGGGCAGAGAGAGGCAGACACAAATGAAGGCTGGTTTCAAATAACTGAGGGTGAATTTTCACCCAACAGCCTCATGCTGCCCTTAACCCATCACTGCGTCTTCCTTTCTGGAAGTGGATGTTCAATGGAGATTGAGATGGCAGCAGTGACCTCAATTAAAGCAAAGCCCTGTCCCTGGGGGGGACCTCTCCTAATTACTGCTCTATTTCTGCCTCCACGCTCACTCCAAAGGCAGCTCCAGCACTTTAGGGGCAACTCTGGTGGAGGCTCATCCCGAGGAGTCCTCAGATGCTGTTGGCCTGGTTTGCTAAGGAAACACGGTTTATGCTGCTGCTCCATCAGGCCCTGGCTCCTGTCAACCTCTGAGGCCCGTGCCTGGGGTCAGGTACATTAGAGAAAGAGGGCTGGGAGACAGGAGTTTGCATGGAAGCAGAGACTCCTGGGATGATTTGAGCTGAAGGGACCTCAAAGCTCCTCCAGCTCCAACCCCTGCCATGGGCAGGGACCCCTTCCACTGGAGCAGCTCCAAGCCCCTGTGTCCAACCTGGCCTTGAGCACTGCAGGGATGGGGCAGCCACAGCTTCTCTGGGCACTCTGTGCAGTGCCTCAGCACCCTCCCAGGGCAGAGCTTCTGCCTAAGAGCTCATCTCAGTCTCCCCTCTGGCAGCTTAAAGCCATTCCTCTTGGCCTGTCCCTACATCCCTTGTCCAGAGTCCCTTTCCAGGTCTCCTGGAGCCCCTTTAGGCCCTGGAGCTGCTCTGAGGTCTCCCCTTCAGGAGCCTTCTCTTCTCCAGGCTGCCCCAGCCCAGGTTTCTCAGCCTGGCTCCAGAGCAGAGCTGCTCCAGCCCCCGCAGCAGCTCCATGGCCTCCTCTGGCCTCGCTCCAACATACACTAAGGGCAGATCTGTTCTAAGGTGTCCTTGGTGTGCAGCTCCATCCATGAGCAGCTCTTGGAAGGAGGCGATGGCCCATCCTGCATCCTCCTCCCCGCCCGCTGACAGCGGTGCTCTCACACAGCAGCGCCGTCCCCTCCGCCGAGTCCTTGGGGTTTGTTGTGGAGATCCTGTGCTGGAGGGGAGCTGCAGGAGATCACTTTTCCCTTCTGTGCTCTGAGCTAAATATACAGAGCAGCAGCTGATCCCTGGTCCGGCGGGAGCTGGCAGCCACTGCCTGTGGCGCTGGGTGACATTGCCACGTCCCCTCCCGGTCACGAGCTGATGATGGGCACCGGCTGCCCCACGGGAGCTGCCTGAGTTACCCCTTACCCACGGGAAGAATGGGACACGGGGAATGGCTTTAACTGCCAGAGAGGAGGCTGAGATGAGCTCTTAGGCAGAAGCTCTTCCCTTTGAGGGTGCTGAGGCGCTGGCCCAGGGTGCCCAGAGAAGCTGTGGCTGCCCCATCCCTGCAGTGCTCAAGGCCAGGTTGGACACAGGGGCTTGGAGCTGCTCCAGTGGAAGGTGTCCCTGCCCATGGCAGGGGTTGGAGCTGGAGGAGCTTTAGGGTCCCTTTCAACCCAAGCCATTCCGTGATTCCACGATGAACTGAGGAGATGAAGTCGTTCTGATCAGAGATTATCAGACCAGCGATGCTGCATCTCAGATGTAGCTGTGCTTTGCCATAGCAGTTGTGGCAGCCTGTGGATGTAAGAATAAGAAAGGCAGGTGAAAGATTATCTCTATTTTTAAATGCTTCTCCTCTCCCTCAAAGCTGAATCCAAATCTAATCCTGCTGTTTCTTGTTCTCCTAGTTCTTGAGGGAGGACTTGAATTACCACGACCCAACCGTCAAGCACAGCACCTTCCATGGGGAGGACAAGCTCATTAGTGTGGAGGACCTCTGGAAGGCCTGGAAGACATCTGAAGGTAATAAAACCCGAAGAAGCTACTTGAAGCAGCCCGTTCTGCCCCGTGCTATGAAAGGGATGAACACCTTGGATTTCATCAAACCTTGGCAGCACTGTGTGTCCCTCCTGGGATGTACACACTGCTTCCTTGGCTGCCTTGTCCAGTTCTCTTCTAGCTTCCTTTTTGGGTGACATTGCAGGGTTGCATTGGTCTTGGTACTTCCAATCTGTTGATCCTGGCCTCTGTCAATGGCCATAAAGCTATAAATTACTGTTTGGTTTCCCTGCCCTTAGAAATATGCATTAAAATACAGTCAAATATGGGCCAATTCCAGGTTTTCCTTCAAATGCCCGCTTTCAGGTGGTTCTGGGGTAGCAGCGTCCTCAATGTTCAGCAGAGCTGTGTGGGAGTTCTGCAGATCATGTTTTCCTTAGGAGGAATTTGCTAAACCTGAAAAGCTCCTTAATCTGAAGAAGAGAAGAGGAATAAAGTCCTAAGCTTGGAAGCGGCCACAAACCCATGCGGTGCAAAAATAAGCCCTTGGCAGGGGGTTGAACCTGGATGATGTCCTTTCCAACCCAAACCATTCCATGATTCTGTGTCAAGTGCAGGCTGTTAAGAATTGGCATTATCCATGCTTGTGAATTCACGTGTGGAAGTTGAGTCGTTGGTTGGAAACTTCCCGAAACTTCTGAATCTTGGAAGGAGCTTTAAAGTTCACTGATTCTTCCCTGGCTGCTGCAGGCTGCCCCTTGCACTGAGCTCCTGCAGTACTGGATGTGCGCGGGCACCAGGAAGGTGTCCAGGAAAAGAATCGTGGAATGCTTTGGGTTGGAAACAACCTGAAGCTCCTCCAGCCCCAACCGCTGCCACAGGCAGGGACCCCTTCCACTGGAGCAGCTCCAAGCCTGTGTCCAACCTGGCCTTGGGCACTGCAGGGATGGGGCAGCCACAGCTTCTCTGGGCACTCTGTGCCAGCGCCTCAGCACCCTCCCAGGGCAGAGCTTCTGTCTGATGTTTATTCCATTGTATAGCTGCTTATAGATGGCTTTGCCTGAAGTTTGTCTGGATCTTGGCTGGGAAAGGGCAGAAGTCATTAAGGGATTCGGGAGAACATCCCATGATACTCCCCAGCTCTCTTAATTGCTGAGCTGCTTTTGCTCTCTCCCTGTTGTGACTCACACGGCACCTGGCACCTCTCTGGGCAGAGCTCCGGTGACATTAACAATTTTCCTTGTGTTTGGATTTAGTTCTTGCTCTGGTTTTGCCTTCCCGGCACTCTGCGCATCCACTGATGAATTCAGTTACTGCTTCCCAAGGGATGGTCTCATACAGAGCTGGTGTTGGAGTTTGAACTCCAAGAACTAGTAGGATTGGGCTTGGGGAACAGGTCTGCTCCGGGTGTGGGTATGAAAAGCAGCTCTGAGCGGGCACCAGCGTCTGATGGGGACAGGAGCCCGGGGTGATGGTGCCTGTCAGCTGGTTTCAAGCCAAGCGCTTTTCCTGCCTCCTGTTGTTCCTGGGCACACACCTAAGGTAAAAAGTTCTTTCTGCCCCTACTTATCCAGAAATACAAAGTTGTGATGCTCACATAAAGTGTAGGACTTGACAGATAAAGCCCACGGCTCTCCCAGAGCCCCTGGAGCAGCAGAGGGGATCATGGCACAGGAGCTGCTCAGCTTTGCAGTAGATGATGCTGATGCCACCAGCCTGTTTCCCAGGGATTTCTTCCCCAAGTAAAGACCTCTGGAGATGGAAGGCCAAAAAGAGGGAGAAGCTGAAGCCTTCAGAGGATCCTGGGGGTGTGTGTGCAAAGCCAAGTGGTGGCTGTTGGCATGGGGAGATGGAGGGACCCTGAGGGACAAGCCTGGAGTCACTGACAGTAGTGGGGACACCCTGCAGGTCGGGGGGGGGGGCAGGCAGCAGCGGTGTGCACACTCCTTCTGTGCAGGCCGGAATCTCCATGGAGAGCTCCAGGGAGCAGCACTTGACACAGGGCTCTGCAGAGCCTGTTTGAGTCCTGCCCCCATGGGCACCATTCCCACCGCAGCTGGTGGCTGCTCCGTGGGCAGGGACAGCCGCCTGTGACCCAATGCCTGGCCCCATGCCCTGCAGCACTGTTATCCCGCTGGGCTCCCTGCTGGCAGTGCTGCACCCAGGGAACTCGCATTCCCCGGCCTGCTCCTGCTCTGACATCTTCCTTGTGGCCACAGAAACCTGGAGAGGGGCTTTGGCCAAGGGCTGTAGGGCCAGGCCAAGGGGAACGGCTTTAACTGCCAGAGGGGAGACTGAGATGAGCTCTTAGGCAGAAGCTCTTCCCTGGGAGGGTGCTGAGGCGCTGGCACAGGGTGCCCACAGGGTGACACAGGGGCTTGAAGCTGCTCCAGTGGAAGGTGTCCCTGCCCGTGGCAGGGGTTGGAACTGGAAGAGCTTTAAGGTCCCTTCGTCCCAAACCATTCCATGATGCTGTATCTATAAAAGAGGTTTCTCACGTTTCCTGGCTGAGCCACCATGAACTGTGGGGAGTTTCCTCCAGTGAGGGACTTTGCTGGCTTTGTTTTTGCCAACGTGCATCTGTGACCCATCGTGGGGATGACATCTTCTTTTCAAGCCTTGTTCGCCGTTGCTCAGCGCTTGGCTCCTGCTCTGTCATCTTTCCATCAAAGGCGTTCAGCTCCCTGGATGGAGGATGTTTCTCATACTTGTGGGACAAATCACTGTTGACATTCAGGCTGCGCCATGGAGCACTGGACTTCTGCAGCTCACCCTGGAGCCAGCAGGAAACGGGACTTCTCTCCACTTGGCTGGTGGAAAGGGCACGAGAGAGGGACCTGCAGAGCCTGGGCCAGCAGCAAGCAGGGTGGTGACTGCCAGCACAGTGCTTGGGGCTGCTGGAGCCTGCCCCATCCCTGGCAGTGCTCAAGGCCAGGATGGACGCAGGGGCTTGGAGCTGCTCCAGTGGAAGGGGTCCCTGCCCGTGGCAGGGGTTGGAGCTGGAGGAGCCTCCGATCGTTTCCAACCCAAACCATTCCATGATTCTGTGACGCTGTGAAGGGGTGCCAGGAGGCACCGCCTCTGCTCCCTCCTTTGTCTGATGGCCTCATGGCCTGGTTTATTCTTTCTGAGCTGGAAGCACAACGTAAAACCAAGCACCATGAAGCCTTTGTTGTCAGAGGCTGCTGTGGGGAGCACACCCGTCCTTTACCCTCCTGGTGGTGTCTCCTAAGGGTAAACGTGCTGCAGCCCATCGTGTCTTCCTGAAGCGGTTGCGCATAGGACAGACTCCCCAAAATGATCACACCAGCCACCATGTAGGGGCTGAGGAGCTGCAGGATTGCCTGGAGCATCCCAGGGGGGGTGATTTCTTGGCTAATAGTCCAGGATTTAATGTCTCGATCCAGCCCACTGTGTACTCCATAGGAATGTGTTTAAACATCAGGGCTTGGGGCAACCTGCTCTAGTGGAAGGTGTCCCTGCCTGTGGCAGGGGAGTGGAACCGGGGGAGCTTTTAGGTCACTTCCAGCTGAAACCATTCCATGACACTGAACTGTGGTGATACTCTGGTGAAGGTGGCAGGATGAGCTGCGCAGGGTGGTGTTGTGCTCTTGGTGCTGGTGCGACGGCTTCAGGTGCTCACTAAAAATACTGAGCTTGTTTTCTGCCTCCTGCAGTGTACAACTGGACCGTGGATGAGGTGGTTCAGTGGCTCATTACCTACGTTGAGCTGCCACAGTATGAAGAGACCTTCCGAAAGCTGCAGCTGAGTGGCCATGCCATGCCCAGGTCAGTGCTCCCCACATTGTCCTGTGTTCCTCTGGGATGGTGCCAGGGAATAAACCAGAGCTGAGGAGGCCTGTAACACCCTGTGTGATTCCTCGGCACCGTAGAGCCGAGTGTCATTCCTGCTCCACTCGTTACCTTTGGATGCTTCTCCTTTGCTGTGGTCTTCTGCAGGGAGAGATTTATCCTTAGGTGAGCATGTGTCTGCTGTGGGTGAAGGGAGAGGCTGCATGTGCTCAGAGGAGCCGTGGCTGCCCCATCCCTGGCAGCATTCAGGGCCAGGTTGGACAGGGCTTGGAGCAAGCTGCTCCAGTGGAAGGTGTCCCTGCCCATGGCAGGGGTTGGGACTTCACTTTCTGGGTGTTATCTAAGTAGCATTTACATCCTCAGTTCAAGGGCTGCTAGTTATGTGCCTCTGCAGCACTGGTGTGTGGTGGTGGGAATCCATGCCCATGGATGCTCCAGCAAAGGAGACCTCTAAGCCTTATGTTCCTCAAGAGAATGAGATGGCTTCAGCCGGAGTTCAGTCCACCTCTATGGGTAAAGGTTATTGTCACTGAAACAGGGCTTATAAACTTACAGGGAGAGCGGGTTTTGAGGCAGTACATGGTGTGCCCCAACAGTTCTTCCAAGTGGAAGTGGGAGTTTATGGTCTCTGGAAGATGTCAGGGGCTAGCAACAGAGCTTTGGTTAAAAACAATGATATCTGGGATTGGACACCAAAAGATCCATTGTGATGAGAAATCAGGACCTGAGTTGTCAGTGAAACACACGTGGCCTTGGGTTTTCCTTCTCTCTCCATGTAAAGCCAAAGGCACTGCTGCTTATCTCTTTCATGGGAGATCCTGTGTCAGAGATGACACTATCTGAGTGATCTCTTTAGTTCTACCAGACTAAGCAGGGAGCTTTCAGGTCCTGCTCATTGCCTTTCTCCTCCTGTAGCCTCCGTGTTGCTAATGTTTGGTCAGTTATTCATCCAAGTGGACGTGACCAACCCTACTTTCCTTTCTGTCTGTTCTCCAGGCTGGCAGTGAACAATGCCACCATGATGGGCAGTGTGCTGAAAATGACAGATCGAAGCCACAGGCAGAAGCTGCAGCTGAAGGCTCTGGACACGGTGCTCTTTGGGCCTCCTCTCTGTAAGTACCACATCTGAGAGTCTTTTGGCTGCTCCGCAGGAGAATCTGCCTCTGCCCAGGCTTGAACAGCAAAGACAGATCTGTAGGATGCGCACTTGTACCCTGTGCAGGGCACTCATCCCTGGTATAATCCCTCTGAAACGGGGATGAGTTTGTCTCTGGGTTTATCAGAGCAGCTCCATAGCCCAGCAGCATCCTGCCCACTGGGCTTCTGTTTCATCTCTGCGGATGCAGAGCCGCTGTCCTGCCGGGATCTCCTGTGTCTGTCGGGTAGAACCTTCCCTTGGTTCTGCTCTTTGGTGCCGTGCAGCTGCCCAGGGGGATCTGCTGAGGGCAGCGCCCTGCCTGCTCCCTCCTCCAGAAGGAAGCTGCTGCCGGGAGGGGACCCGGCTCCCTCATCCCTGGGGCTCGTCAGTGACTCAGGCTGCAGATCAGCCGCCTCCAGATGAGGGAAATGGCTTTATCCTGGATGGGAAGGCATTTGGGATGGATGAGAATGAGGGACTCAGCTCCTTTGATGCTGATTACAGGCGTCTCTTGGTATCTGGAAGCTCTGATGCTTATCTTGGCGCTGCTGGGGTGCTCCTTTTGCATTCATTCTGTCTGGCTCACGTCTAACGTGTATTGTCTAACATGTATTAAAGAGACTTTTGTCTCTCTCCCTCTTACTCATGCCTTTGTCATGAGCCTTAGGTGCACTGGGAAGCTGAGCAGGGCCTATTCGTGCTTGGAATCCTGCAGATGAAATGGATTTTATGGCAGTTGTGTTGCCTGAGCACACATTGACCCCCATGTGCTGGAGTAGCAGCACAAGAGGGATGTGGAGCTGCTGGAGCGAGGCCAGAGGAGGCCATGGAGCTGCTGCGAGGGCTGGAGCAGCTCTGCTCTGGAGCCAGGCTGAGAGAGCTGGGCTGGGGCAGCCTGCACAAGAGAAGGCTCCTGAAGGGGAGACCTCAGAGCAGCTCCAGTGCCTAAAGGGGCTCCAGGAAAGCTGCAGAGAGGCCCTGGACAAGGCTCAAGGCCAGGCTCCAGCCCTGGCGCTCCTGTGCTGCGGGGAGGGTTTTCCAGGCAGGGCTCAGCTGCTCTGGAAGTGGGAAGTAAACGATTACATGGAATGGTTTGAGACTGAGAGCCTTGCTCCGTGTCTGAGGAGCTCCTCGTGCCACGTGGCTCCTGTGGCACTGGGGCACCAACGTCTCCGGGCTGCAGTGATGAAAGTGCTCAGTGATCCAGTGCCTGGGGTTGCTCAGATCATGGAACAGGAAGCTCAGATTGCCGGAGACCGAGCTGTTTCCATGCGGGTATGTGACGAGGAAACAGCTTTCAGTATCCGCGCAGTAGACTTCGAGGCTTCTTAGGAGATGGTGTTTGCTGTTCCCTGGTCGTTGTGGCTGTCTCCAGCTCATGGTGTGCTGTGTGGTGAGAGGTTGTTTATCCAAACCTGATTCCTTAAGGAGGTGGTTGCGAAACAGCCACTTTCAGCAGCCCTGAGCAATGGGCACGTTTGGGAAGTGCTCGGTGACCTTTGAAGCGGCTCAGAGCAGTGATGGATTTAGTGCTTCTGGATGAGTTCCTGCTGCAGTTCTGCTCCGGTGCTCAGTGCAGGTGGTCTCCTGGTCTGCGCTGCTGAGAGGGGAAAGCTGCTGGTGGTGGAATGTGTGTGCAGGGTTTCTTCAGCCTGGAGAAGAGAAAGACCTTAGAGCAGCCCCAGTGCCTAAAGGGGCTGCAGGAAACCTGGAGAGGGGCTTTGGACAAGGGATGTAGGGACAGGCCAAGGGAATGGCTTTAACTGCCAGAGGGGAGACTGAGATGAGCTCTGAGGCAGAAGCTCTTCCCTGTGAGGGTGCTGAGGCGCTGTCCCAGGGTGCCCAGAGAAGCTGTGGCTGCCCCATCCCTGCAGTGCTCAAGGCCAGGTTGGACACAGGGGCTTGGAGCTGCTCCAGTGGAAGGGGTCCCTGCCCATGGCAGGGGTTGGAGCTGGAGGAGCTCCAAGCTCCCTGCATCCCAAACCAGGCTGGAGTTCTATGAGGCTCATCAGGCAATTCGGCCGAATCACTCCTGCGCTCGGGGGTGCCTTCCCTGGGAGAAGAGCTGCCGGGAAAAGCCAGCTTGG
Source organism: Myiopsitta monachus (assembly GCA_017639245.1). Lineage (NCBI taxonomy): Eukaryota > Metazoa > Chordata > Aves > Psittaciformes > Psittacidae > Myiopsitta > Myiopsitta monachus. The sequence continues at coordinate 98,339,637 of CM029919.1, read as the reverse complement.
CTGAACTTCAGCCGTGGCAGCTCCCCGCATGTTCCTTGCCAGGAATGAAGACTTGAATTCTGGTTAGCCTGTATTTTACAATGGAAAGGCCTCGGAAGCAAAATTTACATCCAGGCTGAGCTCTCCTTTGGGTTTCCTTATCTGCTTGTCTCGAATGGGAGCTGCTGATGTTTGTCCAGCACTGCTGAGCTTGAGCCTGGCCCCGGGCGCTGGAGGTGCCCCAGCTCGAGGTGGGGCTGGCAGGGATTGCCCTGTACTGCACCTGAGCCTGCCTTAGCTGAGGCCTGGTGCTGCGGGAGCGGCTGGGAACGCGCTGGGCAAAACGGGAACCGCAGCAGCAGAGGAAGCAATAAAGGAGAAAAAACCTGGAATAGGTGTGGGTGGTGGAAAGCACCCCCAGCAAGGCAGCTTGGCAGCCTCCTGGGGCGTGAAGTGAGAGCGAGTCGGAGCTCCATATCTGCAGCAGCTTGCCAGGAGCTGCTCCTTAGGAAGAGGATGTTGTGATATTCCATCCGGGATGGAAACGGGGCCAGTGTTCGTCTTGTTTATTCCTTTCGTGTGGAATTTACAAGTGAATGTTTTCCAAAAACTGCTGGAACTCGTCTGTGGCGCGCTGGGCGATGGATCATGTGCTGGGAAGATGAGGGGAGCAGTGCTTGGATGTCAGCTGAGGGCTCGGAGGAGGGTCCTGTCCCTCCCCCTGTGGGGAAGGGCCCTTCAGGGCAGCCAGGGGCAGGTGTGTTTTAGCTGTCGTCATAAATCCTCAAGGAAGGGACCTTAAAGCCCCTCTATTCCCAACCCCTGCCACGGGCAGGGGCACCTTCCACTGGAGCAGCTCCAAGCCCCTGTGTCCAACCTGGCCTTGAGCACTGCCACTAATGGGGCAGCCACAGCTTCTCTGGGCACCCTGGGCCAGCGCCTCAGCACCCTCCCAGGGAAGAGCTTCTGCCCAAGAGCTCATCTCAGTCTCCCCTCTGGCAGCTTAAAGCCATTCCGCTTGGCCTGTCACCATCAGTGTCCCTGGTGAGCCACCCCCTGCACCCATCATCCCATTCTGGCCATCTCTCACCCATGTCATCTCCCTGTGTCCCACGTGTACCACCTGTGTGTCCACTGGTGCCTCCCAGTACTGGCTTTGCCAGTTTGGCTCCGGGCTGGGTTTCCTGGTGCTGCTGGGCTTGGGGTGCTGCAGGAGGGAAGATGCAGTGTGTGCTCGCAGCCCAGAAACCAACCGTATCCTGGGCTGCATCCAAAGGAGCGTGACCAACAGGTCATGGAGGTGATCCTGCCCCTCTGCTCTGCTCGGTGAGACCTCACTTGGAGCATTGTGTGCAGTTCTGGGGTTCTCAACATCAAAAGGGCATGTTGGAACAAGTCCAGAGGAGGCCACGAGGATGATCAGGGGCTGGAGCAGCTCCCGTATGAAGATAGGATGAGAAAGTTGGGGTTGTTCAGCCTGGAGAAGAGAAGGCTGCGTGAAGGCATCAATCAGAGCAGCCTTCCAGTATCAGAAAGGGGCCTATAGGGATGCTGGGGAGGGACTCTTCATTAGGGACTGTAGTGAGAGGAGAAGGGGTAACGGGTTCAGACTAAAACAGGAGAAGTTTAGATTGGATATGAGGAACAAATTCTTTACTGTGAGGGTGCTGAGGCACTGGAATGGGTTGCCCAGGGAAGCTGTGAATGCTCCATCGCTGGTGGTGTTCAAGGCCAGGTTGGACAGAGCCTTGGGTGCCATGGTTTAGTGGGAGGTGTCCCTGCCCATGGCAGGGGCTTGGAACTGGATGATGTTAAGGTCCTTTCCAACCCTGACTGTTCTATGATTCTATGCTGGTGGTCTCTGTTCCAGCCCCAGTGTCCCTTCTGCTCCCTGCAGAGCCCCGTGGCCTGGGCTACTGCACCTCCAGGCTGGCCATGGGACCTGTCTCCACTGGGAAAATGCTGCCAAGTCACAGCTGAAGTGCTCCTGGAGAGGGTTGAGGCTGGAACGGTCCCTGGAGGAAGGGGGTGGTGCTGCTGGGGCTGTGCTAGAGCAGTTTGTCCCACTGAGGGGCAGCCCAGGGTGGCTTTGAGATGGTGCCAGGGTCGCTCATTGCTTCTGGGAAAAGTACCGCTCCTGGAGCAGCTCAGCAGTGTCTGGAAGGGATCCGGGTTTGCAGGAGAGCTGATCTCAGTGAGGAGGTGGTTACTGCTCTTAGTGTGCATCTGGAATGCTGCAGTGTCAGTGTCAGAGCAGCGCACACAGCCCTCTCCTCCCCATGCAGTGAGTGGGGTTTCCTTCCCGCGCTGGGATCACATGAGCTGCGATCCCACAGCTCCATCTCTTGTGTTTAATGCTGTTAATGCATTGATCCAGGGCTGGTGGGCTGGGAGAGCATTAAAAGGGAATGATGTGTTGATAGCTTTCAGCAGGAGCTGATGTTCAAGTCCCTAGAACTCCAGAGGTGAATGTCACAGGTATTTAAGGAGCAATTTATCTTTATTGTCCTAAAGGTAAAAACATGACAGAGTTCTTCATGAGCTGTAGAAGCTTTGCTGAGCCATGATCTTTATGGAGATAAAGATGATCTCTGCTGAGTTCCTGTTCATCTTTCCTGATGGATGGGAGGTTATTATTCCTTAGCTTCAGGAACTGCAGGTTAAGCAGAGGGGGGTTCCCTGAGAGCTGTATGGCAGCTCCTGCCCCGCTGCTGGAGAGCAGGAGCAGCTCCTGTGCCCAGCTGTGGCTGGAGCCCCAGCAGCAGTTACCTCCATCTGCTTTGCACCGGGAGTCCCAGGTCCAGCCATGTGAGGATGTGCTGCTCATCACTGCTGTGAAGTTCAATGCAGCATAGAAGCTTGTGGTGAGGAAGAGGAAACTCCCAGCACAAACATGGCCTGGGGAGACTGAATGAAGAGCAGCCCTGAGGAGAAGGACTTGGGGTCACCATGACCTGGCAGTGGGTGCCAGAGACCTCCCATGTGCTGGGCTGCATCCCCAGCAGTCCTTAAAGCTCACCCAGTTCCAACCCCTGCCATGGGCAGGGACCCCTTCCACTGGAGCAGCTCCAAGCCCCTGTGTCCAGCCTGGCCTTGAACACTGCCAGGGATGGGGCAGCCACAGCTTCTCTGGGCACCCTGGGCCAGAGCTCAGCACCCTCCCAGGGAACAGCTTCTGCCTAAGAGCTCATCTCCATCTCCTCTGTGGCAGTTAAAGCCATTCCCCTTGTCCTGTCCGTGCAGGCCCTTGTCCAAAGGGGTCTCAGGGCATCTTCATTCTATATGCAGAACATCCATCACGCTGCATCAGTATATTCCTGTACAGACAGGGTACTTGGCTGCTTTTATCTGTTCCCTGTCCTGACTCATGTCTGTTCCTCATTTCTGGCTCTCACTCAGGCAAAGCAGTTCCTACCAGGCACAGACAGCAGCCACTCACTCGAGTCCTCCAGGAATGATGTTTCTGCTCATGAGGGTGGCCCTGTTAGACTCAAACACCTTCAGGCTGATCTGACTCCCAGTAGAGAGCGACCTACAGAGAAACCAAAGCTAGGCTGTGACCAGAGGGAGTCCACGGGGTGTAGTTTGGTGCCTGTAACCAGGTCAGACTCCAGCTCTTCAACACAGTAAAGATCACTGCAGGCCATGGGTGTCGCTGGCAATGAGCCCCATGTGATATGTCCCTTAGGATGCAGTCAGAGGAGTCTGAGCATTCGCATCCATCATCTGCTGCTGGGGAAGAAATGACCTCCAAAGCAGTCATTTTTATGGCACATCTCAGCTGCTCTTTGCTGGAAAATGCCTCAGCACTGGAGATCCAGTACAAGGCTTTTCCCTGGTCTCAGGTTTAATACCCTTACTGCAGGGACACATCTGCTCCTCTGGCTGTGAGTCTGAGTCCAGCTTAGTGCCATCTTCTGCTCCACTGGCTTTTGCAGCTGGTGTCTTCCCCTGTCCCTGTGGCACAAGGTGATCAGTTCCTTAGGCTGGGGCTGTGCATGCCCTTCGGGATGCTTCACCTAAAGCTTTTGAGTAGGAATGGCTCATTTAGGCCAATTCTTTGTGTGTATTTGTATTATTCCTGATAGCACCAGGCCAATGTCTGTGGTTTGTAACTGCACTGTTGTGGAATTCCTGCATCAGTGACGTGACAGCTTCAGGATATGAAGAGCAAATGTTGATTAAACCTGTTGTCTGTGCTTGGTGGAGATCATGAATCCCCGCCTGGTTTGGGTTGAAGGGAGCTTAAAGGTCCTCCAGCCCCAACCCCTACCACGGGCAGGGACCCCTTCCACTGGAGCAGCTCCAAGCCCCTGTGTCCAACCTGGCCTTGAGCACTGCAGGGATGGGGCAGCCACAATCCCCTGAGCACTCTGTTCTCACAGCCCCCGCTGTTGTTCTGCCTTTGCAAAGAAGCCCCAGGTAAATCCTTCATTGGAGCTACAGGAGAATGTAAAATCGTATTTCCGGCCTCCTGCCCCCAAATACTGAGTTCCATCAAATCCTGCGTCCTTTCCTCCCAGTTCAAACACCTCAGCATCCTCCTTCAACACCTTTTCGTCTTGGCTTCCCCACACTTTGCATGCCAGCAGTGATAACCTTTAGCTTCTGCATCTTCTGTCTTGACTGAGATTCACAGTGATTTGGAGATGAGTTAAAGCCAACATCCATGTCCCTGTATTGGCTTCACTGGGGCATTGTGAGATTTGGGTGGACACTAAATACCGCTCTTCCTTAGTTGGGAAATCCTGCTGGAATCCTGGGCTTGGGTTCTGTTTAGCACTGAGCCCACCCTTGGTGCCTTCGCTCTCTCACGTCTGTGCATGCTGTTTGCTGACTGATGGAAACGGGGTTTCACATCGAGCTGGAATCCTGGTGGGAAGTTTTGCAGCTTGGGAATTTCGCACTGGATCTGCCCCATCTCCGCAATCACAGTCCGAGCTCTTACATCCTTGTGTTTGGTGTTACCTGCACTGTGCCGGAGGAGCACGGTTGTTCTGGGGGTCCTGTGAGGAGGAACCTCCTGTGTCACGTGTTGTCAGGCAGGTTATGTCTGTTAGATCTGGAGTCAGATCAGTTTTCTTCTGTGCTTCCCCATTCAAATGGAATGGATGTTTTCAATATTGTCCTTCCGCTGTACAGAACCTTCCCCACATTTCCCTCTAACACTGACTTAGGCCCCCATGTCCAGCTCTGGTGCGTTAATTGTCATGTTCTCTGGAACTCAGTGGTGCCTCTGGTCTCTTGCAGTGACTCGGCACAACCACCTGAAGGACTTCATGCTGGTGGTGTCCATCGTCATCGGAGTGGGTGGCTGCTGGTTTGCCTACATCCAGAATCGCTATTCCAAGGAGCACATGAAGAAGATGATGAAGGACCTGGAGGGACTCCACAGAGCTGAGCAGTCTCTCCATGACCTTCAGGAAAGGTACGTTCCGTGTGTCCGCCCAGCGCGAGCATGCATCAGGCTGTCGCTCTTACCTGCAAGCTTGTTACTCCCTTGGATTTCACAGGATAATAGAGTGGTTTGGGTCCAAGGGAGCTTAAAGCCCATCCAGTGGAAGGATGAGCCATGGGCAGTGGAAGGTTCCTGCCATGGGCAGGGACCCCTTCCACTGGAGCAGCTCCAAGCCCCTGTGTCCAACCTGGCCTTGAGCACTGCCAGGGATGGGACAGCCACAGCTTCTCTGGGCACCCTGTGCCAGCGCCTCAGCACCCTCACAGGGAACAGCTTCTGCCTAAGAGCTCATCTCAGTCTCCCCTCTGGCAGCTTAAAGCCATTCCCCTTGGCCTGTGCCTACATCCCTTGTCCAAAGCCCCTCTCCAGGTTCCTGGAGCCCCTTTAGGCACTGGAGCTGCTCTAAGGTCTCCCCTTCAGGAGCCTTCTCTTCTCCAGGCTGCCCCAGCCCAGCTCTCTCAGCCTGGCTCCAGGGCAGGGAGTCAAAGGGTTTATGAAGCAAAGCATCCATCTGAGCAAAGGGGATGGGAGCTTTTCTGTTGTACTCACAGTGTCACTTTGCTTTGAGGGCCTCCTCTATTTCAAGTAGGCACTTCCTATTCATTTACCACAGTTAAGTATATGGGAGCAGTGGAATTTCACACAGTGAAAGTAGTGTGGTTTCTATTCCCTGTCTGACTCATAGCAACAGTATATTGGGATCCCCGCTCCCTGAAATTACAGTTTCAATCCATACCTGGAGGGGAAGAAGAGCCTCTTAAAGGTGTCACAGGAATCCAGATTATCCAGGCTTTGGCATCCAGGCTGGTCAGGTTGTTTCTTGTTGGCTTTTGATGGGGCAAAGGCATGCTGAATCCATGGAAGCAACAGAGGAATTACACATCCCCTCTTGAATCCTGTCTGCATGGTGATACGTGCATTCAGGAGTGCTGCCTGGGAAGGACAGACAAAACACATCACTTTGGAGGATTCAGTATGAAGCCCCATGCTGGACCGTGGGTTCCTGCCTCGCCGCCCCTTTGTTTCTTGCCCTGAAGACAGGCTGAGAGAGCTGGGGAGAAGGGAAGGCTCCAGGGAAGCCTCGGAGCAGCTGCCCCAGGACTGCAGCCTGTTCTTGCCTGCGTGCCATGAGCAGCCTTCAGGGATCTGTCTGCTCCTGAGTTTTGCTGGGAGGGCTTTTCCTTCGAGTGTGACCCCATCAGTTGGTGTCTATGGGGGGAGCAGACACTTGAGAGAGCACCAAGGTGATGGTGCCAAACTGCGCGCGTTCCTTGGCAGGAATGCGGATACGTGCCTTGCGTTCCCTTTGGCACAGGGATAGAATACAGGGCATTTCCCCTCTACCTGCCGTGGTGCCAGCTCTGTCGCACAGCTGGCTCCACAGAACTCTGAGGAATTCTACATCACAGGTTGGAAATGCCCCAGGGAGAGGGAGATTTATTTCCACCGGCAGCAGGAGATGGGAATTCCTCCTCATTGTGCACCTGGAGCCGCAGGGCTGCATGCAGGGCGGGAGGTCCCCTGGTGTCACTGAGGAGCAGGTCCCAGCAGAGCTCCAGACACCCTCTGCGGTGAGTGCAGGTTGTGGGGAACGACCTTGGGCCCTGCTGCCGAGGGCAGAGCCATGTAAACAAGTGGATGTTCCTGGGAACCAACTAATGCTCTAAAGCCAGAGAGGAAGAAACCCAAAACCACCAATACTGGACATAGCTGAGCCTTAAGCCAGAGCAGCTTGTGTTGTCTCTGCAGCGTGTGTGGCAGGGAGGGTTTGTCCTCTGCAGAGGGCACCGAGCTGGAGCTCAGGAGGTCGGAGCTGCATCCCTGTGGCGCATCTTGGTGCAGAGTTGAGCTAATTCTCTTCTAAAGGGGAAATACGCCTTCACTTCTTCATCCCGGAGCCCCAGCGAGGTTCAGCTGTGGTCCTCAGCCACTATAGGAGCAGCAGAACCTCCAAACAGCATCAGTTGTTCTGAAGTTCTGCTCAGAAACTTCTTGTCTAGAGCTTGAAGGGACCTCCTGCCCTGCCTTGTTGGAACTTGGTGCTGAGCAGACCTCCAGGTGCCTGATGACTTTCCAGTTGCTGCCAGCTGCTAGTGCTAGTGCCGATGAACAGCTCCAGTGCCTCTGGAAGAGCTGGGAAGGGGGGATGGATGTAAAAAGTCACTTTTTGTTCATCTTCAAAATACCTTTTGAGAACGTCCTTCACCAGTGACACTTTCCAGTCAGTGAAATGACCCATCAAGATCAAAGAGCTTGTGTCTTATCACATCCTACTGATGATGGGAGATTGTATGAAGATCTATATGGATGACATTGGGTTCTTGCCCTCATTGCCCTTTGGTTTCTTACCCTGGAGCCAGGCTGAGAGCTGGGCTGGGCAGCCTGGAGAACAGAAGGCTCCTGAAGGGGAGACATAAGAGCAGCTCCAGTGCCTAAAGGGGCTCCAGGAAAGCTGGAGAGGGGCTTTGGCCAAGGGATGTAGGGACAGGACAAGGGGAATGGCTTTAAGCTGCCAGAGTGGGGATGGAAATGAGCTCTTAGGCAGAAGCTCTTCCCTGGGAGGGTGCTGAGGCACTGTCCCAGGGTGCCCAGAGGAGCTGTGGCTGCCCCATCCCTGGCAGTGCTCAAGGCCAGGTTGGACACAGGGGCTTGGAGCTGCTCCAGTGGGCAGGGGCTGGAGTTGGAGGAGCTTTAAGGTCCCTTCAGCCCAAAGCATTCCATGATTCCATGATGATTTGATGCTTACATGAGTAGCACTGAAGGCACTGTGTTGTCTTGTAGAGCTCAGGGCACATGGTGCCACTGCGGCTCAGTCATCTGGGTTTGAAGGTGATTGCACACACAAAACGTGGTTTCGTCCATGACCAGCATAAGCAAACACGGGCTCTGTCAGAACAGAAGGTTATAATGGAAATCACAGTGTTAGAGTGCCTTTGGGAATTAGCTGCAGGATAAAATTCCTTCCCTCATCTGCGTCATGGGACGGGGGAATTTCTCCTTTAACGAGAGATATTTTGGTGGTTTGGGATTCGCACAGGCCTAGTATGGAAGAGCTTTAGTACTGCTGCTCGGGGCAGAGAGCGTGGGCTTATCTGAGACCATGGAATGTCCTGGCAAGAGCCTCTTTGAATTGGGAAGAACACACTTGAGTTGCTCAGCAGAGCTGTCAATTGGACCTGGGCCTTTTCCAAGAGGAGAGACAATGTGATGGCAGAGAGAGCCCAGCCTGTCCAGGCTCTTCTGACTGGCCATCTGCAGGCCCAGGAGGAGCCTGAGGAAGAGGAGTCCTTGCTGGGGCAGTGAGGGGCTTCACTCTTGACCCCAAAGGCAGCGATAGGTCCCTGCTGCCTGTGCATGCCCAAGAGCACACCCAAGTGATGTCCTTCAGCGCCAGGCTGGTTACCCTGGGGAGTGCTGCAGGAGCAGCAGCTGAGGAGCAGCGTGTCCCTTGTCGGGTCTGGGATCAGCAGGAGGTGCTCAGGAAGCCCCACAGTGCCCCTCTCCAGATGTGATCTTGGTCAGGTCCAGCTCACTGAGAGCCACTGTCCCTTCCCTCTGTCATGGGACACATCATTCTGCTGGTTTGCTTTCCGGTTTGGATGTTGATCTTGACGGGAGAAGATTTTATGACCTTGAAATGCTCATTTCTGGTGGAGATGATTCCATTGGGGGCTCTTTCTTTTCATTTTGTGGATAGTTTTACTTGGTCACTGAGGGAGTGGGGCTGGGGCAGCCTGGAGAAGAGAAGGCTCCTGGAGGGGAGACCTTAGAGCAGCTCCAGTGCCTAAAGGGGCTGCAGGAAAGCTGGAGAGGGGCTTTGGACAAGGGATGTAGGGACAGGCCAAGGGGAATGGCTTTAAGCTGCCAGAGGGGAGACTGAGATGAGCTCTTAGGCAGAAGCTCTTCCCTGGGAGGGTGCTGAGGCGCTGGCACAGGGTGCCCAGAGGAGCTGTGGCTGCCCCATTAGTGGCAGTGTTGAAGGCCAGGTTGGACACAGGGCCTTGGAGCTGCTCCAGTGGAAGGATCCCTGCCCATGGCAGGGGTTGGAGCTGGAGGAGCTTTAAGGTCCCTTCAACCCCACCCAGTCTGGGATTATGATTCCATGAAAACCACCAGAACCATCCAAACATCACTGAAACCCTGAAGCATCTCATTGTGGTTGTGGTGGTGTCTCCTGCAGAGGGCTGAAGTTTTCCAGCCTCAGTGGTTGAACCTTCCTGATGGGTACAAGCAATCTGTCAGTACTTCTTGTTGCCATATATATAATTCCTACTGATTTAATTCTGTTACGAGGAAAAGGAATAACTTCCTGGCAAGATTAAGACATGTCTCTGAAGGCTCTTGCAAGGAGAGCATCCATCTGGGTGGTTAGACCTGCTGAGGCAGATCTTCCTTCTCCTTTTTTGATTCATCAAAGCACACGCAAAATTGAAGTTAATTTGAGGCTTATTAATGAGAATCTTGGAAACACTTTGGAAAACTGAAAATTCCTGCTGAGTATTTAATAAATGAAGTTGTGACTCTGGAGGTGATTGAGTTTCTCCCTGGCCGTGGGGAGCTTCCTCCTTGGCTTTCCACATAGAGACCCCTGTGAGCATAACCCAGGGTCAGTCAGCGCAGGGCTGGGTGGGTGGTGGCCGGGCAGCCCTCGCGCCGTGCCACCCACGCGGCACAGCCAGCACGGGGCTCTCCTGTCTTGCAGGCTGCAGAAGGCTCAGGAGGAGCATCGCTCCGTGGAGGTGGAGAAGGTGCACCTGGAGAAGAAGCTGCAGGACGAGATCAGCATCGCCAAGCAGGAGGCGCATCGGCTGCGGGAGCTGCGGGAGGGCACCGAGAATGAGCTCAGCCGGCAGAAGTACGCTGAGCAGGAGCTGGAGCAGGTACGGCAGCGCGAGCAGCTCCTCACCCTGCCTCAGCCCCTGAGGAGCCCAGGGCTGCTCTGCCGCTTCGCTTTGCCGCTGCCCTGGGTGGAGGGAGAGATCCGAGGGTGTCTTCCCCTCCCCTGTGCTCTGTAACCGCGCCGCTGTGTGCTGGAAGCAGGGACTGTGCCAGTGGGCTCTTGAGCAGCGTGCTGCGGCCGCACAGCATCCCATCTTGCCCCAAGGAGAGGGTTGAACTTGACCCCTAGCTGCACCCTCTGGTGACTTCTAACTCCCACTCCCAACCGTAAGCTCCTTCTTTTGTATCTCTTCATGGGTTCAGGAGGGATTCGTGATGACTTTGGTTGTGCTTCGTGTGTTTTCTGGTGGGTCGGGGAGGTGTGTGAAGAGGAGATTTGCTTCCAAGGAAAGTCAGCACTAGAGGAGAACCTCAGCAAAGTTAGAGTTGGGATGCAGTTCTCCAATCCGCTTGTTTTATCTTTAGATGAGCAGGAAAAACATGTCCCCAGGTTCTACATCCCGATGTAGGTCTGGAATATCATGTGTAATGCTGCTGCTGGGCACAATGAAGCACGTTTTGTCCAGAAGGATACATGGAGCATTTGTGAAATAGCTCGTTGCAGTTTGGGAAATGGCCTCCCAGTCCTACAGCTTCAAACCCTTAGACCTGCAGCAAAGGCTGTAGGGGAATAATGGAAATGGAGGATGATGCTCGTGGCATCTGCAGTAACAGAGGGCAGAGAGTGAGCATCTGGGAATTCCCTTTGCCCAAACCCCCAAATCCAGTTGCTGCTTCCTGCTCCCCTGAGGGACAGTTCTGACCTGACTGCAATTTACAGATCAGTTCAACCTGAGCTGGTGTGAGCTGGAATTGCATGAGCCAAGCACGTGCCTTGGGAATTCTAAGGCCATCAGCACATCCCCAGTCTGACCATGTCCAGTCTTTCATTGCTACCATGAAGGATGGGGAGGAAAACAAGACATGAACTGGGGGGTTCCACTGACAAGGGAGGAAGAAGTGTCCTGGGCCATCAGGTCACCAGGAACCACAGAGCAGTGTAGCCCAGGTATGCACATGGTCAGCAAACAGAAAGTTCCCTTCCTGCTTGGAATATCAACAGCCCAGAGATCCGCAGGTGCCTGTGACCAGCTTTGCTCTGGTGATCATAGAACCCTGGAATGGTTTGTGTTGAAAGGGACCTTAAAGCTGATCCAGTTCCAACCCCCTGCCACGGGCAGGGACCCCTTCCACTAGAGCAGCTTGCTTCAAGCCCCTGTGTCCAACCTGGCCTTCAACACTGCCAGGGATGGGGCATCCTCCTAACTGCTCATCCAGCCTCCCCCAGAGTCCCTGAGCCCCATTTCAGGACACACACTGGGATGTCCATACTGACACAAACAGAAATCCAGTCACTTTGTTTTGGGCCACTAAAGAGGGGTGTGTAGCCTTCCTCTTGTAACCCCCCGTACCCAGTGTGCTCCTGGCTTCTGGAGAAGGCAGGATCTCACCCATCCCACCTCCCCTCCTTTTGCCTTTGGTGAGAACCCTGGAGAGCCGGAGGTGACTCAACTGCTCTGTTGTTCCTTAGAGGCCCCCGGGAGGGATGCATTGCCAGGGTGAGTATTGGTTTTACCCACCTGACCCACACTGTGTGCCTATAACATGATCACCATCCCAGTGAGCTGTAGACCACCAACATTAACCAGTCACTCCCACTGACCAGAAACCTCATCCCATTTAAGATATTCTTGGGTCCCAGGGAATATTAAACCAAAACCTTCTTTTGCAGCAGATGGTTCTTATCACTAAAGTGATACTGGAGGGTTTGGGAGCTCCTGCTGGAGCTGGGGATGTGAGCTGAAGCTGCAGTGTGTTTCTGGGATGGGACTCTCCCATAGCAGGTTGTTCATACCAGTCACTCTCCTCACTAGATTATCCTCCCCCAGACCGTGACCCCAGCCAGGGCGGCAGCCCCAGAGGTCATTCCTTGCCCTATAAAGTGTTCTGCTCAAAATGGGATCTTGGGAATCTTCACAGGAGAATGTGGCCTTGCAAAGTAACTGCTGCCTATGTTGGCTCCCTGCAGAACCAAGGGGGTTGTTTCGGCCACTGCTCATCTCAACCACTGGTCCCTGGCTGTTGCTCTACACCACTTCCTTTTCCCACCAGTCCCTAGAAACATTCCTGACAATGTTTGAGCATTCCTCTGCCCTACATTCCTGGTGTCCCCTTTCCTGATTCTCCATATTCCTAAATGCCAGATGCGTGTGGATCGTGGTCACTTCTGCCTGAGGTAGGAGCAGTGCTGCTGGCGTCAGAGGGATACAACCAGACCTGCCTGGGGTCAGGCATTCTGTGCCAGTGATTTAGGCCATGTTATGCTTGGCAAGACTAAATCACACATAAGGGGTATGTGCAGTTGGCCTCTCCTGTGTAGTGCCTCTTTGCTTCTTCTTGATGGGTCTTGCAGATGTCCTCCAGGATCCAGAAAGGGACTTCATAGGATCTGTGTGTAACCTGGTACCTTTGGAAGTTACACCTGCAGGGCTTGTGTCAGGCTGCAGTCTCTCCACATCTGTGCAATGGCAGAGAAGGGTTTATGCTGGGCTCTAGCACTGTATGCTTTGTGTAAGGTTTGGGTCTCTCAGACTTGCTGTCACCCACTTCTAATTTATAATCCCTCCTTTCTCCAGCAAGATCGAGTAAGTGTGTGGAGGAGACTGAGCTGGGATGGAGGAGAGTTACAGAAACATGGAATGGGTTGGAAGGGACCTTAAAGCTCCTCCAGCTCCAACCCTGCCACGGGCAGGGACACCTTCCACTGGAGCAGCTCCAAGCCCCTGTGTCCAACCTGGCCTTGAGCACTGCAGGGATGGGGCAGCCACAGCTTCTCTGGGCACCCTGTGCCAGTGCCTCAGCATCCTCACAGGGAAGAGCTTCTGCCTAAGAGCTCATCTCCATCCCCCCTCTGGCAGCTTAAAGCCATTCCCCTTGTCCTGTCCCTACATCCCTTGTCCAAAGCCCCTCTCCATCTTTCCTGGAGCCCCCTCCAGACACCAGGAGGCTGTCGCCTGTCGGTGGCTGCTGCGCTCCCTCTCCTTTGCCCACCACCTCTCAAAGCAACTTCTGCTTCTGTGCTGAATGAGGTGATGAAGTCATGTGGAGCCTTCCTCTCTCTGCTGTTGTCCAACATGTGATGGGTTGGCCGCCGGTGGTGGGGGTGACGCTGGCAGGGCAGGGCAGGGTCCCCTCCGCTGCTGCAGTACGGGGGTGCTTCTCCCGCAGGTCCGCATGGCGCTCAAGAACGCCGAGAAGGAGCTGGAGTCCCACTGCAGCTGGGCTGCGCCCGAGGCCCTGCAGAAGTGGCTGCAGCTGACCCACGAGGTGGAGGTCCAGTACTACAACATCAAGAAGCAGAACGCCGAGAAGCAGCTGCTGGTGGCCAAGGAGGGGGTGAGAACATCGGTGTCCCCATCATGGGTGCTCCCCGTGGGTTTGGGGAATGCAGCTGGCACAGTTGGCTGCTCTGCACCTTCTTTATTGCCGTTTGAATCATAGAATCCCAGACTGGTTTGGGTTGGAAAGGACCTTAAGGTCATCCAGTTCCAAACCCCTGCCACGGTCAGGAACACCTCACACTAGACCATGTCGTCCAGCCTGGCCTTGAGCACTGCCAGGATGGTGATGAGCAACAGCCTGACCAGGGCATGCCCATGAGCTGCGTTACCACGTCCTCAGTGTGCTGCAGCCCAGGGAAGGTGCAGAAAAGGGAGTGTGCTGCAGCCCAGGGAAGGTGCAGAAAAGGGATCTCTGCCCCTGTGACAGCCCTGTGGGTCATTAGTAAGCAGAAGGGTTTGCACCTATTAAGCATAATCCCTGCTTTAGGTCATTTACGTGCCCAGGCAACACCATGCTGAACATGAGTATGATCTGTAGGGATGAATCATTTCTGCCTTCCCAGTTGGTTCAAATGTACTGTGGCAACCAGAAAGCTCTGAGGTGCGGGGATGCTGTTGTAACATGTTTGTGCTGTGGACACACACAGCAGCCGGAGCTGGCAGTATAAAAACCCTTCCTTGGTATGTTCCTATTAGGAGCACTGTACCTTTTCAGTGCTTTTCCCTCTGCTGTCTCAGTTCTCCTGTCCATGGCCGTGGTCTGTCTGAGTTTCAGGTTAAGGCCACTAGATCTGTGAAGCTGAATTCCACTCCACTTTGATTTCACACTCCTTTAAAGGGGAGACTTTTGCACAAAGGGAAGGAATACCAACCTCCCACTGAAAACTGCTTCCCCAAACCAGCAACCCCAGGGCATGAACTGTTTGGTAGTTTGGTCCTGGGAAAGGCAGAACAGACTTCCTCAAAGCCATCCGCTGTAGGAACTGAACTGCTTCAGTTCCTCTGAGTGTTGGGAAATCAGGAGAAGGAGCAGGAGCCCCCCAAGTGCTTCCTGGCTGCTGGCAATTCCTCGCCCGCTGCGGCAGGAGGGATAACATCCCTCATGAACCACAATTCACACTATTCACACGTGTGCAGACAGCTGCGGGGCCTATTTCTGGCTCCCCCATCCAGGACGTTCTCGGCCTGGAGGCCACCCGAGGTCCTCCTCTTCCTGTGACCTTCTTCTGTTGATGTTCCAGGCTGAAAAAATCAAGAAGAAGCGCAACACCCTGTTTGGAACGTTCCACGTTGCTCACAGCTCCTCTCTGGATGATGTTGACCATAAAATCCTGACTGCAAAGTGAGTGTCTGCTGAATCCCTTATTCCTGCTCCCTCTCCCCCCTCTCCTCTCACAGATGTGAGTGTGCTGTAGCCTCAAGTGCTCTTGCTCTCATTTTGCTGCACTTGTGTCCCATTGACTGAGCTGGGGTTGGACTTGCTCCTTTTAACCAACAACCTTTCAATCCTGTGTCAAACGAGCAGTCACAGTTAGGAAGAGTAATTCAAAATCCAGTCGGAAGGATTCGGGATGTGGTGGGATTCTTAACCCATTCCCCTGGAATGTCTGCCTTGCTGTGTGTAGAATCCTGGAAGTAGAATGAGGGATGTCTCAAGCATAGGGATCCAAAGCTGAACCTCTGGATTCCCTGGTGTAGGCACTTCACGGTGTGTTCTATTTTCATTCCCCACATTTCCCTGTTTGACCCCTGCTTCCAGGCAGGCGCTGAGTGAGGTGACGGCGGCGCTGCGGGAGCGCCTGCATCGCTGGCAGCAGATTGAGCTGCTCTGTGGCTTCCAGATCGTCAACAACCCCGGGATCCACAGCCTGGCATCAGCCCTCAACATTGACCCCAGCTGGATGGGCACCCCCCGGCCCAACCCCTCGCACTTCATCATGACTGATGATGTGGATGACCTGGACGAAGAGATCGTGTCTCCCATGTCCATACAATGTACGTAGTCGCTGTGCGTTCGGCGTGGGGCTCTGCAGGTGCTGGATGCTGCAGCATGGGGCAGGCCTGGAACAGCAGTTCACGTGTGCTAAGAGGAACTGAGCCATCTGAGATGGATTTTGAATGACCCAGGCTCAGTTGTTAGTGGTTAAGGGTCAGGAATCAGAATAACAGAAGGGTTTGGGTTGAAAGGGACCTTAAAGCTCCTCCAGCTCCAACCCCTGCCACAGGCAGGGACCCCTTCCACTGGAGCAGCTCCAAGCCCCTGTGTCCAACCTGGCCTTGAGCACTGCAGGGATGGGGCAGCCACAGCTCCTCTGGGCACCCTGTGCCAGCGCCTCAGCACCCTCCCAGGGAAGAGCTTCTGCCTAAGAGCTCATCTCAGTTTCCCCTCTGGCAGCTTTAAGCCATTCCCCTTGTCCTGTGCCTACATCCCTTGGCCAAAGCCCCTCTTCAGGTTTCTTGTAGCCCATGTAGGCAATGGAAGCCTTCTTCCAGACTTCATCAAAACCAGGTCTGTGTAACTGGGTACAAGCTGGGGGGGGGGGGGGGGAACTGAAGAGTCTTGGGGTTGGCATCTGTGCTGCAGGCCCTGTCTGTACATGCCATTAGGCTCTGGGTGGATGCTCTGAAGGTCTGGAAGTGAATGCCGTGGTTGGCTCAGGGTGATGGAGGGATGAAGGCAGAGCGCTGAGAATCTGGGGAGTCTGCAGGATGTTAAGGCAGGAGGAACAGGGGTATCTGTGTGCTCCAGGGCCCAGCAAACATGTGGGGTTGGGGATTTATGGGGTTGGGTGTGCACAGGGAACATTTAAAGCCTCAAACACATAATTGTATCCTATTAGTCCCTTTGATTGTCACTTGCCATTAGAAACCAAGGTAGGCAGCTCTATAAAACACTCACAACGTGCAGATGAGGGAGGGATGCCTGAAGGAACATCGTGAGTAGCACCCAAAGCACAGAGGATGGGAGCTGCACGAGGCGTGAGGTTGCCTCCCAGATTGTAAGCCTCAGCTTCTTCATGCTGTGCTCAAGACACCTCAAGTGAGACCTTTGCAGCAGCGCCTGCAGTTCTCAGTGCAGGGCCTGGCAGCCTGGCTGCTGCCTGCATCCTGCCTCCATTCCACGGTGCCCATCCACATCCCTGCAGGAATAACTGTGTGGAGCCAGCGCTGGGCACCACATTCCCAAAGCGAGGGAGCTGTGGCCTTTCCCTGGAGGGTTTTACCCTCTTGCTGTACACAGGCTGGTTCAGGACTGAAGCGGGGGGTTTCTCCTGCCCAGCCCTCCCAGGCTGCTGCTCACTGCCCATGGTGGTTCTCCCAGTAAATCACTGTTCTCTCTCCTGCTGGCCCATCCCAGATGCAGCCTGGCTTTTCGGGCGCAGGTTCAGTGACCGCTCGTCTCTGTCCTCGGAGGAACAGTCCCTCTGGAAATACCCTGGTTTGGTTCTCTTCACTTACATCTTCCTTTGGTTTTGTTCTGCCCTTTCTCTGGACTAAAATCCATACACCAATTTTCCAACTTTCTGGCACGGCTGAACTAATGGCTGTACCTCTCTTCACTGAGCCCTCAGCATCCTGACTAACCCCGGGGAGGAGTCTGGTGGGATGAAGAAGAATCACAGTTCGCTGTAGTTCTCATGTGCTCTTGGGTTTGCTGTTAAAAGCAATCCATTAGGAAATCCGGAGCCTTGGTTTTAGCCCTGAGGTGGAGATGAAGGATTCAGGCTGGGCTGGGAGGAGGTGGTAGTGTTCCCTTTCCCATCCCACCTCCTTCTCCGGTCACTCCACTGCCAGCCAAGGCTGATCCTGATCCCTCCCATGGGGCTGCTGTGGATCACAGTGCCTTTCTTCCCTCGGGATCCTTAAATTAATTGAGCAGTGCCACCTCTGTGCTAATTGGTCCCCCTGTGCCCCATGCTGGGGCCATGGGGATGGCATGCTCAGCTCTGAGACCCTGAGCCTCCTTCGTGGAGCGATGCCAAATGCTGAGCATTGTGGATGGAGGAGAATGAGCACATGCAGCAGCAGGCCAGGCCTTGCTCTTCCCCATGATGATGAGCAGGGTGTTTGGCTAAAGTGGATAGAGCCTCCAGTGCCTGCAGGGAAGTGGTGCTTGAGGGAAGTGGGGGGCTGCTGTGGCTTCGGTCCTGGGCTTATCACAGGGTATGTGGTGAAGAAGGAGAGCACAAAGGCGTGAGGTGTTGAGTTGGTAGATGAGGAATGAGCAGCAGGGAAAAAACAAACCCTCTACAGGGAAAAGCGTGGCCCAAGAGAAGGAGAAACCCAGAACGGAACCCCCAGTTAGTTACTGTGCAAAGCTGGATCCCTGTCAGCGCTCATTGCTGCTGCACGGGCACAGCAGGAGCTGGAACAGCCTCTGGTTTTCATAGAATGGGTTGGAAGGGACCTTATAGCTCCTCCAGCTCCAACCCCTGCCACGGGCAGGGACCCCTTCCACTGGAGCAGCTCCAAGCCCCTGTGTCCAACCTGGCCTTGAGCACTGCAGGGATGGGGCAGCCACAGCTTCTCTGGGCACTCTGTGCAGTGCCTCAGCACCCTCCCAGGGAAGAGCTTCTGCCTAAGAGCTCATCTCAGTCTCCCCTCTGGCAGCTTAAAGCCATTCCTCTTGGCCTGTCCCTCCATCCCTTGTCCAAAGCCCCTCTCCAGGTCTCCTGGAGCCCCTTTAGGCCCTGGAGCTGCTCTAAGGTCTCCCCTTCAGGAGCCTTCTCTTCTCCAGGCTGCCCCAGCCCAGCTCTCTCAGCCTGGCTCCAGAGCAGAGCTGCTCCAGCCCTCGCAGCAGCTCTGTGCCCTCCTCTGCACTTGCTCCAATGCTCCAACAGCCCCAGGTCGCTGCCCCTCCACAGGAGCAGTTTCCTGCAGCCCTCACCGGAGCCCAGGGTTTTTGTTCCCACCTTGACTCTCTGTGACTTGATTTTGCTTAATTCAGCTCTGGAGCTCTTAAGAGAAGTGAAACTCTTGAACTATGAAGTGGATGGTGTCAAGAGCTCCGGGGAAAGGTTCCTCATGGGCAGCGCAGTGAAGTGAGAAGCAGCAAACCTGGGTGGTGGGACCTTGTGAGGGGAACTGTGATTCACCCCGGGGATGTGCCAGCAGCAAAGCTGCCTGAGTTATTCCTGCTCTTCCCTTCTTCCACTTGAAATACAGCCCAGCTGGGATCCCTCAGTGGGACTGTTGAGGTCAGCTGAGCTGCAGGAGATGTGTGTTCCAGCTGTCGGGGTTTATAGCAGTGATTTGCTGGTTCTTTGATTCCCAAAGGATCTCTCTTTCCACTCCATTCTCAGCTTTCCTCTCTTCACCTTTTTAACCCATTTGTACATCCATTTCTTATGCATATAAGAAATCCTGAACACCTTATCTCCTTTCAAGGAAGGAATGTCTTGTATGGAAATCTCAGCTGATGGGTTAAATACAACCCCCCTGGTTGTGTGCAGGGTGGAGATGCAGCCCCTTAGATCCTTGGTTTTCCATCTGCAATGCTCTGCTGATGGAGATGAGTAGCAGAAATGGCAATGCAGGGAAGGAGCCTCCCTCTGCCTCTGCAGGCAGACCCTGGCTCCAGCTCGGGGTGTAGGTGCTGTGCAGAGGTGGGGTAGGGAACAGGCTCAGGTCCCTGACCTCCGTTACTGGGCAGGTAGGACTGGGTGGCCTGAAAGATCATTATGGGCAGGGAATCACAGAAGGGTTTGGGTTGAAGGGACCTCAGAGCTCCTCCGGCTCCACCCCTGCCACAGGCAGGGACACCTTCCACTGGAGCAGCTCCAAGCCCCTGTGTCCAACCTGGCCTTGAGCACTGCCGGGGAGGGGGCAGCCACAGCTTCTCTGAGCGCTACCAAGGCATGAAGCATCTGAAGGGTTTCAATGTCTGTGTTTGGGTGGAATGAATCATGCCCTGAAAGTACCAACTTCACGTGTGCTCCGAAGGGAGCCTGGGTGGTAGCTCTGATGTCAACTTGGGTAGGATGAATCATGCAGCCACTTTCTGCTTGGAGCAAGATGATCAGATAAGGTGTTCAGAAAGCACCTACATCAGGAATGTCAGTTTTCCATGGGCT
Organism: Myiopsitta monachus; assembly: GCA_017639245.1. Taxonomy (NCBI): domain Eukaryota; kingdom Metazoa; phylum Chordata; class Aves; order Psittaciformes; family Psittacidae; genus Myiopsitta; species Myiopsitta monachus. The sequence continues at coordinate 98,319,847 of CM029919.1, read as the reverse complement.
GGGCATTAATCCAGCATGTGAAGCAGTAGCACCATCTTAATGCTTCTTCTGCATTAAAGCACTGTAACTTGTAGCGCAAGGTGGGGTGGCCGCTGTGGTGCGTGGCCCTGGCCGCAGGGGCAGCTGATGTGGTGCACGGTCTCTTTGCAGCTCCTTCAGCGTTGTCCCTTTTGTCTCCTGCAGCTCCTGCCTTGCCCGGCACAGTTCGCCAGCGCCTGGTGGACCCACAGCACGCCCATGGATCGCAGAGGTTGGTAGAGAGTTATGTGCAAGGCCAGAATGAGCCGGGGCAGCCGGCCCAGTACCGGGCGGGCAGAGTCTCCCTCCGCCGAGTGCACAGCCTCTCCTCTGGACAGTCCTTGAGTTCCGACCTGCCCGGCACCAGCCCATCACCTGCCGCCGCCACCACCTCCTCCACCTCTTGCTCCTCCTCATCCACCTCCGCTGCATCTGCTCCTGCTTGCCATGTCCACCCTCTCTATTACCATCACACCACCTCCTCTTACTTCCTCCAGACGGACTCCATCCCTGACCTGCCCCCTCCTGATGTCACCTCTGGAGTTCGCTGTCGCACTGAGAGCTCTGGGTATACTGCTCTTTCTTTTCTAGCTCCCTCTCGCCTGCTGTGTCTCAGAGCTGGTGCTTGCTCGGGTGCTCTCTCCCCCACATTCCTTCTGCCCTTTCCTTTTGGGCCTCCATTTCATGGTTTACCCACATGTTTGTTTCTCCAACCGCTCTCCCATGCCAGTGGACCCTCTAAGGAGCGCTCCATGGTCCATCCCCTCATAGCTGGGAGCTCACTGGGTGCACAGCCCATGAGGGGTGCTTTTTTAACTGTAGCTAAGCCAAAGAGAGCTCCTGGGCACTTGGTACCACTAAATCAGTTGGTCTTTCCCTTGGGGGATGCTGCTGTGAGAACAGAAGTAACAACTAACCAAGCAAACACTGACCTTATTTGAAGCCTTGACCCCCTTGGGGTCTTCACAAGCGAATTGCAAAGGAAACACGATGGGTGGCTCCCAGGAGATAGGAGTTGGTGCTGAGGGAGGGGTTGAAGTTTGTGCTGTGTTCAGGAGGTGGCACAAAACACTCTGGAGTTTTGTGTTTTGGAGTGACTGTTGGTAGGGGATGAGTCATGGTTGTGTTTGGAGTTGAGCTTCTTATTGCTGGCTCACTGGTTTAACTTGGTCCTTTTCAGCAGTAACAGCCAAGCAATGGCTCTCTGGAGACCTGTGTACAGTAGGATCCGTTCACATCCCTAAATCCCTGATCTCTCCTGATTCACCTGCTGGCACTAGAGAGGTGAATGACTGGTGGGCCATGGATGGGGGACTCCTGTCTGGTCTAACGGGTGCAGTGAGTTGGCCTCCAGCAGCCATCCCAAGCTCAGATGTTCTGCACCCCAAGCAGAGGATCACCTTCCTGGGAAGCTCTGGGGGCTTTCTTCTGAATGCTGTCCACAGGCAGCAGTGTTGGAGGTGCTCCTCCCACGTGGGGCATGGATGCATCCAGCTCCAGAGCACTGTGTGAGCCTCAGTCCAGGCAGGAGACTCATTTGAACCCTTGGCTAAGGGTTGGAGACCACAGGGTTCAGGGTGTTGCGGGTGTCAGTGCTGAAGCTGATAGTGGAAGGGCTGTGATGGGTCTTCAGGGAGTCATAGAATCATTAAATGGTTTGGGATGAAGAGACCTTAAAGCTCCTCCAGCTCCAAAACCTGCCAGGGGCAGGGACCCCTTCCACTGGAGCAGCTCCAAGCCCCTGTGTCCAACCTGGCCTTGAATACTGCAGGGATGGGGCAGCCACAGCTCCTCTGGGCACCCTGGGCCAGCGCCTCAGCACCCTCCTGGGAGCTGCCTGTGACCGTGGCTCGGTCGTTCCATCTCTGTTCTGTGCTTTCTCCTTGGAGAGTGCTCTCCTTATCCTTGGAGTTAGGGAGCAGGCTCTGGGAAAGGGCTGGAAGTCCCTCAGTGAGGAAGTCGAGAGGGGCAGCGTCCTTTCATGTTTATTTATCCAGGCAGGACAACATTCCCGGTCACCACTTCTTCATTCATCCCGGCATGTTGTACCATTATTCCTTTTATCCATAGGGACCTCTGCCCCTGGGTGTAGGTGTCTCCTGGTGTCTCTGTTGTGGATGTCTCACCCCTTGGTAATTGGTGGGTCTCGAAGCTGAGCTGCTGTGTGGCCCGGAGCATCCGCCAGCCCCAGCAATTGGGATTCTGGAATATTGAGGCAGGGGAATTCCTGCACTTCCCCACAAAGAGCAGTTAAAGAGCAAGTGCTGGGTTAATTCAGTGATGTTTGGTTTGAGATTAAGAGGAAGAGCGCAATTAGAACTGAAATGTGTCACTGCCTACTTGAACACAGCTGTCCCAGTTTGACTGATAAAGCTGGGAATGCTTCTGGTAACATCACACATTCCCTGTTTGTCATCGACCTTCCTGCCTTGGTGGGAAGGAGGCTCATCCCGGCAGCATGAGGGCTAGGAGCTGCTTCAGGAATAGCTGGATAAACATCATTTCTCTTCGCAGCTGGGGCTGTGACACTTAATTGCTGACCAGGGTAAAGCCTCAGTCCCCTGAGAGTGGCAGAGGGAAATGTGGGATGCCTTTGGGATACCCTTTGACAAGGCAAATGGTGCTGGGAAGTCATTAGGAGACAATTAACAGGTCATCTCCTTGTTCCCCACGGGCACTTAGTAGCCTCAGTGGAAGGTAGGGCTGGCTTCTCTCTTCCCATAGCAAAGACCATCTGGTGGTGCAGGATTATTGCTTTAGCAGCGGAGTTTTGCGGAGTGAGAACTTTCCCCTGTAGCTTCAGCTCCACGGTAACAGACGACTCCAAATCCATCCTCATCCATTCCCCGTTCATTTCAGAAAGAAGAAATGAAGAATCGGGTGCCCAAATGTCTTCTTATTTTGTTGCTTTTGGTTTTTTGTCCAACTGCATCACCAGCAGATCCCGCTCAGATGCTTCCTCAGAAGCAGCGCCGCGGAGCCATGCCACCGCACGAGCCGATGGCTCGCGCTTTCTCTTTCATATAAGCGGTCTTGGAGGCCTTTCCATGCATCCCGCGAGCTCCGAGGCCTCCCACAGAGGCCAGCAGAACAGATGGGGAAGCTGAGGCTGAGAGTCTTCCAGGGAGTCATTGCCAAGGATGAGAACGGACCCCCCATCCCTGGCTCCCGTTAGGAGGGGAGCGCTGCCCTGGGCGCGCCGGGCTGCTGCATCGCTTTAGCCTCGTACCCAGCAGATGCCGGTGTTGGTGGGACCCACGAGAGAAATCACCTCAGCCGAGCTGATCCCCCCATCTCAGCTTGGGTCGCTCCTGCCTGTGCAAGCGGTGCGGGGCTCACCCGGTAGGGAGCTGCTCTCCAGGCAAGGCCAGCGCGTGGCCGCGAGTTGCTTTCCTGAACTCCTCACTCTTTGCTTCTCTTTTGCAATTGGCTTCAGAGGATCCGGTGCAAATAAGGTCAGAGCTGTTCCGATTTCCAGGGCTGGTGTGTGGCTGTTCATGTTCGTGCTGGGGACTGGGTGTCCCTGGGAGGGGGAGAGGGGTTGGAGGCTGCTGCGTGCACAGAGGTTTCTGCTGCCAGTGCCTGCTTCATGGGGATAAACTTGATGGAGATGGGGAGTGTAGGACCGAATCCCCATGCCAGTGGCCCTGTTCCAGCAGGGATGGGAGCTGGCAGCCAAAGCAAAAGGAGAGTGTCAGTAAGCATAGAATCATGGAATGGTTTGGGTTGAAAGAGGCCTTAAAGCTCATCCAGTCCCAGCCCCCTGCCACAGGCTGGGACACCGTCCACTGGAGCAGCTCCAAGCCCCTGTGTCCAACCTGGCCTTGAGCACTGCCACTAATGGGGCAGCCACAGCTTCTCTGGGCACCCTGGGCCAGCGCCTCAGCACCCTCCCAGGGAAGAGCTTCTGCCCAAGAGCTCATCTCAGTCTCCCTCTGGCAGCTTAAAGCCATTCCCCTTGGCCTGTCCCTACAGGCCCTTGGCCAAAGCCCCTCTCCAGGTTTCCTGGAGCCCCTTTACCAGTGACTCCAGCAGAAAGCATCATTCACAGCTGTATGGAGTGGAACTTTGGATTTACAATTTCAAAGCCCTTTCTAAAGCCTCTGACTGTGGCAGAGGAGCACAGTGGAATAACATCCATGTGGCAAATCTGATTCTACCATAGGGGAAGCCTTTGCTGTCCTAGTGCCTATATATGTATTTACATGTATGTACAGATAGGCTATAGCTGTGCAGCTGTGGGTGTTCCTGGTGAAGGGCAGGGGATGGTACGTGCGGCAAGGTCTGTAGGAGGCTGGTGGACCAAGGCCAGCTTTCGTGTCAGTCACCCTCGCTTTCCTGCAGCCCATGTCCTGGGGTGTAGGGAGAGGAGCCACCAGGGGATACCACTCACTGGGCTGCAGAGTTGAGGCAAAATGTGCATTGATGCTCTGTCACTCCCTCATCCTGCTGCCCTGTCCCCTCTTCCTCCACCACCGCCAGTCTTTCCTTACTCCATGCTTTGCTCTCTGCTTCTTTCCTTTGCCAAGTCAGCCCATTCCCATTTCCTCACCCTCTCGCCGCGGTGGGTTCAGGTTCCTGGAGCAGCACGGTAGGAAGCGCAGGTGGAAGCAAGTAGAACAGCAGCACCGCGAGCATCCTGCCTTCACGTAGATGAACACCTTGGCTTTGGGCTCATAGACTGTCAGTGTCCCCAGCCATGTCACCCAGAAAGCCACGAACGCTGCGGCGCGTGGCTGGGATTGAGGAACGTGCTGTATGAGGCTCATGGGTATTTCCATGTTCGGTCGGTGGCCGGAGCTTTCCAGGAGGGATGAGAGTTTGGTAGTCCCTGCTGCACCACTGAAGTGCTTCCTCTGAAGGCACCTTCCCGTGATCCCATCGAGGCTGGCTCTGTCCTGGGCCACCATTTCCTCTTGAGCATGTGCCACGCGGTTCAGGAGCATCAGCCTTGTGAAAATCAGCGGGATAGAATCCTAGAATAGCTTGGATTGGAAGAGACCTTCAAACAAAGGGCATCCAGTCCAGCGCAAAACCCGGCCCTTTTTGCCTGAGCCTCCCCCAGGATGACTGGCATTATCCTGGTGATGCTCTTTCCTCCCCCCCTTGTCCCAGTGTTGGGCTCAGGAGTATCCCCTTCTCCTTGCTCTCCTGCAAAGCCAGTGTGCACCCAGGGCGTCGTGTCCCCCTGGATTCACACCTCCCCTGGCACAGAATCTCAGACTGGTTTGGGATGAAGGGACCTTAAAGCTCCTCCAGTTCCTGGCGCATTCCAAGGGACTCCTTCCACTAGAGCAGGGTGCTCCAAGCCCATCTCCGCTCCTGGGCTCTCTCAGCGGATCCTGCGCTGGATCCTGCCCACCCACGAGGGTTTGCAGTACCCCTTGTCTCCATGTATGCCCATGGAGCAGTTCAGCAAGGACCCAGGTTTATTCCGTTGGTTTAGTTAAAACCCACCCTTGTTCCCATCGCAGGGGTGATGATCTGAGGAGAAACTTTCCTGCCTCTCGCCACACCTTGCACTGTGCAGTTGCTTTGGGTGACGCTTTGCTGCTGTCACCTCCTGAGCATCCTTCCTGCCCTGCCTGGGAGCCTCCTCTGCAGTGAGAGCTGCTTCTCTCATCTTGCCTCTTTTGCTGCCTCCAAACCCTGGTGTTACTGGTGGTGGTGATGCGGTAGAAGAGGATCCAGGGGCTCCTCACGCTCTGTGCTGGGTGGGTTTGGTCCTGAGGCAGGACACAGTGAAACACATCCCAGGGCTTGGCTGCGTGGGGGGGGCCTGTGCTGGGAACAGCCAGGGCCGAGGAGCCGGTGAGCACTTCCCTTCTCCCACCCTTCTGCTTCTCCTCGTTTCTCTTCTCTCCATTCCCCTTTCCCATTCCATACTCCTTGCCTCTGGCCAGCACAGGCTGTGGGTGAAGCAGAGGACAGGTCCCCCGTTACCCCTATCCCAACCCTCAGTGCCAGGGCTGGTGGCCCTGTGGCACCCAAGCCTTGAGGCCAGCGTTAGGGTAGGTGGCAGCCAGAGCTCCTGGTCCAGCTCCACGTTTCAGCAGGGACCACGGGGATGTTGGGTCCAGCAGCAATGTGGGAATCCCCATTTCTCCCTTCTCCTACCTCCCACTCTCCACCTCCAAAAGGGCCTGGGAGCTCCTCAGGCTGGACAGCAATGCTCTTAAGCACCGTTTGCAACCCCAAGTGGCACCAGGCTTTGGGGGGCACAAACCACTGTGCAGCAGAGGGTCTGCAGGCAACAGCTCAGGCATGGCATGGGGAGAGATGGACCTCTAATTCCTGCCGCCGGGATTAGAGGTTTGTGCCTGGCTCACCCAGGAATAACAGGGCAGCAGCTCCGGGGGCAGGGCAACAGCACACACACATGGATGTGAGCTGCGAAGTGCACAGGAACCCCCTGAGGAAGGTGCCCCCAGTCCTGCAGCTGGAAGAGCATCGGGGTCAGGGTTCTGCGATGCTGGCAGCTGCAGGGCCCGGCTCCCCCGGGATCCAGAGTGGTTGCAGGGAATGGGAGGGAGCTGCTGGCTCAGCACAGCCCAGCAGCATCCAACCGGCCCTGGCTGAGGTTCCCCAATGGCTGCAACCACAGCCACTGCCTTTGGACCCATGAGCTCAGGGCTGGGTGCTTGCTGCTGCCTCATGGATCTGGGCCTCCATCCCTCTGGTTTTGCCTCCATGTCCAAGTGCTTCCTTCCAGCTTCCCCATGGGATGAGTGAAGGTTGGTGCAGGCAGCGAGCAGCCCCCTGCGCTGGGGGGGTCCCTTTGCCCCATGTCCTGGGCTGGATGAGTCCCTCCGTCCCCAGGGGTGCCCAGCGCAGTGTCCTGGCACTGGGACAGCAGCAGAACCATGGGTGAGGCAGCGGGAGCAATGGGCTGCCCTGATCCTGCTCCCATGGCTCACTGCAAGCCACCAGCACAGGATGGGACTGCCTTCAGGAGGGTTCCCTGCACTGCCCATGGGCCGGGGCTGCCCCGAGGGGTGTGCCTGCACCGTCCATGGCACGGGGCTGCCCCGGGGGGTGTCCCTGCCCCGCTCATGGCTGCTGCATTCGCGTGTGCAGGGGTCGGGACCGTGTGCCCGGCTCGGTGGCTCTGATGCCCTTTCTCTCCCTCCACCTTCTTCTGCCGCAGAGACCTGACTCGCTGCGACTCCGAGTCCTCCATCCCGCACCTGAGCGAGCACCAGCGCATCCCCAGCTCGGCGCCCAAGCTGCTGGCCGCCCGGCCCAACCTGCTGACCCGCTCCATCGAGGAGGCTGTCCCCGGCCACGCTGCCAGCGCCGCGGCCGCCCCCAACGGCGGCAGCCGGCAGGGGGACCCCTGCGGCCCGGCGGCGCTGCCGGAGCGGCTGCCCGAGAGCCCCCTGGTGCTGAAGAAGATGATGATGGTGAACCACGGGCTGGAGAAGCCGTGCGGCGCGGCCGAGGGGAGCCACCCGGCGCCCGCCCGGCTCAGCCACCCGGAGGGCTCCCGCTCGCACAGCCCCAGCTCCACCGAGCCCGACACGCCCTCCCCCACCTCTGACTGCCGCGCCGGCAGCGCCAGGAGCACCCGCATCCCGCAGCTGGCTGCCAAGAAGAGCGCGGGGGACGAGGACAGCAGCGCCACGGGCGACGAGGCCGAGCTGGGCCCGAGCAGGAAGAAGTTCCCGCTGAAGATCTTCAAGAAGCCCAAGAAGTAGGAGGAGGGGAGGGGGGGGCGAGGACACCGCGCCCCCCCCCCACCCCCCCCCGGAAGCAGCCTCCGCACTTTATTTATTTCCTCATCTTGGAGAAGAGCGAAGACGAAGGCGCCGCCGCGCCCCCCCCCCCCCCCCCCCCCCCGTGAGGACCCACCCCCCCCCCACCTGCGAGGAGCCCCCCTTCTGCCGCCGGCTGCTGCGGCCCCTCGGCTTTGCTGTGCATGGCTTCAGCCCCCGCGCCCCCGCCGCCCGCCCGCGGCTGGGCTCGGTCTCAGCCTGGGGTTTGTCCTTCCCGTTGGGTTCCTTGGTCCTTCCGCCGCTCCCACCCCTGCCCGGGCCGAGGGGGGCTCGGGGGGGGGGGGGAAGCGGTCCCGCTCCAGCCTCGGGACCTGCCTGTGGACATCACAAAGGTTCTCGTGTCCCGGGTCCTTCCCCCCTGCGCCCGGCCGGGAGGGGGTCCCTGTGGGTGCGCTCTCGGTAAGCAGGAGCAGGTCGAACGCCCTCGAGGGGGGCTCTGCCCTCGCTGGTACTTGTGCACCCGGGAGCTCTGCCTGCAGCGCATCCCTGACCCGCACCCCGCTTCCTGCATCCCGGGGCGGTCGCAGCACCGCAGGGTCCGTGCGCTGGAGCGCTGTGTGCAAGGGGGGATGCTGGGGGGGGGGGAGCCGTGACCCCATCTTCACTCGCAAGGAGAACTTCTGAGGAGCTCCTCCGGAGCGGGCACATCTTGGTGGGACCCTGGGGATGGGGAGCACCGGGGAAGGGCTGTCCCTGGGTGCAGAGCCGGGTCCAGCCGCTGCATCCGCACAAATGGAGGGGGTCCCGGGTGCAGGAGCCGTCCCTTGTCCCCGTGTCCTGGTTTGGCAGGGCTGGAGAGAGGGATCGGGGGTCTCTGGCTGGAGATGGGCTCCATCCGGACGCGGGGTCAGCCTGGGGGTCCTGCCGCTGCTGGGCACCAGCACAGCCTATGGCGGGTCTTGGTCCATCCCAAGCTGCTCCCCGGGGCTCAGCAGCTCCCGTCCTCCCTCTACGGGTCACATCCTGCTGGTCTGAGCCCTTCTCTCATGTCCCCCATCTCACATGTCCCCCATCGCAGGCCTGGATGCTGCGGGGAGTCCCCAGGTCTGGGCAGTAACTGTGGCCAAGCCCAGCTCCATCGCAGGGGTGAGCCTGCCCCTAGGGATGAGCCTCGCTCTGTCCCAGGACTGAGCCTGTCCCCAGGGCCATCGCTGGGGCTGAATCCTGCTCCATCCCCAGGGATGAGTGCTTCTCCATCCATAGAGCTGATCCCATCCTGAGGGATGAGTCCTGCTCCGTCCCAGTGCCGGGGCTGCCAGCGGAGCCTCCTGCATTCCTCATGGGTGCTGCCTGGCACAGTGTGGCCCTCTGAGCTCTGCACCAGGCCGGGGGTCCCTGTCCCCTCCTGTCCCTCCATCCCAACCCCTGCGCCACCATCCCACACATCCCGAGCTGTGCTCCTTCCCGAGGAGGATGCAGGAGGAGGAGGAGGCGGGCGGGATGCTGGGACCTGCTTTGCACAGGGACAGTGTCTGTCCCCACGGGGGGGACGGGACGGTTCGCACACGTCCCGTGTTCCATAGCTGGTAGGTGACAATCCCACTGTTGCTTTGAGACGTGAACAATTCCTCTCCATGACTAAGTGCCTGATTCCCGCGCACGGGAAGGGAGGGACGCCCCGGGGGGGCCCCGCGGGTGCCCCGGGACAAGGGGGGGCCCAGGCTGGAGCTGCGGGTGGTGGCGGAGACCTGGAGCAGGGGGTTGGGGGTCCGGCGCACGGCGACTGTTGCTGCATCTGCCAACTCCTGAGGATGGTGTTTTAGGTTATTTTATTTGGGGGGGTCATTTCATAAGACTTTTAAATCCAATAAAGCATGTAGTCTATTTTACGAGCCCGCGGCTGCTGCTCCTGCTTCCGGCCCTTCCGTGCTGCGGTCCCGTTTGGTGCTTGCCCATGGTGGGGATCTCCCTGGGGACTGTGCCCCCGGCAGCCACAGCCGTGTGCCATCCTCGCCATGGGGTTTGAGTCGCACCCAGCTTCTCAGCGCCAGAAGTGACCCCGTGCTGCTTGGGTTGGCTGTAACTCACCTGTACATTACAGTCACGGAATGGTTTCCGATGGAGGGACCTTAAAGCTCCTCCAGCTCCAACCCCTGCCACGGGCAGGGACCCCTTCCACTGGAGCAGCTCCAAGCCCCTGTGTCCAACCTGGCCTTGAGCACTGCAGGGATGGGGCAGCCACAGCTTCTCTGGGCACCCTGGGCCAGCGCTCAGCACCCCCACAGGGAAGAGCTTCTGCCTAAGAGCTCATCTCCATCTCCCCTCTGGCAGTTAAAGCCATTCCCCTTGGCCTGGCCCTGCAGGCAGGGGCTGGGGGAGCTGGATGGCGTTTTCCAGCTGTAACCAAGTGTGTGATGAACCCAGGGGGGTGGTGGCACCCTGTGGGGCAGGGGCGAGCGGGATGCCAGCACGTACAGCTCCATGGGCATTGGCACGTGTGGACATCCCCACCCCAGTCAGCAGCACGCAGCAACACCGCTCTGGAAAGTGGAGCTTTATTCCCACAGCAGCCAAGACAATCATGGAATCAGCTGCATTGGAAAGGACCGGAGGGACCCCCTTTCTGCTGCAGGCGGAGCTGCTCCCAAGAATCACGGAATCAGCCAGGCTGGGAAAGAGCCTCAGGATCATCCTGTCCAATCGCTCCCAGCACTGCCAAGGCCACCCCTGACCCATGGCACTGAAGATCTCATCTCCATTGTGCATGAACGCTTGCAGGGACGGTGACTGCAGCCCTGCCCTGGGCAGTTCCAATGCTGAGCACCCTCTGGGGCAGGAATTGTTCCTCAGCTCCATCTAACCCTGCCCTGGTGCAGCTTGAGGCCGGTTCCTCTTGGCTCATCCCTTGGTCCTTGGGAGCAGAGCGCAGCCCCCTCCTGGCTCCATCCTCCTCTCAGGCAGTTGTAGGGAGCCATCAGGTCCCCCCTCAGCCTTCTCTTCTCCCTCTGAACCCCCCCGGTCCCTCAGCCCTTCCCCATCACACTGTGCTCCAGGCCCTGCTCCAGCTCCGGGGTCCTTCTCCAGCCCCACTCCCGCACCTCAGCACCTCACACGCTCGCAGCCTCCTCAGGGCCTGCCCAGGCTGCCCCTGCTCAAGGCTGGAAGCTGCCTCCAGCCCATCCTGCTGGGAGGGCGCTGGGCTGGGGCCAGGGATGCCCCAGAACTGCTCCAGTGGGGAGTGCCAATGCTCAGAGGCAGGCGAGCGGCCGGAGCAGGGCCCGGCAGCAGGTTCTGCTCCGTGTCCCCCAGGAGCACCTCTGGAGCCTTTCCAGGAAGAATTAAAATCCGCACTGGGATGAGTGGATCTCATCCGTTGCCATGGGTGACGGTGTCCGCACAAGAGGAGCCACCAGCAGCAGCCAGCGCTGGTGTCCCCATCGCCAGCAGGTCCCATCCGTCCCCTCAGGTGCCCCGGGGCCAGTGTCAGCATCCGCTGCTGCCGTGGGGCCCCGCGGTGAAGTCGCTGCTGGTCAGGGCGATGGTGAAGGGCACATCAATGACATCCGCAGCCGCATCCCGCGCCGTGGCCGTCCTCCAGGAGCACAGCGGCTGCCTGGCCTTCTGGAAGCGCTGGGGGGTGAGGGTGAGCGGGGGCTGCCCCGAGCCCCCATGGGCTGAGGGAAGGGGCAACAGCCTGCCTGCACATGGGGGGCCCGGATCCCCCTATCCCTGCAGCTCCAGCCCTTTTCCTCTCCTGGGGAAGTGTCTGCATCACCTCTTCTCCATCACTGGCCTCTCCCACCCCATCCCCAGCAATGGGGAGCCCCTGCTTTGCCCCCACCTCATCCCCATCCCCATCCTCATCCCCATCCTCATCCCTGTCCCCATCCCCATCCTCATCCCCATCCCATCCCACACACTCACGTCACTCAGTGTCCCTGACTCGCGTCCCAGGGCCACCAGAGCCCACAGTGGGATCTGCAGGCAGGTGAGGACGCCCATGCAGATGCCCAGGCCCGTGCCCCAGTCTGGGTACTCGTAAGTGCCATAGCGCAGGGGCGCATTGTGCATGTCCAGGAAGGTGTAGATGAGCGTGAACTGAAGGGCAAGAGCGGGCAGGAGCGATGGGACACCACTGCCCAGGGGTCCTGGCAGGGCCGGGACCCCCGAGGCTGCCCCAGACTCTCCCCAGCAGCCACAGCGAGGCCCAGGAGGGCGCCAGGACCATGGCAAGCGCTCACCAGCAGCAGGCAGGGCGTGAGGAAGGCCCAGCACACTCTGAAGTAGCCCAGCACGTGGCTGCACCAGGGCGGGCACAGGCAGATCATGTCCACGATGTCCCTGCAGAACTGGCTCATGCCTGCAGGGACCCAGGAGAGGGTCACTGCCGGGTCCCTGATGGTGCCCAGTGTGGCCCTGCCGAGTGCACCCGCTCCAGGGCATCCCCAACAGCCCGAGCTGGGGCTGAGCATCCACGACCGCGGTGCGGTGGAAACCGCATCCCCCGGAGAGGGGACCTGCACCTCGGCTTCGCGCCACCCCCTTGAGGGGCTGAGCTGCACATGACGGCGGTGACTCCCTCCTGCCCCAGCCCCAGGCACCCTGCAGGTCCCAGCCATGGGTTGCGGTGAGCCCCAGGATCACTGAGCCATGGCAGCGCGGCGGCCAGGGGCTGCCCTGTGCTGTGAGCACCCCGCAGCAGTGCCCAGGGCTGCAGCACCGCGCGCCCGTGCTGGCTGCGGCCACCCCCTCCGCTCACCATAGCAGAAGGCGATGCCCAGGCACATGAAGAGGGCGACGATGATGAGCCCGAAGCCGGTGCTGTAGGTGTCGATGAGGGTGAACCAGAAGATGCCTCCCTGTGAGGTGATGAGGGACGGGGTCAGCACGGCTCAGAGCAGTGGGGTGGGCACAGGGGACCCCGTGCCATGGACGCCATCACTGCCAGGGCCCAACACCGCCCCATGTCCATGTCCCCGCCTTGCGCAGAGACAGGAGGGGAGAGGCGGCTGTTCCCCATCCCCTACCCTGGCATCACCCCAAGGGTGTGGGGTGACCATGGGAGTGCAGAGACCCCATGCCTGGGTGACCATGGGGTGAAGGGACCCCATACCTTGGTGACCATGGGGTGAAGGGACCCCATACCTGGGTGACCATGGGGTGAAGGGACCCCATACCTGGGTGACCAGCAGGAGTCCCAGCAGGTAGAAGACAGTGCAGAGACTCCCCAGCAACGCCGTCTTCCTCTTCCAGCCGCGCAGGGCTGGGAACTCATCCACAATGGCTGTGGTGATGCCCTCGATGTTCCCAAACTGAGGATGAGGAAAGTCAGTGGGGGATGTCCTGGTCCCTGCATTCCCCGGACTGGGGATGGCCTCACAGGGGGACTTTGCAGGGCACTGTCCCCATGTGCATCCCTCATGGAGAAACCCGCACCCAGCGCCAGTGGGATGCGGCTGCATCCCTGCTCATCACCGCATCTGCAGCCCCACACGCACAGAGCCGCGCAGCCCTGCCCCATGCACCTCGTGCCACCTGCATGCCCGAGGCGGGGTGTACCCGGCACCCCAGGGCCAGGCACAGGGCAGCACATGGGGCTGCCCGAGGTGACAATCACCTGAGTGTCCAATCCCAGTGTGAGGAGCATCAGGAAGAAGAGGCTGGACCAGAGCGGGGATCCCGGGAGCAGGGACAGGGCCTCAGGGTACGCCACGAACGCCAGCCCGGGGCCTGCGGGCGGGCGGTGCAGGCATGAAGGGATGTGCCATGGTCAGGCCAGCACCGGGAGGTCCCCGGCATGGCACAGGTGAGTCCCTGCCCTTGAGCCCACACCTGAGTCCACGACGCTGCCCACGGGGACGTGTCTCCTCCGGGCCATGTGCCCCAGCACTGAGAAGACGGCGAAGACGGCGAGGAAGCTGGTGCAGCCGTTCCCAATGGCGATGACCAGGGTGTCCCTGCGCGGGAGGCGTCACAGCCCCACGTCCACGGAGTGAGGATGGAGATGGGCGCATCCCCAGGGGCCGTGGGGCTCGGACGTCCCCGTCACTGCCCCGCTCCTCCCCATTCAACCCAACACGCTCCCCCTGCGCTCCCCGCTCACCGGATGACGTTGTTGTTGAACCTGTTGTAGGAGGCCATGGAGAGCAGCCCCCCGAAGCCGATGCCCAGTGAGTAGAAGATCTGCGAGGCTGCATCATTCCACACCTGAGGGAGGATGGCGTTGGGGGGCTGCAGGACCCCCGGCCCCACCTGCCCAGCACGGCTGCTGGGGACCCCATCCTGGGTCACCTGCGCGCTCTGCAGCCTGCTCCAGTCCGGGGACAGGTAGAAGCGGACGCCATCGAGGGACCCGTCCAGCGTGGCCCCGCGGATGATGAGGATGAGGATGACGAGGTAGGGGAAGGTGGCTGTGAAGTACATGACCTGCAGGGCACAGCTCGGCTCAGCCCAGGGCACGGCAGCTCCTCCGCCGCCCCCAGGCTCTGCTCCTCACCTTGCCCGAGCTGCGGATGCCCCGCAGCATGCAGAGGAGGACGAGGCTCCAGGCTGCCAGCAGGCAGAGGGCGAGCGGCCACCGCACGGCGCCGGGGTCCCCGAGGCCGGAGCTGCGGGTGACCCCCAGCACCCGCTCGCTGCGGGCAGGGACATGGTCAGTGGGCCCCAGGCACCTCCAGTGTCCTCCCCCTTCACCGGGCCGCCGGCATCCCCGAGCGCTGCCACCGCAGCTCAGCCCCAGCCCCGCGGGACCAGGGCCACGGAGCCGGCGCGGGCAAGGGGGCCTCACGCGCAGGAGGATGATGACTCACTTCCAGAAGACCTCGCTGGCGCTGCAGCTCCCCGACGTGTTCTGCAACACCGAGCCCCGGTCACTGTCACCGTCCCCAGCGTCACCCTGGGGCCAGCTCAGCCTCACCCCCCCTTCTGCTGCAGGCAGAGCTGCTCCCGGTGACCATGGAATCCACTGGGCTGGGAAAGAGCCTCAGGACCATTCAGTGCAACCGCTCCCAGCACCGCCAAGGCCACCCCTGACCACGGTGTGTGAGCACTCGCAGGGACGGTGACTCCAGCCCTGCCCTGGGCAGCAGTTCCAATGCTGAGCACCCTCTGGGGCAGGAATTGTTCCTCAGCTCCATCTAACCCTGCCCTGGTGCAGCTTGAGGCCGGTTCCTCTTGGCCCATGCCTTGGTCCTTGGGAGCAGAGCGCAGCCCCCTCCTGGCTCCATCCTCCTCTCAGGCAGCTGTAGGGAGCCATCAGGTCCCCCCTGAGCCTTCTCTCCTCCATCTGAACCCCCCCGGTCCCTCAGCCCTTCCCCATCACACTGTGCTCCAGGACATTCCTGGTCCTCGTCTGACCCTCCAGCATCCTGCCCTGGAACCAGACCCTGGACACTGACCTGGCAGAGGTCCATGTTCGCAGGGGCATGGCAGGACCAGGGCAGGGGGCTCTGGAAGGAGGAGCCCAGGTAGTAGAAAGCCCAGGCGATGATGACGTTGTAGTAGAGGGACACCAGGGAGGACACGATCAGCATGGAAACACCAATGCCTGTGCAGGGAGAGGGTGCTGGGGGCAGGCAGGGGCCGGTGTGCACCCCAGCCCCCGGGCCCACTGCTCAGGGTGCCCCAGCCCCATTGTTCAGGGTGCCCCAGCCCCACCTCTCAGGAGCGGGCAGCACTTCCAGACGGAGATGGGCCCTGCAGCTCCATACTGGCCCAGGCTCAGCTCCATGAGGAAGAGCGGCAGCCCCATGCCCAGCAGCATGATGAAGTAGGGGATGAGGAAGACACCTGGGAGAAGAGGAGGAGCAGGTCATGGCGGTGGCCGGCACCCGCACGGGCTCTCCAGAGGATAAACGTGCATGGTTTGGACCCGGAGCAGGGACACATCTGGGCAGGATGCAGCAGAGCAGGGAAAGCTCCTGGGGGCTGCTGGCTCCAGCTCAGCACCATCCGCAGCTGTGGGAAGCCCAGAGCTGTGCGCCTTAAAGCTCCTCCAGCTCCAACCCCTGCCACGGGCAGGGACCCCTTCCACTGGAGCAGCTCCAAGCCCTGTGTCCAACCTGGCCTTGAGCACTGCCACTAACGGGGCAGCCACAGCTGCTCTGGGCACCCTGGGCCAGCGCTCAGCACCCTCCCAGGGAAGAGCTTCTGCCTAAGAGCTCATCTCAGTCTCCCCTCTGGCAGTTAAAGCCATTCCCCTTGCCCCGTCCCTCCAGGCCCTTGCCCCAAGCCCCTGGAACAGATCACCCCACTGCTGACCCCATAGCTGTGGTCACAGGGTGCCCCCACGCCCCAGGGCTGCAGCAGCTCCCATGGCAGCAGCTGCTCCTCCTTCCCCTTGGTCCCCCCTCCGCAGCCCTGGTGCTAAGGTGGCTCAGGCTGCAGCACCTCTGGAGCAGGACAAGGCCCTGCCCCAGCCCCAGCCCCAGCCCCGAGCCCTGCCCCGAGGGACAAATTCCTCCCTGGTAGGTGAGGTGCAAAGCTCAGCCCAGCCCTGGCATGGGGCTGCCCCAGACCTGCCCAGTGTGACGGGAGGGCACCGGGTGCAGCGCTGCGGGGCAGGGGGTCAGAGCCACGGCTTCGCACACCGTGGAGTCATGGAACCAACCGGGTCGGAAAGCCTCAGGATCATCCGGTACAACCGCTCCCAGCACTGCCAAGGCCACCCCTGACCCATGGCACTGAGGCCTCGGCTCTGCAGTGTGCGAGCACTCGCAGGGACGGTGGCTGCAGCCCTGCCCTGGGCAGTTCCAATGCTGAGCACCCTTTGGGGCAGGAATTGTTCCTCAGCTCCATCTAACCCTGCCCTGGTGCAGCTTGAGGCCGGTTCCTCTTGGCCCATGCCTTGGTCCTTGGGAGCAGAGCGCAGCCCCCTCCTGGCTCCATGCTTTCTGGTAGTTGTTAGCGAATTACTTCGGTTGCAGTGATTTAAGGAGCATCCGTGGGGAAACCAGCAATTTAACTGGGCAGTTTGGAGTCGGTGTCTAAACCAGCACAATAAAAGCGACACAGACCATGCTGGGGAGGGCAGGATGCGAGCCCCAGAGCATGCAGGATCCTGAGGCAGCAGCAGAGCAGATGCCCATGCCATGATGCGCAGCGCAAGGGGAGATGCCAAGGGGCCTCCAGCTGCGTGCAAGAAGAGACAACTTCAGGGCAGCAGAAGCTGTGAGAGGCCCAGGAATGACCTTTGGGGAGGTTTCTCCCATCCCACAGCCCAAAGCCTTGTCACTGCATCCCGGGGTGTTGCCACCAGGCACCAGCTAATGCAGAGTCCCCTGCACTTTGTCCTGCCCAGGAACGTGGATGGATATTGCCCTGCTTGGCCACCTTCCCAGCCACTCCTGCTCAACTCAATGGGATTTCAAGTGGATGGGCACCTCCATACACCAGGTACAGCACCAGGCAGTCCCTGCACCTCTGCAGAGGGGCTGACACTGCTGCAGGGGTTACAGCACTTCTGGCCAGCCCCAGCAGGAGGAATCCACCAGCAGGTTCATGGGGAGATAGAGCCATAGAATCATGGAATGGTTTGGGTTGGAAGGGACCGTACAGCTCCTCCAGCTCCAACCCCTGCCACGGGCAGGGACCCCTTCCACTGGAGCAGCTCCAAGCCCCTGCATCCAACCTGGCCTTGAGCACTGCAGGGATGGGGCAGCCACAGCTTCTCTGGGCACCCTGGGCCAGTGCCTCAGCACCCTCCCAGGGAAGAGCTTCTGCCTAAGAGCTCATCTCGGTCTCCCCTCTGGCAGTTAAAGCCATTCCCCTTGGCCTGGCCCTACAGTCCCTGATGAAGATGCTTTGAACTCTTCCAGCACCTCTCCCTGTTGTCCCCTCGGTGTGATCAAAGTGCCCGCGTGGGCACCACAAGATCCCAGATCCCACCAGCACCCACTTGCTGTCCTGAGAGCGCTGTCCCACTGTCCCTCGCCAGCCCCTGGCCTCCCTCCCTGGGAGATGAGCAGCACCCGGGGGTCCCCACAGCAGGACCCACCTCCTCCATTGCGGTAGCACAGGTAGGGGAAGCGCCAGACGTTGCCCAGCCCCATGCAGTAGCCCAGGCAGGACAGCAGGAACTCGTGCTTCCCAGCCCACGTCCCCCGGGGGGTGCTGGGGGCTGGGGTCTCCGGCTGAGGGGATGGTCCTGGCCAGCGCTGGGTGCTGGGGTCAGTGGTTGGAGCCTCTGTATGGAAGATGTTGACCTGTGGAAGGGAACAAAGTGTCGGGAACCACAGGCTACAGCCCCCAAACCCCACAGGCCCCTTGGCAGGGCTGGGCATGGCCAAGCTCTCCCTCAGAAGGGCTTTAAAGGTCTCCCTGAAATGGGAGTGATAGGACAGGGGCGAGATTGAGATGAGCTCTTAGGCAGAAGCTCTTCCCTGGGAGGGTGCTGAGCGCTGTCCCAGGGTGCCCAGAGGAGCTGTGGCTGCCCCATTAGTGGCAGTGCTCAAGGCCAGGTTGGACACAGGGGCTTGGAGCTGCTCCAGTGGAAGGGGTCCCTGCCCATGGCAGGGGCTGGAGCTGGAGGGGCTTTAAGGCCCTTCCAACCCAAACCAGTCTGTGAGTCTATGATTGTCCCTCCAGCTCCCACTTTTGCTGGGACCCTTCCCATGGACCAGGCCAGGGGACCCATGGCCAAGGGCTGGAGCCGTCACCTCACACTGCACCAAGGCAAAAAGGTGCTGGATGCAGGGAAGAGAGACCTGGTGCTGTGCACACTGTGCAGACCATTGCATGGCATGGCAGAGGTGAGGGGACCCGCAGGACACCTCTTGCTAGCCCCAGACCTGCGCCCTGGCCCTGGGGCACCTCTGCTGAAGGGGGGATGAGCATGTTGGGTAGAGGAAAGGGGACATTCGTGCCTCAGCTGTTATCATATCACAGGCTGGCAGGGCTCTGGGACCCGCCGAGGCCGCAGCACAGCTGCCCTGCTCCCAGGGCTGCACAGGGAGCTGAGAGCCCACACCAGGCTTGGGGCTCGGATCCCTCCCACCAGAGCCAGCTCCTTGGGCACTGGTCCTGCTCCCCTGGGAAGGCCACAAGGATGCACCAGGGCATCAGTACCAGTGCACAGCAGATCAAACAGTTGTTCTCAGCCCAACTGTGTCCTCAGCCCACAGGGGATGGAGAACGGGGCTTCTGCAGCGCGGGGTTCTCATCTCAGCTCTGCCTCCTGCAAGCCCAGCGCTGCTGGGACTCAGCTTCGCCCACCTGCCGGTCCCAGCACCGGGACCAGGGGCTCCTGTACCCTGTGGGTCCCGGTGCCGGGACCAGGGGCTCCTGTACCCTGTGGGTCCCGGTGCCGGGACCAGGGGCTCCTGTACCCTGTGGGTCCCAGCACCGGGACCAGGGGCTCCGGAACCAGGGGCTCCTGTACCCTGTGGGTCCCGGCACCGGGACCAGGGGCTCCGGTACCAGGGGCTCCTGTACCCTGTGGGTCCCAGCACCAGGACCAGGGGCTCCGGAACCAGGGGCTCCTGTACCCTGTGGGTCCCGGCACCGGGACCAGGGGCTCCTGCACCCCGCGGGTCCCGACACCGGGACCAGGGGCTCCTGTACCCTGTGGGTCCCGGTGCCGGGACCAGGGGCTCCTGTACCCTGTGGGTCCCGGTGCCGGGACCAGGGGCTCCTGTACCCTGTGGGTCCCAGCACCAGGACCAGGGACTCCGGAACCAGGGGCTCCTGCACCCCGTGGGTCCCGGCACCGGGACCAGGGGCTCCGGAACCAGGGGCTCCTGTACCCTGTGGGTCCCGGCATCGGGACCAGGGGCTCCTGTACCCTGTGGGTCCCAGCACCAGGACCAGGGGCTCCGGTATCAGGGGTTCCTGTACCCTGTGGGTCCCGGTGCCGGGACCAGGGGCTCCTGTACCCTGTGGGTCCCAGCACCGGGACCAGGGGCTCCTGCACCCCGTGGGTCCCGGCACCGGGACCAGGGGCTCCTGCACCCCGTGGGTCCCGGCAGGCACGGTCCTACCGTGGGCTCCGGTGGCGCGGCGGGGGCCGGGGGCTCCGGAGCGTCGCGGTGCCCGGTGTCCGGCATTTCTTGCTCGGCAGGGAGGGACAGGGGGAGGGACGGCCACGCTGCGCTCCGCTCACCTGCAGCAGGTACAGCTCCGCCCCGGGCAGCCCTGCTTGGGGTGCCGCATCTGCTGCAGTGGAGTCCCCATCAGCCCCCCCGGGGGCAATAGCCCCCCGCAAAAGATTCATCCCTCTTGCTTCTGCAGCCAAGAGATGCTTCTCTCAGCATCAAGTCTCTGTTGGGATGCGGTTTCGTACTGGGCTCCCCACACATCCATGGATGAGCCATAATGGAGGAGCAGTCCGGTGCCTTCTCAAGGGGTGGCTTCACACATAAGGGCACTGGGACATCAGGGTTGTGGCACTGCCAAGATCCCAACCCTGCTGCAGAGCAGTGTGAGGAGGCAGACGGCGATGCCAGGCTTTCACCCAATTCTGAAAGCCGGCAGGCGTGAAGGCATGAGGAGTAGGCGAGGAGTGCTGTGAAGGGACACAAAGGGGACTGCTGCCCTCCCCCGCTGAGCAGCATCCAGGTGGAAGGGAGGAGCAGCTTCAGGAATGGCTCCATCTCCCTTTCCAGATTATCATGGAATCACAGCGGTTTAGGTTGAAGGGACCTCAAAGCTCCTCCATTTCCAACCCCCTGCCAAGGGCAGGGACACCCTCCACCAGAGCAGCTTGCTCCAAGCCTCATCCAGCCTGGTCTTCAGAGAAGCCCTGCAGAGGAACTACTGATGTGTTGCCTCTCCAGGTTTCCTGGAGCCCCTTTAGGCACTGGAGCTGCTCTCAGGTCTCCCCTTCAGGAGCCTTCTCTTCTCCAGGCTGCCCCAGCCCAGCTCTCTCAGCCTGGCTCCAGGGCAGAGCTGCTCCAGCCCTCGCAGCAGCTCCATGGCCTCCTCTGGCCTCGCTCCAGCAGCTCCACATCCCTCTTGTGCTGCTGCCCCAGGGCTGGATGCAGGATGCAGGGGGGGTCTCCCCAGAGCGGAGTCATCCCCAGACACCCGTTGCGTTAAAGGGGAGAAAATAACCCCCTTGCTTTCCAGCTGGTCCTCAAACATTAGAGGGGCCGGGTACGGCTCCAATGCACAACTCCCGTCCGGCCGCGTTCGCTATATCGAACGTCACTGATCCGTATTCACCGATAGCACACACACTGCCAGTCCAATCGTGCTCATGGACCCTCACGGCCACACCGAGAGATGGGGTCACGTTCAGTGAGAAAATTATGATCGGCTACCAAAACAGTGCAGTTTATTGTGATTGGCTACAGAAACAGTGCTGTTTATTGAGGCAACAGCTACAGGTTCTTATGGATTGCTGGTGATAGATACTGTCTGCAAAAGCACGTGCGGATAATGGTGACATGGATACAAGCGCTCTATGAAGTTAACACAGCCTGGCTCTTTAGAGATTCTAAGTTTTCCCAGGGAAGCACTGGATACAGTGTGAGTCTTACCCACAGGCATCCCTATGGGGGGGAAGAGAGGTCCAGCCCCTCGGTCGGTCCCAGGAGCCTGTTGATGTTATCTTCCTTGACTCGTTCACAATGGTATCTTCCCCAGTATCACCCCCCCGCCCCGCTCTTGGGCCATTTTATACTATTTTCACCTTCAAGGTGGAGCTTGAGTGACTCTGTCATACATACCTTTATTATCATTGGTGCAAATCTCTTTCGCTTCACTTTTAAAGGTATATGACACCAAAAATTCAGAGCGCACACTCGGGGGGGTGGTCTCATTTTGGAGGGGGGTCGCATTGGAGATGGGGGTGCATTTCAGCATGGAAATGCATTATAATGACATTACAATGAAGCAAAGTTCACACTGAGGACGGCATTCTGTCAGAAGATGACAGGCTGCTGGCTCAGGGTATCAGTATGCAGCTTATCAGTTTCTTGCACCACCTAGTTCCCATCTTGTGCTGAGGTTAGGACAGAGTGTGGCCGCGAGATCTGCACCCCTCTCCATCCTCCATCTGTGTTGCCACAGGAACCGCTGTGGTGTGCACATTCCTGGCGTGCCAGGTGTGGCTGCATCTTGCCGAGAGGCCCTGAAGGTCCGTTTTTCCCTTATGTGTGGACAATGCCGCATTTCAAATATAAGTTTAATTCCACATTTCCTACTTATTCCACATAATCCACCCCATGGCTATAGTCACTCAAGCTTCACAATATTTAGGAGGAACTTGGAATGTGCCATACACTTTTGGAGTGAGGATTGCTAAGTATATGTATATTTTGTGGGGATACTAAATTAGTTAAGCGTTTTAATACAATCCAAAGTCTAACATACATAGCAATTGTCAAAGCAAAACCTAATACAGCGAGTATTAGCAAAATCACAACAGGGTGAAACATCCTATTAAAAATGCCTGAGGCAGTTGGTGACCATCCAAAATAGTGTCCCACCATTCATGTCCTCCATCCTTCTGAACTCCTTCTAACACCTGATGGACTTCTGCATCGTGGTGGACAGTGATCAGAGTTCTTTGTCCATTCGCCTTGGCCTGGGTCAGCAATTGCTTCTACTGGAATGAATCTCACCTTGGTGAAAAAGCTGCTACGCCATCACTAATGTGAGGTTCATTCTGACAGGAGTGAATAGCAAGTCAGTAAGCAGTGTATATTCCGATTGCAACAATTGCTGAGAAGTGACAGGAGCTGAATAATTAAAATCACATCCAATGATGCTAGTAAGATTGCAAATGCAAAAGTTCAAGGGAATATTGATATCCATGGTAACATCATCTATTAGTATGGAGTCACAAAGAGTTCTCGTACAAGCACATCCTTTTCCAATATATACAAGCAGAGTTTCTGGATTTTCATTGGGGTATATTTCAAAACGCCAACCATTTTGTTCAGTGTCAAGACAAATGTCTTGTGCTTTTATGGCATTACTTTCACAAATGAATCCTTGTTGGTTTCACGTGATGCATGCGTCCACGTCAACAATTTGCCATTTATTGCCATACTGTGCCCATACTCTATGCTCAGTGGTATAGAGTATGGACCCATGATGATTCAGTCCCAGGGCAATGATAGGGTGTATGGTCCGTACCGAAGCATTGCGTATCGTTAGGACAAAAGCAGTGACTTTACTCTCAATGGGATCATAAGTGAAATTAACCAGGTGCCACCAAGATTGGAATTTCTTTTCAAATTCAATTGCATTATCCCAGACCACTCTTCGAATTTCAGTGGGTAATGTACCTGCTTCACCTTCCCTTGTAATTGCGGCTGTCAGTGATTGTATCCGCAGTTGGGCTTGGATACAGCTGAGAGACAGAGAAACATTGTCTTGGGCGACATCAAGTGTATTTATGATTAGCTGGTGGTCTTTTTCACTTGTTTCTTCCCATTGAGGTAATATATTCAATAAAAGCCACTGGTGATTTCCCAAAGCCAAAAGAGAAGATTGTAAAGAATATTTCACAGAATCATAGAATACTCAGGGTTGGAAAGGACCTTAAGATCATCCAGTTCCAACCCCCTGCCATGGGCAGGGACACCCCCCACTAAACCATGCACCCAAGGCTCTGTCCAACCTGGCCTTCAATTTAGTTAAG
Organism: Myiopsitta monachus; assembly: GCA_017639245.1. Classification (NCBI taxonomy): domain Eukaryota; kingdom Metazoa; phylum Chordata; class Aves; order Psittaciformes; family Psittacidae; genus Myiopsitta; species Myiopsitta monachus. The sequence goes on along the minus strand of CM029919.1, from coordinate 98,296,528 downwards.
TCACTAGTTATTGTGGCTACTTTGTTGGCTAGAATTTCAGCATCTATGCTATTTAAGACTCCCAGCCCCGTTGCTAAGATACCAGTTACATCTCTTTGATTGTCTTGAGGGGGTGCCCATTAAACCATGTTGACCATCCTGCATACGATGTATCCAGGAATGGTGAGCATATGGGTTTGATTGCAGAGATGTCGATTTGCATTGATAGCTCCACACGTTTGAGGGAGTGTGATGGGTTAAACAGTATTTGTTGTTGACCAGTATTGTGATGACATAAGGCCCGATGTTGTAAATATAAGGGGTTAGACTAACAGGAGGCTGAGTGGGCATGCTCTCAAGAACTGATTGGGGTGTAAGTTCCATATCTGGCACAGAAGTGGCTGCCATGGTATTGATTTTGAATTTAAAGGACAGCCCCATGTTGTCTTGTGCCCAGAGGCAGGTCACAAAGACTGGTTGGACCAACGTAAGGTTGCACCAACGTAAAGTTGGACCAACAATCCCATCTCTCCACAGCACAGTTTTATTTGCCTTTCCTTTGTTTCTATTGTGGTTATGGAGATCTGTCTTGCTCACTTGTGGGTGGATCCATTGATAACTCTACATCCTACTTCTATTTCTTGTCCCACCACCCCTGGCAGTTATGGAACCCTGTGTGTGCCATCCCAACTCCACTCATTTTCCTGGTACATTTCTGTCCCATGTATCACCACTGTTGACAGATTTATGTCTTTGTTAGAATCTAATGCTACATTCCCCATGTTTAATCCCATGCTCCCAGTGTATTTTATATGAGCCTCAGACCAGGGCCACTGCAGGTCTGTAGCAAGAAGGCTGTGGATTGCTAAGAGGAAACATAACGTTGATCCAATTCTGCAGTTTACCACTTTTAAAACTTCTGTTGGCAAGTGATCATGGATGCAGAGAGCACTGTTATGGCTCGGATGAGTGACAAGACTCCTCGATGTGCTCAAGTTCAGTGCAGGCCAGTCCGTCCGTCCACGTGCAGTTCATCCAGGATTTCTGTGAGCATAACAGAGAAAAGCAAGCATGCTCGGCCTTTGGACCAACGGGGCTAAAAGGAAGGTGAGATCCACCGGGGGCTGATCCGGTGTACCTTTCCTGAACAGCCTCTGGCTTCCTGTGCATAGGGATTTTTAGGAGTAACTAGTACCATTGGCACTGCTCCAATCTGAAGCATTGTTACCAACACCGGTTGTCCTGCATAAAACCCCGTGGGGTATTCTCCCGGCTTGGTGTGTCTCTTTGGAGCAATGGTGGTAGCTGATATGCAGAAAGCCTTCATTTTGGGGCAACCATCTCCACTCCATCTGTTATTTAATTGATAAATGGCATTGGGCAGTCGCAGGTGCCATCCAGGCTCATGAGTTTTCGCAAAGCGCTTCACCAATCCATTGGTGTGCTCCACAATGCCATTTGCCTGAGGATAATAGGGAGTGTGAAATACCCACCGAATCCCTTCTTCCTTGGCCCAGCCTTCTACCACTGTAGCTGTAAAGTGTGAACCGTTATCACTTTGGATTTCCTCTGGAAGGGGGAGTGTGCTAAACCGTCCCTTAAGAGCCTTTACAATATTTTCCCCGGTAGCTGATTCTACACTAGTAGCCATAGTGAGACCGGAGATGATTTCCACTCCTACCAGGACATGTTTCTTTTTACCTGAGGGTCTCAAAGGTCCAATATCATCAATTTGCCAGGAATGCCATAATGTTTTCCTATCTCGGATGTGCAAGGGAGGGGCTTTACTTGGATGATCTTTATTGAGTTGCACTGTGAGCAGGCAGTTACTACCTGTTCACATAGCTTAACTGATACAGGCCATCCTCGGGCTCAGCCTTCTTGCTATAAGTCTGCTCTTCCAGTGTGGCCATGCTTAACATGTAACCATTCAAGCAATCGTTCCTATTCCTGGTCACCATCTATGACATCAATTTCCCTCAGTCGTGTGAGGCTGTCCACTTCTTGGTTAAACTGAGCGGCGATTGAGTTTGAACGATCGTGTCCTTTTACCCAACCAGCATGTAGCTTCCTTTGTTCCCCTATTTCTAACAGCTGTTTCCAGCTATCGGTTTCCCAAACTGGGACTCTATTCACCCGCCAATCGTTTGCTGCCCAATGACCCACCCATTCAGTGCCTCCTTTAAAACCAGCATATGAATCAGTGTAAAGGTGACTAGCCCCGTGCTAGTAGGACTGCTCTGAGTTCCCCCACTTGTGCACTTCCTTCTCCTGTTTCAGTTATTTTTTCTCTCGTTGCTACTTCCAATGCCAGGGCTGTGTATTTCCATTTATTGTTTCCTCGATAAGATGATGCATCTGTAAACCACACTCAAGTAAGATCACTGCCTCCCTTCAGAGGGGGTGCTTCCTGAATCGGAGATGGTTTATTCCGTGGAGGTTGCAACAAGAGAGTACCATCTATGTCCTTTTGTAGTTTGGACGCTTTAACACTGCCTTCTGCAATGGGCATGATTTCCTTTACGCCCTCTAAATAAGCCCGCCACTTACGAGCTGTAGGGTTCTGAGCAATGCCGGCAGGTGGTGCTGTTCCCTTACGGACCAAATCTGGGAGGCGGAAAGGACCCCGAATGATTGCGCTTTGCTCTCTCCTTACTTGTTCGGCTCGGTTCACTGCCCGTGCTAGGGATAGCAGGCCTTTCTCGAGATCTGAACACCTCCTTTCGGTATCACTGAAAGAGTGACAGCTACATTCTAATGGTCTCTCTGGTCCTTCTGGTCCCTTTTGCCATAAGTCACAGTGACAGCCATGTTCGCTGATGCGACCCCCCTCCAAAATGAGACCACCCCCCGAGTGTGTGCTCTGAATTTTTGGTGTCATATACCTTTAAAAGTGAAGCGAAAGAGATTTGCACCAATGATAATAAAGGTATGTATGACAGTCACTCAAGCTCCACCTTGAAGGTGAAAATAGTATAAAATGACCCAAGAGCGGGGCGGGGGGGGTGATACTGGGGAAGATACCATTGTGAACGAGTCAAGGAAGATAACATCAACAGGCTCCTGGGACCGATCGAGGGGCTGGACCTCTCTTCCCCCGCATAGGGATGCCTGTGGGTAAGACTCACACTGTATCCAGTGCTTCCCTGGGAAAACTTAGAATCTCTAAAGAGCCAGGCTGTGTTAACTTCATAGAGCGCTTGTATCCATGTCACCATTATTCGCACGTGCTTTTGCAGACAGTATCTATCACCAGCAATCCATAAGAACCTGTACCCATTGCCTCAATAAACAGCACTGTTTCTGTAGCCAATCACAATAAACTGCACTGTTTTGGTAACCAATTGTAATTTTCTCACTGAACGTGACCCCATCTCTCGGTGTGGCTGTGAGAGTTCATGAGTATGACTCTACTGGCAGTGTGGTGCACTGTCAGTGAATCCAGTGCAGTGAAGTTTGAAATAGGGAACACGGCCGGACTGATAGCTGCTGCTGCTGATTGTATTGGGCAGTGTGGTGCACTGTCAGTGAATCCAGTGCAGTGAAGTTTGAAATAGGGAACACGTCCGGACTGATAGCTGCTGCTGATTGTATTGGGCAGTGTGGTGCACTGTCAGTGAATCCAGTGCAGTGAAGTTTGAAATAGGGAACACGGCCGGACTGATAGCTGCTGCTGATTGTATTGGGCAGTGTGGTGCACTGTCAGTGAATCCAGTGCAGTGAAGTTTGAAATAGCGAACACGGCCGGACTGATAGCTGCTGCTGCTGATTGTATTGGGCAGTGTGATGCACTGCCAGTGAATCCAGTGCAGTGAAGTTTGAAATAGCAAGCATGGCTGGACTGATAGCTGCTGCTGATTGTATTGGGCAGTGTGGTGCACTGTCAGTGAATCCAGTGCAGTGAAGTTTGAAATAGCGAGCACGGCCGGACTGATAGCTGCTGCTGCTGATTGTATTGGGCAGTGTGGTGCACTATCAGTGAATCCAGTGCAGTGAAGTTTGAAATAGCGAGCATGGCCGGACTGATAGCTGCTGCTGCTGATTGTATTGGGCAGTGTGATGCACTGTCAGTGAATCCAGTGCAGTGAAGTTCGAAATAGCGAACACAGCCGGACTGATAGCTGCTGCTGCTGATTGTATTGGGCAGTGTGGTGCACTGTCAGTGAATCCAGTGCAGTGAAGTTCGAAATAGCGAGCACGGCCGGACTGATAGCTGCTGCTGCTGATTGTATTGGGCAGTGTGGTGCACTGTCAGTGAATCCGGTGCAGTGAAGTTTGAAATAGGGAACACGGCCGGACTGATAGCTGCTGCTGCTGATTGTATTGGGCAGTGTGGTGCACTGTCAGTGAATCCAGTGCAGTGAAGTTTGAAATAGGGAACACGGCCGGACTGATAGCTGCTGCTGCTGATTGTATTGGGCAGTGTGATGCACTGTCAGTGAATCCAGTGCAGTGAAGTTCGAAATAGCGAACACAGCCGGACTGATAGCTGCTGCTGCTGATTGTATTGGGCAGTGTGGTGCACTGTCAGTGAATCCAGTGCAGTGAAGTTCGAAATAGCGAGCACGGCCGGACTGATAGCTGCTGCTGCTGATTGTATTGGGCAGTGTGGTGCACTGTCAGTGAATCCGGTGCAGTGAAGTTTGAAATAGGGAACACGGCCGGACTGATAGCTGCTGCTGCTGATTGTATTGGGCAGTGTGGTGCACTGTCAGTGAATCCAGTGCAGTGAAGTTTGAAATAGGGAACACGGCCGGACTGATAGCTGCTGCTGCTGATTGTATTGGGCAGTGTGATGCACTGTCAGTGAATCCAGTGCAGTGAAGTTTGAAATAGCAAGCATGGCTGGACTGATAGCTGCTGCTGACTGTATTGGGCAGTGTGGTGCACTATCAGTGAATCCAGTGCAGTGAAGTTTGAAATAGCGAGCACGGCCGGACTGATAGCTGCTGCTGCTGATTGTATTGGGCAGTGTGGTGCACTGTCAGTGAATCCAGTGCAGTGAAGTTTGAAATAGCAAGCATGGCTGGACTGATAGCTGCTGCTGCTGATTGTATTGGGCAGTGTGGTGCACTGTCAGTGAATCCAGTGCAGTGAAGTTTGAAATAGCAAGCATGGCCGGACTGATAGCTGCTGCTGCTGATTGTATTGGGCAGTGTGGTGCACTATCAGTGAATCCAGTGCAGTGAAGTTTGAAATAGCGAGCACGGCCGGACTGATAGCTGCTGCTGATTTTCCCCCCTTTAACACAACATTGGGCTCAGGAAATTTGGGGTTTGTTGTTCCATTTCCTTCCAAACCTCACCCCTCTGACGGCAGGTTTGTCTTGGTCATTGCTCTCCCCGGGCCATGCTGCAGCGGACCAGGCTGTTTGCTGCAGTTGAACCCACTACCCACAGCCACAGCCTCACCAAATGGAACAAGTGCTCCACCTGGTACTGCCTTTCAAAGAGGGGTGAATGAAACACCAAGAGCTTGAGCACGAGGATCGGCGAGAGAGAACGGCTCACGTGGATCCAAATGCCATGGTTTGTCCTCCTGTAGGCTTATTTTCAATAAAATAGAGAAACAACCCCAAATTGATTCCCATTTCTGATCAGTTCCAGGTGTCCCTGTGGCACATCTTTGAGATGGAAGCTCACTGAGCTGTCACTCTCAGTGCAGTGATCGTCTTGCTCAAGACAGGACCAGGCTGAGATGCACTGGGCACTCTCAAAGCAAACCTTGGTGCTGAGGAATCACGGATTGCCATTTTTGGTCTGAGGCCGAACGGAGTCAACATCCTCCTGTGGGAAGTGACAGTGCTCACAGACTCATAGAATCCCAGACTGAGTTGGGTTGAAGGGAGCTTAAAGCTCTTCCAGTTCCAACCCCCTGGCACAGGCAGGGACCAGGTTGCTCCAACCACCATCCAGTGTGGCCTTCAGAGCAGCTCAGCAGAGTAACCGCTGTCGTTTTGGGTTGGTCTATGCACATAAACCTTTGGGTGCTTTGGGTGCCGCTGCCCGTGAGCCCTGCCTGGACCCCAGGCGCTCCCCTGCTCCGCAGGCAGCAAGCGGCGCAGAGGGAGGCGATGTCTGCCCACGGGGCAGGGAGCGGCTCACCCTCGGGACGTGCAGGGGGAGGGCAGCCCCTTACCCACATTTTGGGGCGGCCATGGGCTTCTCTAGGACCCCAGAGCTCTCTCTGCGGGATGCTGAGGCTCAACAAGGCGAAGTGCCGGCTCCTGCACTGGGACCACAACAACCAGATGGAAAACTCCAGGCTTGGGCAAGAGCGGCTGGAAACTGCCCTGGGGCAAGGGCGAGGGGTGCTGAGTGACGGAGCTGTGCGGGACCCCCTCTCGTTTGTTGGATCGCGTTAAAGACAGTGCCAGCTCCTCGCTTTAGTGTAGCTGTAATTGGTAACTGTTAGTTACACTGGTTATCGCGGGACGGGGCGGTTTGTCCCTCCGCGGCCCCCGTACGCGCGCCCTCCCGCCGGCCTGCCCCGCCGCTTCCAGTCCCACCGCCTCCGTCGGGAGCGGGCTGCCCGCCGCCATCTTGGAAGCGGGCAAGCGCCGGGCGCTCGCGGAGGGGCGGTGCTCCCCGGGGCAGCGTGCGGGAGGGCGGGATGGGACGGGGCGAGGGACGGAGCCTCCGCTGGCGGGGGCAAGGCAGCGCTGCAGCAGCGGCGGCGGCGGCGGGGGAAGGCCGCGGTGGGAGGCGGCGGTGCCCGGACGCAAGATGTCGGCCGCAGCCTCGGCCCGGGGGCGGAGCGGTACGGCGGGGCGGCGGGGTCAGCGCGGTTGGCGGGAGAGGGAAGCGGTCGGAGCGCGCCTGGCGCTGAGGAGCCGTTGGGACGCCGACCGCCGCCATGCACGTCGTGAAGCGCGGTGAGGGAGCGCCTCCGCCGCGGCGGCACCCGCGGGGGGCGGTGGGCAGTGGGATCACTGCCCTGGGGGGGGACCCCTCATGGCGCTGGCGTGAGGGGCCGGGCCCCGCTGCTTTGGGGGGTTCCTTCTCATGGCATCTGGTGCAAGGGGATGGGGCCCCCTTGCTTTAAGGGGGTACCTCTTATAGTGTCTGGTGTGAGGGATTGGGACCCACGATGCTTTGGGGGGCCCTTCACGGCCTCTGGTGAGAGGGGATGGAATCCCTCTCATTTTGGGGAGAGGGATTTATCACGACACCTAAAGTGAGTAGATGGGGCTGCCCTGTCTTTTCTGAGAGGGTCCCTCATGGAATGGGGAAGGATGGGGTCCCCTCTGATTTGTGCACAGCCTCCAGGGCACCGAATGTTAGGGGCTGCATTGGAGAGACCCTAAAGTGAGAGAGCCCCCCCCCATGATTGTAGTGAGGGATGAGACCCCGCAGTTTGCTGTGGGAGCCCTTCCACTTCCCACCATGGCAGTGAACTCTGGGCTTGTTCACCATGCCTTTGATCAAAGGAGAGTGCCTGGCCACAGGAGGGGTCCCCAGCCTTTGGGGGGGTGGGGGTGGCCCTCAGCTGGGTTCCCCTGCTCTGCAGAGATGGTCCTGGGACTTAGGCAAAGTTTTAGGTGTCACAGGATGGGAATGTCTCCTCCTGGCCTCTCCTTGTGCCTGAACAGTGGACCTCAACAGGGTGTCCTTGGTGAACCCACCCGAGGTTTCCCCCAGAGAGGGCTGGCTCCTTGCACGAGGCACTGGGTAGGAGCACACCGGGCTTAACTGGTTCTTGACTAACGGGACCTGTTGTGCTGCACCTTCTTCTCCACAGATGGACGCCAGGAGCGTGTCATGTTTGACAAGATCACGTCGCGCATCCAGAAACTCTGCTACGGGCTCAATGCTGACTTTGTTGATCCTGTGAGTCTGCTCTGTATCCTGTGCGCTGCCCCTTGTGGTGATAGAATCGTAGAATAGAATCATAGAATAGTTAGGGCTGGAAAGGACCTTAAGATCATCCACTTCCAAGCCCCCTGCCATGGGCAGGGACACCTCCCACTAAACCATGGCACCCAAGGCTTGATCCAACCTGGCCTTGAGCACCACCAGTGATGGAGCATTCACAACTTCCCTGGGCAACCCATTCCAGTGCCTCAGCACCCTCACAGTAAAGAATTTCTTCCTCATATCCAATCTAAACTTCCCCTGTTTAAGTTTGAACCTGTTACCCCTTGTCCTCTCACTACAGTCCCTAACGAAGAGTGCCTCCCCAGCATCCTTATGGGACCCCTTCAGATGCTGGCAGGCTGCTCTGAGGTCTCCACGCAGCCTTCTCTTCTCCAGGCTGAACAGCCCCAACTTTCTCATCCTATCTTCACATGGGAGGTATGATCCACCCCATAGGGGGTATGATCCACCCTAAAATCCAAGTGTTACCCAGTTACTCTTCCTTGGCCAAAGCCAAGCACCGCGGCCTGTGCAGAGGCTCTTGACTAATGCATTCATGATGTGTTTCTTCTCATTGTGTTCTGAGGTTTTTTGTTTCACAGATACAGAGTCTGAGACTGGTGAGGGAAAAATCACTTGACTTTTTTGTAAACTGCTTTTACTTCAAACGTTCTTGAAGTGATTGAGCTTCTTGTCCTTAAAGAAGAGTTGTTTGTTGCTCCAATTCACAGGTTTTGGTAGATTGCTCTCAGCTTTGATCTGCAAAGCTTGAGCAGTGATATATAGAAAGTAGCTCCTGATCCTCTCAATAAAACAAGGTGTTCTTTCTGTCTGAGAGAACCCTTCTTGTCACTGTAATTTCATTGCTTTGCTTTTTTGAGCTGTGTAGGATGCTGAGTGCGTGCTGAGCCAACTCCTGTAAGCTTCTTCTTCCAAAGCCTGGGAAGAGATGGCTCCCTCTGGATCCATTGATCTCTGTGAGGTGCTCATGCAGCTCTGCGGACCCAGTCTGTTCTTTTGGAGTTGCCAGGTTAAGGCTCTTCCCATCTCAAAGACCTGGTGGTCTGTTTCTGTGGCTTAAATTGCATTTGATTCTGATGCATTAAATTGCATCTGTGAAATATTTGACATTCATCCTGTAGCAAGAAGTGCTCTACAGCCACAGAAAGCAGGAGGAGCTTTAGGGACTCCATCACTGGAACACAAAGAATGCTGGCTTGATGTCAGTGACACTGGGAGTAGATGAGGACAGAGGCGAGATTCCTGGTCTTCCTGACTCTTAATTACTCCTCTCTCAATAATCTAAGCACTGCGTTCTTATTTATTCCACAGTAGTGTGTGACATCTCTCTTCCTGGAATTGAGTTTCTCCTTTTCAGCTTGGGTCTTCTTGAGCCAGATGCTCTACAAGCCAGTGCTAAAACTCCTTAACCTGACATCCTTACTATCAAAGAGTGAGGTTTGAAAGTGCATGCCCTGCTTTTGGGAGGCTGTTGGCGCTTACTTGGTTAGATCAAGCTTCTCTTCTCCAGTGCAGAATGTGTCCTTTCTTGTAGGGATCAGTGCTAAATGCGTGAGAGAAAAGCAGCAAATACTTTAGAGTAGATGAAAAAGTCTTTTCCCATAAAAGGTCCCAACTGGGAGGTGAGGCTTGGAGAAAGCTATGAAGCAAAAGCCACTGTGTCCCTTCCAGGGTTGGAGGTTTTTCTTCTCTTGTCATGAAATGATTTTAAGGGCAGCACTTCCATGTCCCTTCAGGCATTTCTAAGGTCAAGCTTCATTTGGATTTTCAAAAATCCCAAGCAGATACTGTTTTAATCTGACTTTACTGAACTTTGAACTTTGCTGCTACTCTGCCTTGAGGAAAGTGTCTGTGGGGAAAAAGCTGGTGATGTTTCTGGACTGACAGTTCCTGTTTTCTGCACTCTTCCCTCGCTCTCCCTTCTGCCTTAGTATTTAACATTTTAGAAGTCAGTACTTCACCAACAAGTTTGGCATCTTAATTTGCTTTCCTGCTCAATCATACTGCTTATAGTGAAGCAGATTTGACATCTTCCATGGTTGAAACATCATGTCATGACTCTTTTTTTTTTTTCCCTACCAACAGGTAGCTAACCTCCAGGGTTTTCCTTTTACAGGCCCAGATCACCATGAAAGTGATTCAGGGGCTCTACAGTGGTGTCACAACAGTGGAACTGGATACGTTGGCTGCTGAAACGGCTGCAACCCTGACCACCAAACACCCTGACTATGCCATCCTAGCAGCAAGGATTGCAGTGTCCAACTTGCACAAGGAAACCAAGAAGGTGTTCAGTGGTATGTCTCTGAGAGACTTGGATAGAATCATGGAATGGTTTGGGATGAAGGGACCTTAAAGTTCCTCCAGTTCGAGCCCCCTGCCATAGGCAGGGGCACCTTCCACTACAGCAGCTTTCTCCAAGCCCCTGTGTCCAGCCTGGCCTTGAACACTGCCAGGGATGGGGCAGCCACAGCTTCTCTGGTATCGTGGTTTAAGCCCCCCACCCACGCAGTTTTCTTACTCACTTGCTCCCTCTCTTTCTTCCCCCAGTCCCAGGGGGATGGGGAGGAGAATCAAAAGAATGCAACTTGCACAGGTTGAGATAAGAACAGTTTAGTAACTAAAGTATAACACAAACCACTACTGCTACCACCAGTAATAATACAAGAGAAATACAAGGAAATAGAATACAACTGCTCACCAAGCCTGACCCAGCCAGTGCACCCCCCAGCAGCAAACCCCCCAATCCACCACCACACCCTTCCGGGTCTCTGCTCTCCGTTTTCACATCCTGGACATGACGTGCTGTGGTATGGAATAACCTCTTTGGTCAGTTTGGGTCAGGTGTCCTGTCTCTGCTTCCTCCCGGCTCCCTGGCATAGCATGAGACTCAGAAAGTCCTTGGCCAGACAAAACACTACCAAGCAGTAACTGAAAACACTGGTGTTATCAGCGCTGTTCCCAGGCCCAAAATCAAAAAACACAGCTCTGCACCAGCTACCAAGAAGGAGAAAAAATGACTGCTACTGCTGAACCCCTGACATCTGGGTACCCTGTGCCAGTGCCTCAGCACCCTCCCAGGGAAGAGCTTCTGCCTAAGAGCTCATCTCAGTCTCCCCTCTGGCAGGTTAAGGCCATTCCCCTTGGCCTTTCATTACATGCCCTTTTATAGCAGTAGTCAGAAAGAGTGGGAGGTTTAGAGAATATAAATATGGAAATCTCTTTTTTAAGCAGGAGTTACTCAGTACCCAGGCTAACTAAAAATGCCATGGAAATGGAAAAACATGAGTTTTAGGGATGTGACACAAAATGAAATTGCCTAGTTTGTGAAAAGTATCTGTATAAATAGGTTGATGAAAAATGCAACTGATAGAAATGAGGTTGCAGCCACTTTCTTTCCCATTTATTTTGTGTTATAAACTGTAAAAAACCCTTCTAAGGGAAGTGCACTTTTAAGGTTAACAGTAGTGAATATGTAGAAGGGAAGTTGTGTGTTTGTAGAGCTGGAGGGGATTATTTTAGAGGATGGTTACTGCTGCCCTTGAAACAAGATGACAGATGATGCATGTGCAGGTCTGTGGATGTCTCTTTTTAATTCCCTTTCTGTTGCAGATGTGATGGATGATCTCTACAACTACATAAACCCTCACAACGGGAAGCACTCGCCAATGATCTCCAAAGAAACTCTGGACATAGTCTTGGCCAACAAAGATGTATGTAACTTCTTATTTCACTTCTGAGTTTTAAACACTCAGTGAAGTGGTTCAGATAATTGATTTGTCGTGTTTTTAAGCAAGCCATATTTGGTTCAGGACAAAACGCCAATGCAGAAACCAGTGCAGGGAGAACTACTCCATCCTGGAGAATTTAAAAGAGGATGTAGGAATTTCGTCATGTAAGGATGTTTCTGCAGCAGAATCTATTTTCTCAGATGTAATGAAAACCCAGAATGGTTTGGGTTGAAGGAACCTTAAGATCATACATTTCCAACCCCCTGTCATGGGCAGGGACACCTTCCACTAGAGCAGCTTGCTCCAAGCCCCTTCCAACTGGGCCTTGAACACTGTCAGGGATGGGGCAGCCACAGCTTCCCTGGGCACCCTGTGCCAGCGCCTCAGCACCCTCACAGGGAAGAACTTCTTCCTCATCTCCAGCCTGAACTTCCCCTGTTTCAGTTTGAACCCATCACCCCTTGTCCTATCCCTGCAGTCCTTGATGAAGAGTCCCTCTCCAGCATCCTTGTAGCCCCCTCCAGATACTGGAAGCTGCTCTGAGGTCTCCACGCAGCTTCTTCATGCTGAACAGCCCCAGTGTTTTCAGCTTGTCTCCATACAGGAGGTGCTCCAGCCCCTGATCATCCTTGTGGCCTCCTCTGGACTTGCTCCAACAGTTCCATGTCCTTTTAGTACTGAGGAAACCGGAACTACACAGTGCTTCAAGTGGGGTCTCACCAGTGCAGAATCCTCATAGTCATGATCAGCACAACTCAAGAATCTGGCAAAAAGCACCTTTTGCTGTAGCAGCCTCTTCTGGGAGCAGAGAATGGAGACCTGAGCTGTGGGCTCTGATTTCAGCTTGTTCTGATGGGGAGGTCACCCTTGTTTGTCTATATGTGTATAGACAAACAATTCCTTGGACTTTGATTCTATGTTGAGTTCCTTGGTGTCTAGCTAGACTTCAGCAAATGGAGCCAACAATTGTGCATCGTACTTGGAAATAACCATTAAAACTCTGCAGTTGTTTAAAGCTTTTTCCTCCTTTATTCCTGTGAGCTGCTAGCAGTTTCACTGGAGCTGTGAGGCCAGGAATGCCCAACAATGACAGTGTTGTTACACCCTAAAGTGAGGTACAAAACTCCTGATTGTAAATGTAACTTTTTCTCTGTGTTATTTCCTCTCAGCGCCTGAATTCTGCCATTATCTATGACAGAGACTTCTCCTACAACTACTTTGGATTTAAGGTAAAAAGCTTGTTATTCATAATAACCAGGAGTGCTGTTTTGATGTTGTTCTGGAGCTGAGTCCTTTGAGAACAATGGAAACATCTAGATTCGGGAAAGCAGGGCACTGGATTAGGTGGGACATCAGTGCGTTTGATAAAAACCAAGACTACCTGCACAGAGCAGTTGCTCTCTGGATGAATCGTGTACTTGTTGGCTTCACTGTGTGCCCTTGGCTGCTGTAATGTAACTGCTGGGCTCTTAGCTGTGCAGCCAGCAATGAAAGTTGGTGAAAGCTTCCCAGCTCGTGCCGTTCCTCATGGGAATAATGTGATTCTGAAGAAACCAAAAAAGGGATTATTTTTGTTTCCCCCATTGTGTTGTGGAACAGTTTTGTCAGTGTGTCATCCCGTACTCAGCCTCTGTCATCTTCCACCCTACTGGAAACTCTCCCCCAGGCTGTTGTGCCCCCAGCGTCTGCTCCTCCTGCTCTCTCAGACAGACTGTGCTTTGCTGAGTTGCTTTAGGGGTGACACAGTGGGGTCTCTGGAGAGCATGTCGCCATTCCACAGCACTACCTGCTTCAGATGGTTCTGGTAGATCTCTGCAGGAGCTGGGGGGCTTTGCCAGGACTTGCCACCAGTGTGCCTGATGTGGTGCCTTCTGGCTGGGGGAAGTGGTTTGCAATGAGGAAACAACTAGAGGGTGTAAGAGCAGAGCAGCTGCAGAAGCAGCATAGGCAAGGGTGGAAAGAGGGGACCTTGAAGGGGTGTGTTTTATATTTGTATAGACAAAAAATTCCTGACATTCCCTTCTGTAATCCATTGGGAACGAGCTTCAAAGGCAGCTGCTGTAGTTGTAGTCTTGCCATGTTTGTCTTTTGGGTGCTCAACACCCAGACTGTGATGTGGTTGTCTGGAAAGCATTATCATGGTGGAGCTGCCACACTTGGGGTTATGGGGAACAAGCACTCCCTTGTCTTTGAGCTTTCACTCACTGTGGGTTGAGGGGCAGAGCTGAGCCCTGTGCCTGGGTGCTCCACTGCTGCTCCAGAATCCAAAGCAGAGAACTGGGAATCCTACAGTGGACTTCTGGCTTATTTTAGTCTTTAGTCACCTCAGCTGCTGTGCCATTTGCAAGGAGTGGAGTGCAGGGTTGGTGCTTCTGTTGAAGCCTGGGATAAGGAGCATGAAGATGCTCAAGTTTGGGGTTAATTAATAGAATTTTTATCAAACTGCATGTCTCCTAAATGCATTCTCTCTTTTTAAAGACTCTAGAGCGTTCTTACTTGCTGAAAATCAACTCAAAAGGTAAGAACTGTCTCTATCAACTTCAAGTATTATCTGACTTTATTTTTGGCTGGGCCGGGTGCTGGGCCATCTAGTCTAGGTCATGCTTTGCCTAGAGATCTTGGACCGGATGATCCTTGAGGTCCCTTCCAATGTGATTCTGTGATTTAAGAGTCAAGACTGCAGCTCAGAACATGGCTTGAGGGGATAAAAAGGCAACCTCAGAGGTTTCCATAAAGCATTCCAATGGAAGCTCTGCTTTGAAAAGCAGCCATATGTTTATAGTGGGTGTTCTCTGGGCATGTGCAACTTCTTTTCTTAGGCCAGGACTCTGATGGGGTTTGGTGGCAGTGCTGTGCTTGCATGAAGAGCAGCTGATTGATAAAGAGCAGCACTGAGGCGCGTTTGGGTGTTTCAAATGATGGCAGTGTGACCTGGCCCACTGTGTGTCACCTTCTGTGTTAAGGACCCCAGTGATTTGGAGGCTGCCTGTAACCAAGGATTTAGAAGATGGAGTTCCTGTCCATCTGATGTGTTCCATAATGCTAAGCACTTCATAACAAATTTAAACTTGAATAAGCTACTGTGCTGTCAGCACCAGCTATTGCAGGCCCTAGTGTGACGGGGCACCAGGAGGGTGAGAGAATAGTTGTAATATCATGGTATCCCAAGGGCAGGGACACCTTCCACTAGAGCAGGTTTCTTCAAGCCTCTGTGTCCAACCTGGCCTTGAACACTGCCGGGGATGGGGCATTTATCACTTATGGGGCACCCTGTGCCAGGGCCTCACCACCCTCACAGGGAAGAAATGTCTCCTAATATCTAATCTAAATGCTGCTCTGTCAGCTTAACATAATAAATCTAGAGAGCAATTGGATGCTGGATAGGGCATTTGATTGGATTATAACTGTTAATACAGGTGGATTTTGTTTCTCTCCCATGAGCATTGGTGCAGGTTGTTGAGAGGGTCACCCAGGCCCCATCCTTGGAGTTCTTCAGAACCTGACTGGATCAAGTCCTGAGCAAACTGCTCTCATTCTCTCAGCTGACTCTTCTTTGAGCAGGAGCTTGGACTGGAGACCTCCTGAAGTTCCTTCCAACCTGAATTACTCTGGTTTTATGAAAGTCATGGCTCTCAAGTGGCCCATTGCACACTGTAGCTTATTGCTGTAGCCTCCACATCTGTACTAATGTAAATGTAAATGTCACACTGACATTGTTTTTTCTCCTTTGTCTTTAGTTGCTGAGCGTCCTCAACACATGCTGATGAGGGTGTCAGTGGGGATCCACAAGAATGACATAGAGGCTGCAATAGAAACGTACAACCTGCTCTCTGAGAGGTGGTTTACTCATGCTTCCCCGACGCTGTTCAATGCAGGCACCAACCGGCCCCAGCTTTCCAGGTACCATGGGCTTCCAGGTTTGCTTCATGCATAACAGGGTGAAGAGAAGGTTCTGCAGATTGGGTCAGGTCAATGAAATGCTTTCACAAGTAGCAGCTGTGCTTCTGTGGTTGGTTGATGAAGGTTTGAGAAGCTGCTGTCAAATTTAACCTGATATTTAGTGTTGTCTTTGGGGAAAACCACACAGGTTTCTGTAAGTTTCTAAAGCTAATGGAAATATTTCCATTTAAAAGCTACTTGGTCCCTAGTGTTTTGTAGCTGACCAAATGAATCCTGGTAATTGTTTTGTAACACATGCTAAGAGTAGCAAGCGTAACTGATATGATTTAAAACTGTTTTGCTTTGATAACAGATACCAGTATTACAACTATTGCTCAGGATGTTATCTAAACCTGTTCTTTATTCCACTTTGCAGTCTGTGGTTTGCTTTATCTATTTGCTTTGTGTAGCATGATAAAGAATCAGTGTTCACCCTTGGTTTTCTGCAGCCCTCATGAAATACTTCTTGACTTCTTTCTGGTTTAATCTTTGTATGCTAAAGCTGTTTGTTTTCATCAGTTGTTTCCTGCTGTGTATGAAGGATGACAGCATTGAGGGGATCTACGACACTCTGAAGCAGTGTGCACTGATCTCGAAGTCTGCTGGTGGGATTGGCCTCGCTGTGAGCTGTATCCGAGCCACAGGCAGCTATATTGCTGGGGTAGGTGTGCAGATGGTGCTCCCAGCAGAGGTTAACCTGCTTTCATTACATGTTTGTTCTTCAGTTGCCAAATCAATGCAGCTTCTAGTGACTCAGTTGAACACAGCAGTTAGTCTGCTCTTTTCAGTATGTTCTAAGTCAAAAAGTTGGATTTCTGTGGTGTTCTGGCTGCCTAACAGAAGTCCTTACAAAAAGAGGATCTTAGTCCACTGTTTGATCAGACAATTCCCTTCTTATGTGCTAGCAACCTGGGAGTGTGCTCAGAGACTCGTGTGTTAGCCCTTCACCTTTTTGTATGTCTGGGTGCTCGAGGTCATCAGTGAAGCTGTGGCTGCCCCATCCCTGGCAGTGTTCAAGGCCAGGCTGGACGGGGCTTGGAGCAAGCTGCTCCAGTGGAAGGTGTCCCTGCCTGTGGCAGGTAATTGGAACCGCAGGAGCTTTAAATTCCCTTCAGCCCAAACCCTTCTGTGGTTCTGAGATCTGTGAATGTGTGTTTGGTGTTTCTGTTACAGTGTATGTAACCTCTGCATGGCTTACATTACCTAATGCAGAGGAAAGAACTTAGGAGCTACATTTGACTAACTCTTAAGACCAGTAGCAAACATATCCTGTTTTGTCTCTAGAAACAGGCAAGGGAAGGGACTACCACATAACTGGTAGGGGTGGTGTGTTCCTGGCTTTCAGTGTAGGAACTTTGGAGACTGCTGAGAGACAGCAAGGAAATGTAGGCCAGTCTCTTCAGGCAGATGCTTTTCAGTATTGATGGTTTTCCTGTGCCTCTGCAGACAAATGGAATTCGAATGGGCTTGTTCCAATGCTGAGGGTCTACAACAACACTGCTCGCTATGTGGATCAAGGAGGAAACAAGGTACTGTCATTAGATCAGGGTCAAGAAGGGAGGCTTGGGTCAGAGGGGGAAGATCCTCATCTGTGAAAGATTGACCCAGTAGCATCAGTGAGCTGGTGAAGTGGTTGTAGGTTTCACATCAAAATAGGGTATTTTGCCCCTTCATAATTTAGTTTTCCTCTTTCACTATGCATTTTGTCATGCAGGTCTGTCTCTTGCTGCATGATGGGCACATGTCAGAGCAGTCTCTTGTACTGGGTATTAGTCGCTCCTTGAACAGCCTCTAGCAAATTAAGGGGCAAGACTGTAGGAAGCTTCTTGGTCCTTTGTCTCCACATAGTCCAGAGGTCAGTGGAGGCATGGCACAGTAAATCTGTGATTGTCGAGCTCCTGTTTACACAGAGGAAATACAACTGTGGTACTAAATCACTTTTATTGAGAGTCTGGAACTGGTGGCATAGCCCAGCTCCAATAGTGAGAGCAACTGTGGGGCAAAAAGCATCTTGAAATGGCGTTATTGACATTATAAAGCTCCAGTTAGTTTAGGCTGTTGGATGCACTCAGGAGTAGTGCAGGAGATTTTATCTTCAAGGCAATTTGTCCTGATTTTGATCGCGTTTTTACCTCTCAGAGACCTGGAGCTTTTGCCATCTACCTGGAGCCCTGGCATTTGGACATCTTTGAGTTTCTGGACTTGAAGAAGAACACTGGGAAAGAAGAGCAACGAGCCAGAGACCTTTTCTTTGCACTTTGGATTCCTGATCTCTTCATGAAGCGAGTTGAAACCAACCAGGTAAGAAGATTTGTTGGTGCAGAATAGGTCTGTTACTGGAGAAATGGGACCAGCCCTGGGATGAGTTTCATGCAGGGTTGCAGCTCCATCTTCCTAACAGCAGAGGAACTGCCCTAAAGAGCTGCTTCACCTTATTTTAGAGCTAGGCTGTGCAGGTAGAGAGTGGAGTTGGAGAATTCCAGTGGGATGCTTTGCTTCAGTGCTTGATCTTCCAGCCCATGACTTGTGTTGTTACACTGTTTACACCAAATTTACTCTGGACTTTCATTAAAGCTTCAGATCTTCTCAGTCTTCACATGACTGCTTGTGTTTACTTTACAATGCGTTATATCTCGAGAACCAGACATTTCAGGATTGAAAGTGCAGTTTGGTCACCAGTATCCATATAATGACTTTTTAAATATACTGTCTCATCTGATAAATCCCTTCCCTATGTCTGCTGGTAGAGTTGGTTCCAGTTTTTTGGGATGGGAAGTTGGCATGTTCCTCTTTGCAGCAGGGTCTGCTGATGAAATTCAGTGCTTTTAATAAACAGAATGCCTAAAGACTTTCTCTGACTGTTCTTCCTTCTTACAGGACTGGTCCTTAATGTGTCCGAATGAGTGTCCTGGCCTAGATGAGGTCTGGGGAGAGGAATTTGAGAAGCTGTATGAGAGGTAAGAAGCATGAATAGACTTTGAAGCAGTGGCCACCTGTTTGAAAAGCTGCCCTTGGTGTGTGGTATCTGAGAGCCAAAGCAAGGGTTTGTGGTGTTGGTCAGTGAGTTCTGTTATCGGATTGATAAATGGACAAAGATGGGGAATGTCTGCTCACTCTTTGCTCCAAACTGGGACCTGCCCAAGGTAGAACTGTGTGTGAATGATTGTTTTAGCTTCTTAGAAGGAAATTCTGAAGTGCTCCCCCTTTACAGCAGTCAATAGCTTTGCTTTGAGCTAGTTTAATGAAAGATTTGTTCCCTTTAGACAAGGACAGTCTTGAAACCCTGCTGTTACCACTCCTGGCTAGTTCACAAGTGAATGGGGTCTTGCCTGCTTGAGAACCTGATGTTGAGTTGATGATTGTCTTTCACTCCTATTTTGGAGAGCCTGAGAATTATTTAACAATATGTGCCCTACAACTAACTGAAACAAGGATGGAGCCAGGAGGTGATGCTGGGGAGGGACTCTTCATTAGGAACTGTAGTGATAGGACAAGGGGTAACGGGTTCAAACTGAAACAGGGGAAGTTTAGATTGGATATGAGGAAGAAGTTCTTTACTGTAAAGGTGGTGAGGCACTGGAATGGGTTGCCCAGGGAAGTTACGAATGTTCCATCCCTGGCGGTGTTCAAGGCCAGGCTGGATCAAGCCTTGGGTGGCATGGTTTAGTGTGAGGTGTCCTGCCCATGGCAGAGGGTTGGAACTGGATGATCTTAAGGTCCTTTCCTACTGCAAGCCCTTGCTGACATGGGTTAGTGGTGGCCTTGGGTAAGAGTTGAAGTTGGTGATCTTGAATATCTTTTCCAGCCCAATTGATTCCATGATTCCATGGTTCTGTTGCAGCTATGAGAAGCAGGGCCGTGTGCGCAGGGTGGTGAAGGCCCAGCAGCTCTGGTACTCCATCATCGAGTCACAGACCGAGACCGGCACACCGTACATGCTCTACAAAGACTCCTGCAACAGGAAGAGCAACCAGCAGAACCTGGGCACCATCAAATGCAGCAACCTGTGTACAGAAATCGTGGAATATACCAGCAAAGAGGAGGTAGGTAGAGAACAGCAACTTGTGTTTAGGAAAGCTGTGACTGCTGCTGTTGTAGCTTTCTAGAGTAAGTCTGACTTGGTTGGGGAAGGGAACAGGTAGCAAATTCTGGGGATGCTTTGGCTCGAGTACTTGCAGCTCCTCCACTGTCTCTGAGTGGGTTTCTCCTCCCTTTCAACTTCCATGGAGGATCTGGTATAAAATGAGATCTCATCAATGAAAATCTCTGAGAGCTTGAGGGAGAAGTAAGCTCTGTGGCTTGCTGGTGGCTAATGTAAGCATCTCCTCAGCTAATGATGTAGTAAAACCAGGCCTCTTTTAGTCACAGACTTACACTGCAGTAACAATTCCCCTGGAGCTCCCTGTGCACTACCCTAATCTTGCTGCTTCACTGGTGTGTTGTGTTTGGACCCCAGCATTGCTAACAAAGGGGAAGGTAGGACATAGAACAGGGAATTTCTAGCGCAGTAAAGCTCTTGATGCTGTTGTAACTGCAAGTATCTGCCTTAGCCACAAGCTACCTGAGCCACAAGTTTCTACTTCCTGAGCCACTGACAGTTCTCTAGCTCACCCTCCTTGGCATGTTCATAAAGTCCTGAAGAGCCCAGAAGAGGTGGAGATCTATCTTGCCTGCCTCTGCAGGAGAAATCTTAGCTGAGTTCTTTCATAGAACCATGAAAGCATTTAGGTTGGAAAAGACCTTTAAGGTCATCAAGTCCAACTGTTAACCTAACACTGCCAAGGCTACCACTAAACCATATTCCTAAAAGCCAGATCTGCATGACTTCTTAATAGAATCATAGAATAGTTAGGGCTGGAAAGGACCTTAAGACCATCCAGTTTCCAACCCCCCTGCCATGGGCAGGGACACCTCCCACTAAACCATGCCACCCATGGCTTGATCCAGCCTGGCCTTGAGCACCACCAGTGATGGAGCATTCACAACTTCCCTGGGGCAGCCCATTCCAGTGCCTCAGCACCCTCACAGTAAAGAATTTCTTCCTCATATCCAATCTAAACTTCCCCTGTTTCAGTTTGAACCCGTTACCCCTTGTCCTCTCACTACAGTCCCTAACAAAGAGTCCCTCCCCAGCATCCCTATAGCCCCCTTCAGATACTGGCAGGCTGCTCTGAGGTCTCCACGCAGCCTTCTCTTCTCCAGGCTGAACAGCCCCAACTTTCTCATCCTGTCTTCATACGGGAGGTGCTCCAGCCCCTGATCATCCTCGTGGCCTCCTCTGGACTTGTTCCAATAGTTCCGTGTTCTTTCTATGTTGAGGACCCCAGAACTGCGCACAATACTCCAAGTGAGGTCTCACAGAGCAGAGCAGAGGGGCAGGATCACCTCCCTCCACCTGCTGGTCACATTCCTTTGGATGCAGCCCAGGATACGGTTGGTTTCTGGGCTGTGAGCGCACACTGCAGCCGCCTCATGTTCATTTTCTCATCAACCAACACCCGCAAGTCCTTCTCCGCAGGGCTGCTCTGAATCTCTTCTCTGCCCAACCTGGAGCTGTGCCTGGGATTGCTCCAACCCAGGTGTAGGACCTTGCACTTGGCATGGTTAAACTTCATCAGGTGGCATCAGCCCACCTCACAAGCGTGTCAAGGTCCCTCTGGATGGCATTCTTTCCCTCCAGCATATCACCCGAACCACACAGCTTGGTGTCATCGGCAAACTTGCTGAGGGCGCACTCAATCCCACTGTCCATGTCACCCACAAAGATGTTGAGCAAGACCGGCCCCAGCACCGATCCTGAGGGACACCACTCGTTACTGTTCTCCAGCTGGACACTGAGCCGTTGAGCACAACTCTTTGCATGCGGCCATCCAGCCAGTTCTTTATCCGCTGAGTGGTCCACCTGTCAAATTGCTGTCTCTCCAATTTAGAGACAAGGATGTCATGTGGGACAGTGTCAAACGCTTTCCACAAGTCCAGGTAGATGACATCAACTGCTCTACCCCTGTCCATCAGTTCCATAGCCCCATTGTAGAAGGCCACCAGATTGGTCAGGCAGGATTTCCCCTTAGTGAAGCCATGCTGGCTGTCACCAACCACCTTGTTGTATTTCATGTGCCTCAGCATGCCTTCCAGGAGAATTTGCTCCAAGATGTTGCCAGGCACAGAGGTGAGGCTGACTGCTCTGTTGTTCCCCGGCTCATCCATTTTCCCCTTCATGAAAATGGGGGTTATATTTCCTTTTTCCAGTTGTGGGGAGCTTCACCTGACTGCCATGATTTTTCAAATATGAAGGACAGTGGCTCAGCAACCTCATTCACCAGCTACTTCAGACCCGCGGATGGATTTCATCCGGTCCCATTGACTTGTGCTCATTCAGGTTCCTAAGATGGTCTCAAACCAGATCCTCTCATACAGTGCGCCCAGGGTCTTCATTCTTACAGAAATACTTCCAGGCATGGTGACTAAACCACTTCCCTTCCAGTTTTCCTGTGCTGGAATGAATGTTGTTATTAAAAAATGACCAAGAAAATGCCCTAAACCAGTCTGGACTTCATTGAGATCCCGTTGATTCTGTAAGGCAAGAAATGCTTAGGCTTAGTTTGTGTGAGGATGGCTTGCAGGCAATAGGATTGACCAGGCCAGAGGATTAATTTTTATGGCAATAACTAACTAAACCTTTCAGAGGTGTTACCCTTTTTACAATTCAGAAGGTAGCAGAGAAACGAGGAGTGCATTTCCCAGCCTTGCAAGCTGCTTGCTTCTTTGTCTCCATGTATTTCGGATAGAGATCATGCTCAGGAAGGAGGATGGTGTGGGTTTTGCAGGGGGTTTTGGCTGGGGTTCCTGTTTTCACTGTGTCTTCTCCACAGGTTGCAGTTTGTAACTTGGCCTCCATAGCCCTGAACATGTATGTCACTCCTGAGCACACCTATGATTTCAAGAAGCTCGCTGAAGTCACCAAAGTGATTGTCCGAAACCTGAACAAAATCATTGATATCAATTACTACCCCGTGCCAGAGGTGAGCACTGAGCTGCTGCAGGGCTGGAGTGTGCTGGGGGCCTGGGGACAGGGCTGCTTGTTCTGGAGCAACCCCAGTCAGTCTGGAATGGTTTGGGCTGGAAGGGAGCTCCTCTGGACTCGCTCCAACAGCTCTACGTTCCTCTTTTGCTGTTCCTCAGAGCTGGATCAGGACTGCAGTGGATGTCTCCCAGAATGCAGCAGAGGGGAGAATCCCCTCCCTGCCCTGCTGCTCATGCTCTGGGAGTGCAGGCCAGGACACTGCTGGTTTCTGGGCTGCAGGCACACACAGCTAAGTCACGTGGAGCTCATGTTGACTCTTGGGCAGAAGAAATAAGTGAGGGATTTTGTAAGCCTGTTTCAGCAAATAGTTGGGAGTTCCATTAACAGCCTGATTGCAGACATGACCCACTGTTAGTGCTGCCTTAATCTTCAGCCCAGACAATTCCTTAGTGAAGCAGTTGCAAAAAAACCTTCTCCTGGAGATGGTTCTGCAGCTGGAATTTTGTCGTGTGTGATTTCCTTGAAGCACAGGACAAGGAATAGAGCGAGAAGTGAAACAGAGAGGAGGATTCTGGAAGGGTCCCAGGAATGTGTGACTCAGCCTTGTTGTTTTTATCCATTTTTTGGGGGGTGCATCGACTGCTTTCTGGGAAGGAAAGTGGGGAAAGTTTTTGGTATTGCTGAAGAGGAATGGAAGCAGGATTTGTGGCATTGCAGAACGTAGAGAGTCAAGCAAGAGCTGGCTGTTGGAGGAGGAAATAACCAAATACTCAAAGTCTGAAGCCAAACCTGCTGAGGGATCAGGTTTTACTAGCACTTGCAATTTGAATGCATGGCTATAAATGTCTTCACGGGGCTGTGTTTCAGAGTGTGCTTGGTGTCCACTTCTGAATCACTGCTCCTTCTGTCAGGTTGAGCAGTTCTAACAAACTGAGTCTGGGTCCTCACTCCTGCCCCAGCAGACAGTGGGGACTGGGCAGAGTTGAAATGGGGGTTGTTGCAGCAGAATGCAAGGCCCATGAAACCTAAGGCAGTGTATGACAGTTCCTTGGAGAGGTCCTTTCCAACCTTATCTACCCATCATGTGCCTCTCTTGCTGTGCTGAAGGTAATGTTCTCTTTGCTAATGCCATGCAGGCGGAGCGCTCCAACAGGCGCCACCGTCCCATTGGCATTGGGGTGCAGGGCCTGGCAGATGCCTTCATCCTGATGAGGTTCCCCTTTGAGAGTCCCGAGGCCCAGCGCTTGAACCAGCAGATCTTTGAGACCATCTATTACGGTGCTTTGGAAGCCAGCTGTGAGCTTGCCAAGGAGCAGGGACCCTATGAAACATATGAGGGTTCTCCTGTCAGCAAAGGAGTAAGTACCAGAATGTGTCCTGTGTCAGAGCCAAAGCAATGGAAAGCAAACATGACTGTGCCTGGTCTTTTAACAAAGGGAGAGATGTATGATTGGAGCTCTTTAGCTGATAATACCGCAACTACAAATGGTGCTTGAGTCTTCCTCCATCATTTCCTGCATCATTCTGAAGTGCAGTATGAAATGCAGAACTTAAACTGAGGTGAAGAGAGAAGGAAAAGAAAAACAAGACTCAGCCTGTGCTGCTGTCGTTTCAGTGCAGTTAAAATAGAGTGTGAGATTCTGATACAGGAGCTGAATTGAGGGGAAGAGTTAATAGGAATCACAGGTCAATTTACAATGTGTTAAAAAGCATGGAGAAGAGAGTGTCTTGTCTAATCTGAACTACTCCTATGTTCTTCAGATTCTTCAGTATGACATGTGGAATGTCACCCCCTCGGATCTTTGGGACTGGAAGGCTTTAAAGGAGAAAATTGCCAAGTGAGTAGCCCTGCACATGTTGTGTTGGATGTAAAATACATTCACTATGTTCAGACTGATAGAGTGCAAGTGGCAGGAATGGTCCTGGGTGTTTCCCCCGCCCCAGTCTCTTCAGAACTGTTTTGTGGATGGCTTTCATTTATTTGTGTCCTTGCAAGAGGGAGAGCTCACCCCGAGACTCTCATTTAGCTGAGCTCTTATTTCACCTTCAGTACATCAGTGGAATGGTTTGTGTCTCTATTTGTCCTGGGTTCATTCATCACTAAATGTAGTGATGAGTGAGACAGTGTCAGCTGGGCTCCTGCTGACTGGGAACTGAGCCTTGAACATCCTGAAGGCAGGAATTGTTAAAGCCTGAAGTGCCTGTAATGAACTTCTTCAATTTGTGTGGGTCTGAGTTTTAGCTTTTGTAAATGTCTGTTGTCTTCTCTGGACAGGTCTCAGGTTCTTCATGAGCTGTTCGGTTTGGTTTCCATGAGTGCTGTGGGCTTGTGGAGTGTCTGACAGATTGGGGGGTTTTCTCTACACCCTTTCTCATGACTAAATAACTTGGGAAAGCCTCGTGGTGAGTCCAGAGGAGGCCACGGAGCTGCTGTGAGGGCTGGAGCAGCTCTGCTCTGGAGCCAGGCTGAGAGCTGGGCTGGGGCAGCCTGGAGAAGAGAAGGCTCCTGAAGGGGAGACCTTAGAGCAGCTCCAGTGCCTAAAGGGGCTGCAGGAAAGCTGGAGAGGGGCTTTGGCCAAGGGCCTGTAGGGACAGGCCAAGGGGAATGGCTTTAAGCTGCCAGAGTGGAGATTGAGATGAGCTCTTAGGCAGAAGCTCTTCCCTGGGAGGGTGCTGAGGCGCTGGCCCAGGGTGCCCAGAGAAGCTGTGGCTGCCCCATCCCTGGCAGTGCTCAAGGCCAGGTTGGACACAGGGGCTTGGAGCTGCTCCAGTGGAAGGGGTCCCTGCCCATGGCAGGGGATGGAACTGAAGGAGCTTTAAGGTCCCTTCAACCCAAACCATTCCAGTATTCCCCAATTACAGATGAAAATAGCAAAGACTTCAGTTCTGCTTCCATGTTGACCCACATTACAAGTTTAGTGGAGCTTTCCTTTTTTCCTGCAGGTAAGCTGAGGTTCGTAGGATACCCCGAGGAGTTGTTGATTTCTGAGTGTGAGCTGAGTGTTCTGTGTACCTCTAATACAATGCCCTTTTAGCTCTTTGCAGGCAGTTTTTAAACTGTGCTTGTCTTGGATCTCTTCTGTCCTGTCTCATGTGGTTGAAGCTTTCTATCTCTTTGCCTATTGTTATTAGGTATGGTGTCAGGAACAGTCTTCTCCTTTCTCCAATGCCAACTGCTTCCACTGCTCAGATCCTGGGCAACAACGAATCCATCGAGCCCTACACCAGTAACATCTACACACGCAGAGTCCTCTCAGGAGAGTTCCAGGTAAGAAAGCAAAAGACCATTTCTGTTTTCATGTCTATGACTTTCACTGCTAGGAAAGACAGGGTGGAGACCACACACGTGGTAACTCAGTTCATCAGATGTCTGTGTCAAAGGCCAAAAGCACGAAGGGGAATATGTGGATTTTTCTATATGCTGTGTTCTATGTGCTAGTAGTGCACTTGTTCATATTCCACAGCAGGCATGGTGGAATGCGATGAACTGTACTGAAGTGCTGCTGCTTTTGTCTCCATAAAACCTTTATGAGGCTCCTAGGTGGCCTGCAGGGATAATTGCTAAGGGCATGATAACAGTGATGTTATTGAAGGTATGTGTGTCCTATGGGAAGAGTAACAGAGATGGTATCGCTCTCCACAACTACCTGACAGGAGGATGGAGCCAGAAAGTGGCTGGTCTCTTCTTCCAAGGGATAGAACAAGAAGAAACAGCCTCAAGCTGTGCCAGGGAGGTTTAAACTGGAGATGAGGAACAATTCCTTCCCCAAAGGGTGCTCAGGCGTTGGAACAGGCTGCCCAGCGCAGGGTTGGAGTCACTGTCCCTGCAAGTGTTCACACACCATGGAGATGAGGCCCTCAGTGCCATGGGTTAGTGATGGACTTGGCAGTGCTGGGAAGCAGTTGGACTGTAGGAGCTTAAAGGTCTTTTCCAACCTGGTTGATTCTCTGGTTCTGTTTTATTCTTTCCCCTGCTGACCCAAGTCTTGCTGATTGTTTACCCTTTTACTTAGTAATTCAGGTTGTGGTCAGTGGCTTTGTTAAACCCAGATCTCTCCATTTCTCATATTTTGGCATTCCTCATGCAGGGGAGTTCCATACACTCCCCTTTCTTATTTGTGAGGTCCAGGAACTTCTCCTGGTACTGTCCTAGTAGGTGGTGTCAGCCAGGCTTTGCAGACAGGCTTGTGTTGCTTGCAGTGGCCAGCGGCATCTCACGTTTGTCACGCTGTTGTTTTAACCTTGTCCCTTGGCTGATGTCTGTGTGCACAGCTCAGTGCTGACTGAAAAGAGAGCTTGTCAGTACATGTTTAACCATTTGAAAACCTGTGCACATTGGGGTGGATTAGCCTCCTCTTGGAAGTTGTCTCCATGCCGTGAGGCAGACATACAGCTTAGTATGTGCTGTGCTTTCCTTCTTTGCCTTTGCCCATTCCAGGTTGTGAATCCACACTTGCTGAAGGATCTCACAGAGAGGGGCCTGTGGAACGAGGAGATGAAGAACCAAATCATTGCCCACAACGGCTCTATCCAGGTATATGTGAGAGGCCAGGAGAAGGCTCAGGGGTTCCTGTGGGTCTGCGAAGTGCTGGGGCTGTTCTGCCACATTGTGCTTTTGGGGTGTGCTGTATATGAGTGACTCAGGCAGGCTGGGGTGAAAAGCTGTGCAATGTAAGAGGGGATGTGTCTGATCTCAGTGGTAGTTTGCTCCTGCTGGAGCCTGCTCTGTAACTGAGAAGCCCAGTGGAAATGTACCACTGAATACTGCTGGAAACACAGAGAGTTGGGCTGCTCCACTGCAGACTGATCCTGCAAATGTTTGTGTTCCCATTTATCGTAAAGCTGATAAAGGGGGAATTTCACAGCAGGGAGTAGGCTTGAGACAGGAGCTGAGTTTGAGATCCAGAAGAGTCTGTGTGGGATTAATGATTTATTCTGTGGCGTTTGAAATGCTGCTGTGCTTGTTGTGCTTGGAGTCAAGCTGACAAAGTGCATACCACTGGTCATGGAGTTTGGGACTGGGTTGCTGTTTGTGAGACCTCACAACTATTTAGGGCAAATGGGCTGTTTGCAAACAGCTTTTTCTCTGCAGTTCCCCTGAAGAAGCTATCCTGTTGCAGGGAGCAAGGTTTCTTTAAGCTTGGTGCTTTCAGGTACAGGATGCTCGAATTCAGCCTTATTCTGGTCAGGGTTGCTGAAGTCTCAGAATTTCAGTACATCAAGGGGGCTGACAAGAAACCTGGAGGGGGGGCTTTGGACAAGGGCCTGTAGGGACAGGCCAAGGGGAATGGCTTTAACCTGCCAGAGGGGAGATTGAGATGAGCTCTTGGGCAGAATTTCTGTGAGTCTATGAACTTGATTTTATAAATATGAACATTGGGGCATTGGAAAACTCCTCGTGTTCCTTTCAGAACATCCCTGAGATTCCAGATGACCTGAAGCAGCTCTACAAGACCGTGTGGGAGATCTCTCAGAAAACTATCCTCAAGATGGCAGCAGACAGAGGAGCTTTCATCGATCAGAGCCAGTCCCTCAACATCCACATTGCAGAGCCCAACTACGGCAAGCTCACCAGCATGCACTTCTATGGCTGGAAGCAGGTACCTGGGCTGGTGGGGGTAGCCTTGTCCAGGGTAGAGAGCACGTGGGGCAGATCAGTTCTGTCAGGAAAGGTTGCTCTGGCTGATTCTCAGAAGGGTGAACGACTGCTTCCTTCCTAGAATGTGGTGTTACCAGTGGAGTATCTCTAGAGCAGTGAAGCTGTGGGTGCTCTTAGCATTGCTCCTGTTAATCCTGGCTAGTGCTGGACATGACTGTGGGGCTGGTGCAGTGGCAGGGCTGAGGGAGGCTGCTCTCAGCAGCTTAGTTTGGCTGTTACTTGCCTCACCTCCGGCTCTGAGACTCAGGTTTTACTCTGCAGGGCCTGAAGACAGGCATGTACTACCTGAGGACAAAACCAGCTGCTAACCCCATCCAGTTCACCCTCAACAAAGAGAAGCTCCGAGAGCGGGAGAAGATTTCCAGGGAAGAGGAAGAGAAGGAGAGGAATAAAGCAGCCATGGTGTGCTCCCTGGAGAACCGGGATGAGTGTCTCATGTGTGGCTCCTAGTGGATCCAACATGCAGGGCCAGCAAAGCCATTCCACCTGGAGCCCATCTTGGATAGAAGCATCTGCTGTAACATCAGGACATGGAGGCTTGCTGGAGCTGTGGCAGGAGTGGGGGGTCACAGTAGTGTGTTATAGCTTCCCCTCCATTGGGGGTGTATGGGGGTGGATAAGGGTGCATGAGAAGTTTTTATATTGCTTTAGTAGCTGGGAAACATAAGTGCTCTTTCATGGTGTTATATTGAATCCTGGAGATAGGGCAAGTGCTAATGCCATCTACCTTAGAGACCTGTCCTGGGGACTTCAGACATTCATTTGCTCAAGACTGTTACTGATGGCTTCAGAGAAAGAAGCAGGCCTCACTGTGCTTTCCTTTGCTGGGGGCAGCAGGACAGCGTTCCCAGGCCAAGTGTGCTGTGCACTCACTGTGCTGTCTGTCACAGCCAAGCAGTGACTGATGTTAAGCTTGAGGAGCTGGAGTGTGTGCACATCTGCCAGTGAGACTTTCTCCCACCATTTCCTACCCCTTGTCCCACCTCTTCTGTTTCCAGCAAGCTTTCCAAAGGAGCAGGCTGATGGTAGGTGCATCTTCTCTAGAGTTGTACTTGGCAAATATTCCCTTCCAGTTCTGGCCAGGAAATGGCAGAGCTGCTGCAGCACATTGCATTCTGTATTAACCTATTTATCAGCCAGATTTCTGATAATGGGCTTCACTCTGGCCTCTGGCAGAAACCTTCTCAAGTGCACACACCATCCTT
Organism: Myiopsitta monachus; assembly: GCA_017639245.1. Taxonomy (NCBI): domain Eukaryota; kingdom Metazoa; phylum Chordata; class Aves; order Psittaciformes; family Psittacidae; genus Myiopsitta; species Myiopsitta monachus. The sequence goes on along the minus strand of CM029919.1, from coordinate 98,267,117 downwards.
TCCTCTCCACAGAGCTGCATTTCCCCCCCAGCTGGTTATTTGATCTTTTAAAGCTAATACATTTTTACTTGTCCATATACTCCCCTCCCACCCCCTGCTGCTGTGATGGGGCTCCAGCATCAGTTTTACAATATTTATTGAATTCATGTAGCACAAACCAGCCCATTAACCCAGCCAATGCCAATAAAGTCTGGAATGTGGAAGGAATGAGCAGGTGTTGTGGGCAGGCTCTTCTGTGATTGAAACTGAACTGGAGCAGCTGGAGGTTGCGGCCTTGCTTGTGAGCCCTGAGCCTTCTGCACACAGCTTGGCCAGAGCACTGGCTGAAGGTTCCTGGGTGTGAGATGGGGCTGAAGGCTCCTGGGTGTGAGGTGAGGCTGAAGGCTCTGGCGTAAAGGGAGGCATGGGAGCACTCTCTTTGGTGCTTGCTGAGGCAGCTGTGCTTAACTCAGTTGGGTGTCTGTTACATTGTGTGTTTTGAGGATTTGGGCCTAAGGTAGATGCAAAGTGATGCAGTGGGTTTGGGAATGTGTGGAGGAGGTTGGGGAGTTCACAGGACAGACCTGGGAATCTGCTGGAGGAGAGGCTTCAGGCCTCATGTCTTGTTTCTCAGTCCAGCACTTGCCCTATTGCCTCTGCTGCTGGTTTTTCTTACAGGGCACCACTGCAAGTCACAGAATCCAAGCCTGGTTTAGGTTGAAGGGACCTTAAAGTGCCTCCAGCTCCAACCCCTGCCATGAGCAGGGACACCTTCCACTGGAGCAGCTCCAAGCCCGTGTCCAACCTGGCCTTGAGCACTGCCAGGGATGGGGCAGCCACAGCTTCTCTGGGCCCCCTGACAGCGCCTCAGCACCCTCCCAGGGAAGAGCTTCTGCCTAAGAGCTCATCTCCATCCCCCCTCTGGCAGGTTAAAGCCATTGCCCTTGGCCTGTCCCTACAGGCCCTTGTCCCAAGCCCCTCTCCAGGTTTCCTGGAGCCCCTTTAGGCACTGGAGCTGCTCTGAGGTCTCCCCTTCAGGAGCTTTCTCTTCTGCAGGCTGCCTCAGCCCAGCTCTCTCAGCCTGGCTCCATAGGAAATGGGTGTCTGTTACCTCTGCAGTGATTGGGGTATAGCAGCACTGCACAGGCTGTTTCTCTCTTGAACATCTCCCCACTTGACAGCAAGGTGCTGCTGCTCTCCAGGAAATAGCTCTCAGCTACAAAGGAAAACATAAAAGGGGATTTACTGCTGGAGACCCAGACTGGTGCTGATGCGCTTAAATCTGTAGTGGAGGTGGTGAAACCACCTCCACATCTCTCCATGAAGCTGGGATAGATGCCTGCCTCTGTGCAACGTGCCCCTGAGGAGCTGCTCTCCATGGCTTTGGGGAGGCAGTCAGAAAGAGGAGTTAATCTCTGCTGGAAATGGGCCTCTGCAACCCAAAGGTTGGGCTGGAGTCCAGCCTGAAGGACCATGAGGAGCACGCAAAGCAGCTGCCTGCAGGAGATGGCCTGGGCTCTGCTCCTGCTCCCTTTGGAACATCCCTTGAGCACTCAGCAGCTCTCCCTGTGCCTGCTGAACCCCAGACTGGCACCAGTGCTGGGCATGATGTTCCTCAGGCTGGGCTGAAGCTGATCTCTGTGCAGCTTTAGCAGTGGTCCAGCCCTGCATCAGGACAGCGGGAATTGTCACCAAAAGCCCTGGATTAGGACAGCAGGAATCGACCCCAAGGTGGGACACGTCCATGGCAGGTGAAGGCTTGAACTTCATCATAGGGGCCTGTAGGGACAGGCCAAGGGGAATGGCTTTAACTGCCAGAGGGGAGATGGAGATGAGCTCTTAGGCAGAAGCTCTTCCCTGTGAGGGTGCTGAGGCGCTGTCCCAGGGTGCCCAGCGGAGCTGTGGCTGCCCCATCCCTGGCAGTGCTCAAGGCCAGGTTGGACACAGGGGCTTGGAGCTGTTCCAGTGGAAGGTGTCCCTGCCCATGGCAGGGGTTGGAGCTGGAGGAGCTTTAAGTTCCCTTCATCCCAACCCATTCCAGGATTCTGTGATCACATCTGGGTGAGCGTTAAGACCAAGACCTGCCACCTCCATGCTGATTTCTGTACGTGTCCTGTTCATCTGTAGCAGCAGCATCTCTGACATGCTGAGCCTTTCCTGCAAGCAGGGACAGGATCGGTGCTTCCTTGTGGTGTTGGGCTGGGGGCTGTGAGTTCTTGATTTAGCAAAGTCTGAGCTTGTGCAGAACTTCCTTGGTAAGGAACTTACCAGGGAGCTTTGTTACTGACATTTAATCACTTGCAGTCCTGGAGGAGGCAGGTTTGCAGCTGGATGGTGCTGAGCTAAGAGCCCCTCCAGCCCCTGCACTGTCGTAGCCATCATCCTGCTTGTCTGCCCAAGGAGGAATCAGTGTTATTGCCATGGACTGTGCCATGTGCACTGCTGGAGCCAAGCGATGGGAGATGGGGGCTGGGAGCAGCTGAGGAGTGGAGCCTCTGAGTCACAGCGGGATTTAGGATGCGCTTAAGCTGATTTTAAGTTGTACCCAGGGCCCTGCCCATGGTCATGTGTAAGGATCTGTGTGTAAGGATCTGTGCCAGAGCAGTGAGCTCTGGGGTGGAACTTCCCACTGGGTTTGGCTGCGTTTCACGTTGTATCCCTCCTGTTCCTGGGGTAGGCACAGTCCTCGCCTGGCCCTCTGACCAGGTTTTACTCCATCACTTGAGCTCCTTTGGGAATGCTTTAAGAGCTCTGGCTCTGAGCTGGAAGGGCTCAGCCTGTTTTCCTTTTCTCCCTGCCTGTGTGTGCGTTGGAGCTGGTTGTTCCTAATTTACGGCAGTAAAGTGTAACAGATCCTTAACTCTGCAGCCGCAATGCAGCAGGGAGAGAAGGAGCTCGACTTGGAGCAAGGCTTTGTTCTGTTTGCCATTTAAAAGTCGCAGGTTTTGGTCTTTCACTTCCTCGCTGTAGGAAGTGTCCCCTCAACTTTGTGTAGACCGTTTGGAACCATCAGATGGCAAATACAGAGACGCGCAGGCTGCCTCCCCCTGCCCCTGCCCACAGCTTGTTTGTGCTTCATTGAAAATGAGCCTTTTATGCTGGGGGAAGATCACAGAATCCCAGCCTGGTTTGTGTTGAAGGGACCTTAAAGCTCCTCCAGCTCCAACCCCTGCCACGGGCAGGGACACCTTCACGGGAGCAGCTCCAAGCCCCTGTGTCCAACCTGGCCTTGAGCACTGCAGGGATGGGGCAGCCACAGCTTCTCTGGGCACCCTGGGACAGCGCCTCAGCACCCTCCCAGGGAAGAGCTTCTGCCTAAGAGCTCATCCCCGTCTCCCCTCTGGCAGCTTAAAGCCATTCCCCTTGGCCTGTCCCTACTGGCCCTGATGAAGTTGCTCATTCCCTGGAGCCGTAATTGTCTGGGATTTCAGACTCGGCGTCAAGCAGAAAACACTTCTGTTCACCTGGTTAACATTCATCCTGCAGCTCAGCCCTCTCCTGCTCTCTGCTGCTTCTTGTACAAGCCTCTCCCACAGTGCAGCAGCACTGTGCGGGTGATGAGACACCCAGCTCCTCATCAGCTCCAGCCAGGTTTAGAGGCTTAGCAGGAATAAAATGATGGAAGGCTTGTAGCAGCCTTTGGGATTGAAACAGCTGAGGGGGACAGGGGACAAACAGGAGCCATCAGCACAGTGTCCATTCTTTGGGTTGCTCCTGATCTTTGTGAGGATCTCAGCAAACCCTGATGCAAATGAAATGTTGGACACGAGGGGTCTGAGGTGCTTCACTGAGAGAGACCTTAAGGGTTTTTCACCCATCCTGTAGTGCATCCCAGTGTCCAGTTCAGCCTCTGAGCTGGGGAGGAAAGAACAAGGTAGCACCTGGGACAGAACAGTGTTGGTCCCACCATACATCAGAGCAGAGGGAAGTGGAGCTGGAACATCCATGAGGAAGCACAGGTTTTTTGCCATCCCAATTCCGTGGATAACCACTGGGCATGTGAGGGCAAAGGAAGGAGGAAGAGCAGAGTCTGAGGTTGTGAGAGCAAGCGATGAACCTGGTGCAGGGTCCCTGCCTGGCTTTGCAGCCCCGTGTCCTGGTGAGCAGCCGGGATTGCTGTGCTCAGCACCGAGCTGCTGGGGATGTGAGTCCCTCTTCGTGCAGGTCCTGTGGGACCAGGCCTGGAGCATCCAAATAGTGGAGCTCTTGAGTGTGAGTATGTGCTGAGAGCTGCTCTCCGCTGCGTGCTGCCCCACCACGGTTGTGCCATGTCCTGTGCAGTGAGGATGTCTGCTCGTGGTTGTTCCGGTGCGTTGGCTCTGTTCAATGCGGGATGTGTTGGGGGTGATGCGGTCTGGTTTTCTTGGTTGGGTTTATTTTGGTTTCGGAGGTGGCTGTCCCAGTTGGACATCCCATGGCCCTGAGGAGGGTCCTGCTGCTCCCTTACATCTTAGGCAGAAGCTCTTCCCTGGGAGGGTGCTGAGGCGCTGGCACAGGGTGCCCAGAGGAGCTGTGGCTGCCCCATCCCTGGCAGTGCTCAAGGCCAGGTTGGACACAGGGGCTTGGAGCTGCTCCAGTGGAAGGTGTCCCTGCCCGTGGCAGCGGTTGGAGCTGGAGGAGCTTTAAGGTCCCTTCAACCCAAACCAGGCCATGATTCCATGACTGGGACCCTTTCCAGAGGCTGCAGGGGCTGATGGAAGCGGCTGACAGCCCGAGGCTGGAGGTGGCACCGAGGAGGTGGGGATCCATCAGAGGGACCTGGAGGAGGCAGTTTCAAGACCTCTTGCTGACACCCGGGCTGCCAACAAAGCCTTGCTGAGGTGGAGGATGGAGCAGTTGCCGGGAGCCTGCGCTCAAACAGCCTCCCAGTTAATAGCAGTGCCTGGAGCTCCGCGTGTGACTCATGAGCATCCTCCACCGCTCCCACTCATCCCTCAGAGCAGGATGAGGCTCTTGCCGTGCTCCGTCAGAAACGCACCCGTGGCAAAGCCCACGCTTCAGTGCAGGAACATTTAATCCTGCAGGAAAACCCAGCCCGCTTCCTTGCCACAAACCTGCCCCTGTGAAACCAAGGCCATGGCCACGAGCTGCCTGCAGCCTCTGGTGCTGTGTCCGCAGACTCCCTCAGTCACCTCACAGGGAGATGAGATTTGCATCCACAGCAGCAGGAATGGTGCTTTCTCCTCCAGGCCCGGGACAGCTGAGCACGTTGGCAGGTTGACCCCTGCGATGGCCGATGGGGAGCAGAGAGCACATCCCAGGCTGAATCCCTCCTGGTTGCATTCCCTGGGCTCCACCACCGCGCACCGCTCCTCCTCTCCTCCTCACCCCTTTTGGTCTTCTTTCACCTTCTGGTCATCACAGCAAACTGCATCCTCGCACAGGGGGAGTGGAGGGAGAGCTTGGAGCACCCTGCTCTGGTGGAAGGTGTCCTTGATGGCAGGGCTTGGAACCTTAACGAATTTCTGCCTAAGAGCTCATCTCACTCTCCCCCTGGCAGCTCTCAGCTTGCCAATGGCCACCTCAAACAAGGCCCAGGATTCCACTGCTGAGCTCCCTGGGGCTGGTGCGTCCCTTGTTGCTGCTGTCCGATACCTTCTCTCCTGCTTTTTGCTCCTGCGCTTATTCCTTGTCAGGTCAGCATCTCTTGAGCTGTCCTGGGGGCATCCACTGCTTCGTGGGGTCCCGGCTGGCCTGGCGCCGTGGCCAGGAGTTATGCGGGTCAGTTGGCCTGACAGACCCCTTCCCTTTGGCTCAACCCTTGCTGTGGTTGACCTCATTTCCACCCAGGTCTGATTGATCTCCTCCTTCCCTGCCTGCGTCATGGGGGAGCAGAACTGGGCCAAACTCAAATCCCGGTCTGGCAGGGGTTATAAATGCTCATCCCCAGCTGCTGCGCACAGAGGAAGGTTGGGAGCAGCCTCTGTGCATGCTGATGTGCCATGGATTCCATTGGAAAGGAAACACCAAAGTCCTCAGGGAAGGTTCCTCAGGGAAAGTTCCTGACTCAGGGCAGGGGCTGAGGAAAAAGCCCAACAAATGCGTGGCTTGGTAACTGCAAATGGATTGAAAGCAAAACAAAGCGCAGTGCAGCACTGCACACCACATCACTGCACAGCACTGCACTGCACAGTACTGCACACCACATCACTGCACAGCACTGCGCTGCATAGCACTACACTGCACAGCACAGCACTGCACTGCACAGCAAAGTGTCCTCTCACTGAGTGATGGCTGCAGGGAGAAGGGAAGTGTTTGAGCACAGTGTCAGAGCCACTGCCATGAGCGCAGGCAGGGGTTAAGAAGCACCCTTAGATGCTTTGGGGACAAAGTGCCTGCTGTAGGGAACAGCCTCGGACTGACTGCTGGGCTTCTCGTCCTACCCGAAACGTGTAAGAGGGACCTGGCCCTGGATTGGAGAGCAGGGATGTGCTGGACGCGTGACTGGTTTTCCCTGCCTGGCAAGAGTGACCTGAGGGTGCTGCTGCCAGGACCAGGAGGTCAAACCGGGTGAGTGTTCACACACGGCGTAGCCGAGGCCCTCAGTGCCGTGGGTTAGTGGTGGCCTTGGCAGTGCTGGGGAGCAGTTGGGCTGGATAAACTTACAGCTCTTTCAGGTTGGTTCCATGGTTCTATGATGATGCTGATCGGAGTGGGTACCTTTTGAGTTCCTTGTGTTAAACAAAGTCCAGACTCGGGTCATGTGGGAAAGGTGCCTATTTGTACATCCCATTGTGGGGTGTCCAACCAGTGCAGGGACCTGCTGGTCCCTGCAGGCCCTGAGAACTGGAACCGCAGACTGTGGTGGCACTGCAAGGGGTGGCAGGAGCACTGAAGGGAGGTGGGAGTGCAGGGATGGGGCCATGCAGGGATGAGGCAGTAGAGGGGGGCAGTGCAGGGATGGGGCAGTGCAGGGATGGAGCAGCGCAGGGATGGGGCAGCGCAGGGATGGGGCAGCGCAGGGATGGGGCAGCGCAGGGATGGGGCAGTGCAGGGATGGGGCAGTGCAGGGATGGGGCAGTGCAGGGATGGGGCAGTGCAGGGATGGGGCAGCGCAGGGATGGGGCAGCGCAGGGATGGGGCAGCGCAGGGATGGGGCAGTGCAGGGATGGGGCAGTGCAGGGATGGGGCAATGCAGGGATGGGGCAATGCAGGGGGGCAGTGCAGGGATGGGGCAGCGCAGGGATGGGGCAGCGCAGGGATGGGGCAGTGCAGGGATGGGGCAGTGCAGGGATGGGGCAGTGCAGGGGGGCAGTGCAGGGACTCGGCAGTGCTCTCTCCTGGCCGGGAGGTGCCTCCGTCGCTCCACTCCTGGTGCCCCGCTCGGTGCCGCCGCCGTGCCCCGTTTGCCGCTGGCGGCTGCTCGCCCGCAGCAGAGGGCGGTTCGGGGGCGCTTTGGTTCATCCACGCGCTCCTGTCCCGCTCAGCCGCGCAGCGCTGCAGCAGCGGCAGAGGCTCGGGCTCCCCTCCCGGGCTGTGTCACGGCTTCGAGGACCACGTCCTACCCGGGAGGCGCTGGAGATGTGAGAGCATCACCCGGGCACACCCCCCCCCCCGCCCCTGAACTGCACCCATGGGCACACAGCACACAGGGACAGAGCTGGGGGGTTTGGGCACCTCTCCTCTGACTGTCCCTGACCCTGGGTGCAAATGCCTCCATACTACGGAGCCATGCATGGTTGAGTTGAAGAGAGCTTAAAGCTCCTCCAGCTCCAACCCCTGTCATGGGCAGGGACACCTTCCACTGGAGCAGCTCCAAGCCCCTGTGTCCAACCTGGCCTTGAGCACTGCAGGGATGGGGCAGCCACAGCTTCTCTGGGCACCCTGTGCCAGCGCCTCAGCACCCTCCCAGGGAAGAGCTTCTGCCTAAGAGCTCATCTCAGTCTCCCCTCTGGCAGTTAAAGCCATTCCCCTTGGTCTGTCCCTACAGCCCTTGGCCAAAGCCCCTCTCCAGGTTTCCTGCAGCCTCACAGGGGGATGCAGCAGAATTGGAGTGTTCTGTGATCCAGATTCTTTCTCTGACCACTGCCACATCAGTGCTGTCCCTTGGCCACCCTTCACCTGCCTGGATCTGCTGGGATGTCCCAGTCCATTAGATGGGATGGGATCAGTGGCCAAGGGACAAGGAACCCACCTGGGCTTCTCCATGCTTGCTTTCTGCTGGGACCTGGCTTTGACCCAGCTCAGCGGAGCCTGATGACACCGGACTCATGCAGGGGGGCTGCAGAGGCAGGCACAGCTTGTGGGGCCGCAAGAGCCCCCATCCCAGTGCTGACCAGTTTGCTCCTGACTGTGCTCCTGAAGCAGCTCCAAGGCAGCAGCCCCAGGGTAAGCAGCGTACATGGTGCATGGCACAGGGTGCAGAGTGCATGGGAATGGTGCATGGTCAGGGTGCATGGTGCAGGGTGCATGGTGCAAGGTGCACGGTGCTTTATGCGCTGCGGGGGTGCTGAGCTGGGTCTGTCCCCAGGGCAGTGCTGTCCGGAAGGGAAAGGACTTCGGTTAAGGGGGGCACAAGCTGAAGGGTTTGCTGGGAGCTGCTCTCAGGGGCCACAGCACCCCTAAAATGATGGCAGTGGGGACAGGGCACCCATAGCATTTCAGAACCATGGAATCATGGAATCAACCAGGTGGGGTAAGAGTTTTAAGCTTATCCAGTCCAACCGTTTCCAGCACTGCCAAGGCCACCCCTGACCCATGGCACTGAGGCCTCATCTCCACGGTGTGTGAGCACTCGCAGGGACGGTGACTGCAGCCCTGCCCTGGGCAGTTCCAATGCTGAGCACCCTCTGGGGCAGGAATTGTTCCTCAGCTCCATCTAACCCTGCCCTGGTGCAGCTTGAGGCCGGTTCCTCTTGGCCCATCCCTTGGTCCTTGGGAGCAGAGCGCAGCCCCCTCCTGGCTCCATCCTCCTCTCAGGCACTTGTAGGGAGCCATCAGGTCCCCCCTGAGCCTTCTCTTCTCCATCTGAACCCCCCAGGTCCCTCAGCCCTTCCCCATCACACTGTGCTCCAGGCCCTGCTCCAGCTCCATTCCCTTCTCTGGCCCCGCTCCAGCACCTCAATATCTCTCCTGTAGTGAGGGCCCAGAGCTGAGCACAGGATCCGAGGTGCACCCTCCCCAGTGCCCAGCGCAGGGGCACAGTCCCTGCCCTGGCCCTGCTGCCGCACTGGTGCTGATCCAGGCCAGGATGCTGGGGGCTGCCTGGCTGCCTGGGCACAACCTGCTCATGCTGAGCTCCGTCACTCAGCAGGTGTTGCTGGGTGGTAGAAGCAGAGGCTGCACCCCTCACAACGGATGCACTCAGCATGGTCCCAGGGGGATAACCAGGCTCCTGGCTTGGGGAAGAGCCATTCCCGTGCTCGGGACCCTCCAGCAGTGTTCACTGATGGAGCATCCCTGTGCTGGCAGTGAGCTGAGCACTCCTTGTCCCTGGGGCCGGCCTGATCCTGCAGCAGGATCCCAAATCATCAGCCTCACTTCACTGCTGTGCACCCTCCACCCCTGTGCCCCGGGCAGACATTCTGGGCTGTGTGGCGGGACATGGGGCAGGAGCATCCCTCAAGGTGTCCGCCTCTGACTTGTTTTCTTCCAACAAGTCGAAGTTAAAGGCAGCAGAACTTTGTTGTTTCCTTTCCCTCAGATCCCTCCCTGGGAATAGCCCAATTACTGCTAATGAAGATGGGTGGTAATTGCAGCACACAGCCGCAGGGGATTGATGGCTGCCTGGTGACGCTGCCCCCCACCCCGGCCTGGCTGCCTGGGGACCAATTAGTGGGTTTGCAGCTGATGATGCTTCACTGGGGATCTTGAAGCAGTCTCTTGGCTGGAACCAGGGCTGGTGGCGCTGGGGGGTGTGTGTGACATCCCCACATCCCTTTGCCATCGCTCTGCAGGCACAGACCTGGGGCAGGGCCCCAGTTTGACGTTCCAGCCCCCCCAGATATGAACTTCGGCCCAGCTTTAACCTGACAGAGGGGAGACTGAGATGAGCTCTTAGGCAGAAGCCCTTCCCTGGGAGGGTGCTGAGGCGCTGTCCCAGGGTGCCCAGAGAAGCTGTGGCTGCCCCATCCCTGCAGTGCTCAAGGCCAGGTTGGACACAGGGGCTTGGAGCTGCTCCAGTGGAAGTGGTCCCTGCCCATGGCAGGGGTTGGAGCTGGAGGAGCTTTAAGGCTCCCCCAACACAAACCACTCTGGGATTCCATGATTGATGCAGAGAGCAGGAAGCAGAGACAGGATGGATCACATTTAAGTTTTAGTCTTTCTCTGTGTCCCCATGTCCAGAGTTCAGTGAAGCATCTCCTAGGGCATTGGTGGCAGGAGCACATTGTACCACACCAGCACCTACAGCAGTGAAGATAACTGCTACTGAGTGGAGATAACCCCCCCTTTCACTTTGCTGACTGAGGAGATGATAAGCAACATAACCAGAGTTTGTAAGGACGGATATGGAAGGCTCTTCATCCCAGCTGGAAGCACCCTGTGCTCTGTCCTCAGCTCAGCAAAACGCTCCCACCTTCCATCTCACTACACAGGAACTCCCTGTGGGTTTGTGTAATCCCTGTCAATGCCTGGGGAGGTGCCTGCCCCTTTCTCCTGCCCTGCAGGAGGATGAGCAAGATGCTTGCCTAAGGTTTTCTGCTGGGGGATTGCCTCTGCTCTAGTGCTGGACACCTTCCTGGTAGATGTCTTTAACCATGTCTAACCTCAGGCTTCATAGCCAAGATGTTGTAAGTCCAATATTCAATGGCCTGCCAGAATTTAAGGAGTACCTGGACAATGCTCATAGCCATATGGTTCAGTTTTGGGTTATCCTGTGAGGAGCAGGGAGATGGACTCATGATCCTTCCTTCCCAGCTTGAGATATTCTGTGATTCCTTGGAGTTTTCCAGTGGGTGCATATCAGGACGGGTTGGAACTGGATGATATTTCTGGTTCCTTCAAAACCAAACCATTCTGGGATTCTATGACATGTCAGTGTTGACAAAGGTTTGGATGAGGAGAAGGAAGAAGGAAGCAAAGATGGGCGGATGCATCACACTGTGCAGGGAACATTTGATTTTCCTTATTCTGGAGGAGATCTCCCCACTCTCCAAGTGGTGACAAATCTGCACTACTCTGCAGAATTATGAAGTAAGTCCCCTTTCTGGAGCAATCTGTGATCATTCCTGGCACTGGGAGCCGTGGGATACGTCAGGAATAGGGAACAGCTCCCACTTCAGATTTCTGGGTGATTTTCTGAGCTCAGTGTAGGCAGCAGCAATGCTTCTACTCAGAACAATGTCCCCATCTTGGGTTTCTCCTCTCCAGCTGATTCCTGCAGGGCCGGAACTTGGGTCAGCTCATTCCTTGCATTGGCCTTACAATGATTGATAGAGTCATAGAATCAATCAGGTTGGAAAGAGCTTTAAGATTACCAATTCCGACCATTCCCAGCGCTGCCATGGCCACCACTAACCCATGTCACTGAGGGCCTCATCTACACAGTGTGTGAACACTTGCAGGGATGGTGACTCCACCAGTGCCAGGTAATATCTGGCAAAACAGGAGTGCATTGGTCAAAGGGACAGTTGCCCAGCACCCATCAGGACTGGCCCATTGGTCTCATGTACTTTTTCTCTTTTAACCTTCCTACGCTTACCTCCACTGTGGAGCCAGGCTGAGAGCTGGGCTGGGGCAGCCTGGACAAGAGAAGGCTCCTGAAGGGGAGACCTGAGAGCAGCTCCAGTGCCTAAAGGGGCTGCAGGAAAGCTGGAGAGGGGCTTTGGCCAAGGGATGTAGGGCCAGGCCAAGGGGAATGGCTTTAACTGCCAGAGGGGAGACTGAGATGAGCTCTTAGGCAGAAGCTGTTCCCTGTGAGGGTGCTGAGGCACTGTCCCAGGGTGCCCAGAGAAGCTGTGGCTGCCCCATCCCTGCAGTGCTCAAGGCCAGGTTGGACACAGGGGCTTGGAGCTGCTCCAGTGGAAGGTGTCCCTGCCCGTGGCAGGGGTTGGAGCTGGAGGGGCTTTGAGGTCCCTTCAACCCAAACTATTCTATGATATGACATTGGTGTAGTGTAAACTACGGCCATGTCAGCATTAGGCATCTGGTCTAGGTTCCCTTTGCAGTCACTGGAGAGAGATAGACATTCCTGGGGGATAATTCACTACACTTTACACCTGTTCCACGATAGGATCAGTCCTTTTCTGGTGGTGCCTCCTCCTCTCAGCATCTGACCTGTCTTTATCATCTTGTGGCACACTGAGTCGCACCAACTGCCCCAGCAGCTTCAGCATCCCTTCCTGGATCTGCTTCATCTTTAGGCCATAAATGAGGGGGTTGAGCATGGGAGGGACTGTCAAATAGAAATCAGCCACCAGGACTTGGACATGAGGTGCTGAGCCGAAAGAGAACATCTGCAGGTACATGGAGAGAAGGCCACCGATGTAAAAGAGCAGGATGATGGAAACATGGGACCCGCAGGTCCTGAGGGCCTTGAGACGAGCCTCTTGGGATGGCAGCCTCATCACGGACCTGAGGATCATGGTGTAGGAGAAGGCAATGAAGGCTGAGTCTGTCCCCACCAGCAGCGTTGCCACAACGATGCTGTAGAGATCGCTGACAGCGGGGTCGGCGCAGGCCAGAGCCACCACGGCCATGTGCTCACAGTAGGAGTGACGGATCACTCTGGTTCGGCAGTAGGGTAGGCTGGTGAGGAGGCACATTAGGGGTGTCATGACACCAGTGCCCCTGGCCAGAGACAGCAGCCCTATCTGGATGGTCCTCGGGGTTGTCAGGATGGTGTTGTACCTCAGCGGATTGCAGATGGCAATATAGCGGTCAAAGGACATTGCCAGGAGCACCCCTGACTCCACTGCAGTGAATGTGTGGATGAAGAACATCTGGATGAGGCAGGCCTCAAAACCAATCTCCCTTGAATCCAGCCAGAACACAGCCAGCATTTTGGGAACTACAGCAGTTGAGAAGATGAGGTCGATGACAGCCAACATGGAGATGAAATAGTACATGGGCTCGTGGAGGGTTTTGTCCAGCACCACAGTGAGCAGGACCATGCCATTTCCCAGCAAGGACATGATATATGTGAGGCAGAATGGGATGGAAATCCACATGTGGAGAGATTCCAGGTCAGGGATGCCCATCAGGAGAAAAGGCAAATGGTCGGTGTTGGACTGGTTGGTGGTTGACATGGTCCGGGTGGGTGAGATACGTCTGTTCCCCACTTGCGTTCCCTGGAACAGCAGCAGAGAGGTTGGGGTTTGCTGCCCAGGGAAGTTCTGCAGCATCACAAAGTTCTGTTGTAGGCACTTGGGGAAAAACTTGAGAACCTGTTACCTACAGACAGGGCTTTGAACTGATGGTGTGCTCAGTGCTTTCCAGAGGACACATCACTGGAGAGTCCTGGCCGTCCTATTGCTCACATGCGGTCACCTTCCCTTTGGCTTCTTCCAGCCCCTCTGATTTACCTCTAGCTTTTGCCATAAGCATATCTGTATGTTCTATGTGCGGTTCTAGTATGCCCAACATAAGGAGGACATGGAACAATTAAAGCAAGTCCAGAGGAGGACACGAGATTGATCAGGGGCTGGAGTGCCTCTGTATGAAGACAGACTGAGAACACTGGGGCAGTTCAGCCTGGAGAAGAGAAGCTGCATGGAGACCTCAGAGCAGCTTCCAGTGTCTGAAGGGGGCTACAAGGATGCTGGAGAGAGACCTTCATCAGGGACTGGAGCGATAGGAGGAGGGGTGATGGGTTCGAAGTGAAACAGGGGAAGTTCAGATTTGAGATAAAGAGGTTCTTCCCTGTGAGGGTGCTGAGGCGCTGGCACAGGGTGCCCAGAGAAGCTGTGGCTGCCCCATCCCTGGCAGTGTTGAAGGCCAGGTTGGACACAGGGGCTTGGAGCTGCTCCAGTGGAAGGTGTCCCTGCCCATGGCAGGGGGTGGAGCTGGAGGAGCTTTAAGGTCCCTTCATCCCAAACCAGTCTGGGGTTCTATGATCTGTCTAAAGGCTGACAACAGGGTGTCCTGCCCTGCTGTGGCTTCCAGCCACTCTCAGTGGGCAGAATTGGGGCATAATGACCCCAGGCTGTTTGGTCTTTGCTCACCCTTTGTGAGCAGCACAATGGTAGGACTTAAGGACCTGCTGCAGGGACTTGCAAGTGTCCTTCCTCCCTGTGCCCTGCTCGGGATGAAAACTGAGCATACGGGTCCAGGTCACACATGTTCCATCCTGTTGCTGCCTTGGGTCAATGCAGAAGCTGCACTGAGACAACATGTCATGGTGAAACGGGGATGAGAGAAACTGCAGACAGAACCATGATGCTCCAAGCTGTCACCCAGCACTGAGGGGACAGAAGCACCATTGACAGCCTCTAGCGGCTGGCTGCAGTCAGGAGGGGACAATTAAAATGGTGCTACCCCTCCTCCATGGAGACTGAATGTGAAATGAAAGCAGAACAGTGTCCTGTCACAAACAGTGGAGATTTACACCCATTTTTCCCTCTCTGAAGCCCAATAACATGGGATTTGCTATCACATGCTTTGCTGGAAAAAATTGCACTGGTGCAGGCTTGTGGGCATCCAGAGATGAGAACCTCCATCTCCTCACTTCTGCCTCAAGTGCTGCTTGTCCTTATGGTTGTAGCCATGTGGTTTTCTTCCCATTTAACATTGCCTATCTGCTCCTCCCAGCCACAGCATCCTCCTCTATCTCCTGTGCTTGGCCAGAGAGCCCTTTATGGCCCCTTCATTGCATGAAGGTAGGTACTTCCCATGACCAAGGGGTTATTCTTGGTAAGGACCCAGAGCACTGCAAATTCTCCTCTGCCCTCACCTCTTCCACTCTGTCTTACTGAGAAGGTTTTTGCACATTTCCAAGGTTACAACACCTATTCTGAAAAAAAGAAAACCTCTTCCGTTTCCCTCATGCATCAAAATCGGGCCCTTTGGGTCCCAGCATCAGCCTCTCAGCCTGTGCTGCTTGCCAGAGCCTCTGCTCCCTACTCTACTCCCTGTTCCCAGTAGCTAAATGCTCTGGTATTTAGCTATTGCAGGTAGTTCCTTTGAAGGCCCAAGCCTGTGCATCTCTCTAAGCTGCTCTGCATAAATAATGCTGGGGAAAGGCAAGTTAAGACAGAATTTGTGCTGAATTTGGGGACAACTCTGGAAGTCCCACAGAGTCACTTCTAGTCTGGGGCCAGATACAGCAGCATTGCTGCAGAAACACAGGCTTTTTGTGATGATGCTTCTGACAGCTTCATTTTGAAGGCTATTGATCACCCAGCTCTTCCCCCCCTTCGCTGGTGCTCCACAGACCTTGTGCTGTGTCAGCCCCTCACCTCGGAGCAGCGTGATGGAGACACGCTGCTGTTGGATAACTCCATGATGGTTAACTAAACTTGCCGTCTCATCAGCAAATGAAATCAGGTTTGTTTGACAGGGGCTGTTTCCTGCAAATCCACCTTGATTGCTTTGATTTGATTTGATTCCAATCCTTTAATTCTTTATTGACCAAATCTCCTGTTAAGTTCTTGAGCGTTCTGCTGGGCATTGACGTCAGGCAGAGCAATCTGCAGCTAATCTCATCATTGCTCCTTCTCGCTAAAGTAATGGCCTGAGGAAGCGTCTGCGGTGACCATGGCATGCCAGGACTCACAGAAGCTTGGCAGAAGAGGCCAAAGACCTCCTTGGCCAACTCAGAGATGCTTTTCCCTTGTGCAGACTACCCGGACCTGCTGCTTTATTTGCTTTCTGTTCTTAGCAGTGCATTCATTCTATTCAAAATCCTTCTCAGCTGCCAATCAATCAAATTCATGTTACAACTGGAGTTCTCTGGCTGCCTTTTCCTCCGGTGGCCATGGATGTCTCTTCTCTATGCAGATGCTTCCATCTGCTTTTATGTAATTTCTCTACCTAACAACTTCTAACTGCCATCACATCCTGACCAGCTCCCCCATTTCACTGTATCCATGGTGCTTTGGCTGTGACTCCTGGTGCTCCATTCCCTTCCCTGACTACACCTGTCCTTTCCTGCAAGTTTGTAGTGGAGCTTGGCCATTAGCTGCGCTTGTTCAGGACACCTCCTAAGTGACCCTGCAGGTTCCTTGCCTAAATTCCCTCTGTTTTTAAGTTCCCCAACTTTGGGAAATGGAACTTCAATGAAAAATCAGTACTGTGCATTGTGGTCACACCATCGGGTCTGCGATGCCACCAGCTTTCTTCCCTGTAGCTTAAATCATCTTCACTCCTCACAGCTAGTGCTGGATGCAGAACCCTCTGATTGAAGGAGCGATCCCTGCACTCCCCCACAACACTTTGTCTCCTTTGTCACATCTTCCAGTCTGAGCTCTCCCCACCTCAACCCCTGCATCCCTTCCCTCCTCCTTGCAGACACCTCAGTGGCAGTGGGAAATGTCTACTGCAGCAGAGTGAATTCTTCATAGAACTACAGAACCATGGAATGGTTTGGGTTGGAAATGACCTTAAAGCTCATCCAGTTCCAACCCTTCCGTGGGCAGGGACACCTTCCACTAGAACAGCTTGATCCAAGTGCCCAGCATAAGAAGAGGATGGAGCTGTTGGAGCAAGGCCAGAGGCAGGCACAGAGCTGCTGCGAGGGCTGGAGCAGCTCTGCCATGGAGCCAGGCTGAGAGCTGGGCTGGGGCAGCCTGGAGAAGAGAAGGCTCCTGAAGGGGAGACCTGAGAGCAGCTCCAGGGCCTAAAGGGGCTGCAGGAAAGCTGGAGAGGGGCTTGGGACAAGGGATGTAGGGACAGGACAGGGGAATGGCTTTAACTGCCAGAGTGGAGACTGAGATGAGCTCTTGGGCAGAAGCTCTTCCCTGTGAGGGTGCTGAGGTGCTGGCCCAGGGTGCCCAGAGAAGCTGTGGCTGCCCCATCCCTGCAGTGCTCAAGGCCAGGTTGGATGTTATAGATTTATCCATACAGACAAAACCAAGCTGACTCTTTCGCAGCAGTGTCTGGGTTTGGTTAAAATGTTGGGATCTACTTGGTCACTTTCCTAACTCAAGTCCTACTTTTACCTATAAAAATACTTACAAACCAGGGCTCTGCAGCCTTGGATCTGCGGCTTCAGTTGAGGAGAAGCTTCCAAAGTTTAAAAAACTACCCTTAAAAACATTCCCCAGCAATTGCCTTTTCCCAACTGTCTCACCCTGGGAAACAAACAGGGCGGATACTGATGTCCCACCAACCTCCCATCCTTTGGCACCCCGAGCTGTCCCCGTGCCCTGGCTGATGCCCATCCTGCCATAGAGGCACCCACCTTGCTCTCTGCTTGCTGCCACCCTTGGCGGTGCTCACGTTGAGAAGAGAGGAAACATCTCCTGTGTGCAGGGGCATAAATAACCCCAGGCAATGCCAGCGGGAGCCTCCTGGATGGGGATTCCCAGGAGCACCCAGAGCCCTCTCCAGGCACCCTCTGTAATGGCCTCAGGGGGGGTTGGAAGGTAACAGCCTCAGTCCCAGCTCAGTTCTCTCTCATCTCATTTCCTTTACAAGTGGTGGGTGTCAGGAGCTGACTGAGTCAGGCAGGAATGGGCTGCATGAGTTGTCTCCAGCATGGTGAAAGACCTTCCTTGCGTTTCTGCCTGGAGCAGTGCATGGGCAGGTTCATTCCTGGCTGTGCTGAACCAGGAGCTGTCGGTCTCTCGGTGCAAAGAGCATGAGCTGTCCTTGCCCCCACCAGGCCCAGCAGAAGGCTGAAATGTGCAATTTCTCTACAGTGAAAAGCAGTTTCAAGGTAGCACAAACATTCTGTCAAGGCTGTTCTCAGGATGTCAGGAAAAGTCCAGCAGAATATAAACACCAAAAAGGCAGGAAAAAATGGTTTTGAAGCAAGGAATGACACATTCAAACCCGTTTTGAAGCTGAAGGTGTTTCACTGAGGTTAATTTTTAAACTAATGTAGAAATGAGAACTAAGCATGATATTCTGGGTGGGATTCACCTCAACAAACACGGGTGGCTGTTGTAGACCTGGTGCCAGTCCATGCCTGGAGCTAGTCCTCCAGATTGCCTTCATATCCATGGGCTCAATGATTTTAGGGCAGTATTCATCCCAGACTAAATCTAGCAGCTGAAACAGGGCAGAGGAATGGTGCTGCACCAGCATCTTTCAGTGTAATGATGGAAGGGAGATGGTGGTGACCATGCGGACCTCTACCCTGAGTGTGTCTGAGGAGGATGGTGTTTGTCCCACTCCTTTGCTGTGGGAGGAAACACACCATCTCCAAGTGCTTTTCTTCTGATTCCTTGTGTTAATGCACACAGTCGCCCGAGTTCAACCCTCTGCTCTTTCACCACCACCAGAACCAAGCGAGGTTGTGGCTCCTCTCCTCGAGCAGAGGACCATGAGCACCTCTGAGATGAAGCCATTCACTTCTGCTGAATTCTCATTTCTATTTCATCACTGGCTTATGTTAAACATCCTAATGGGAGCTGTCACATAACCCTGGCGCAACATCTGGGCAATCGTAGAGTCCCAGACTGGTTTGTGTTGGAAGGTAGCTTAAAGCTCCTTCAGTTCCAACCCCTGCCATGGGCAGGGACACTTTCCACTAGAACAGGTTGCATTCAGAGAAGTCTCAGCATGGCTGGGTGCTGCAGCCCCTGGATGGAGCCTGAGAATCCTGGTGGGACATAGCTGGCTGGCTCTGAGGGCTCAGAGGTGTCTGGGGTGCAGCAGGTCCAGCAGCAGCAAGAGCTAGCTGCACTCAGGACACTCAGAACTATGGCCCACCGTGCTGCAGGCCTCCAAGCAGCCTGGATTTGGCTATTCAGGTACTTTTGGTCATCGCCACAAGCAGAGACAGGACTGGTGAGTATCTCCAAACAGACCCAGTGTTTATTTGCACATCTTCAAGCTGTGGCCATCAGGACACAGAGCTAGACCCCACTGAGCATCTCCTTCTCCAGGTTCCTCACCCCACTGCTATGAATTGCTGGATGGGCAGAACGCTTTAAAGAGTTCAGTTTTGGGGATGCTCAGTTTCCGTCATCACCCAGGAACGTGCGGAAGCTGCTCTGGGCTCAATGAGGATGAGCCTTTTGTGCAAGAGAGGCCGAGGGAGGAGAACCGCTGCAGCCACTGCATCTGCAGTGGTGACAGTCTCCCGTTGGTGGCCCTGATAGTCCAGCACGGACTAAGAAAGACAACACAGGAGACATTTCCCATTTGGAATGGAATCTGTGTATTGACGCGATTATACCTGAGGCCCAGAAATGTCACTTAAATAATCGCAAGGATGCTCATGGCATCAGGAACATCTCAAAACTCAAAGGTGGCTCTCACTTCTCTGTATCACCTGGAAAGAGGGAAGGGAAAT
The DNA here is from genome assembly GCA_017639245.1 of Myiopsitta monachus. NCBI lineage: Eukaryota > Metazoa > Chordata > Aves > Psittaciformes > Psittacidae > Myiopsitta > Myiopsitta monachus. Next base: position 98,247,799 of record CM029919.1, on the reverse strand, counting down.
AGGACCTCATATTTGCTCATGCTCCCAGTCCCAAATAGCTCTCATCACAGAGTAGGTTCTTGTGCTTATGGAGGTTCTCCCTCCTCCTCTCATTGCTTCTGTTCATCATGTGCACTTAATGGGAAAGAAAGTGGTGTTGTCTCTGCGGGGACGGATACACCTGGAAAACCACTGACCCTGCGTCAGGCCTGAACCTTCCTGGAAAAGAGCATTTTGAGCAGAGCCCCCCGGATCTGCTTGGTCCTCATGCTGTAAATGATGGGGTTGAGCATGGTGGGGAGGGTGAGGTAGAGATCAGCCAGCAGAACCTGTGCAGGCACGGACATGGTGCTGCCGAACTGCTGCGTGTAGATGGAGAGCATGCCAGGGATGTAATAGAGCAGCATCACGCAGATGTGGCACCCACAGGTGCTCAGTGCCTTCCGGCACGACCGCTTCCCCAGGACAGTGTTGAGGATCATCCCATAGGAAGCAGCAATGAAAACCACATCCATCCCCACTATGAGAGAGGACACAGAAACACTGTAAAGCCCACTGGGTCTGGGGTCTGCACACGCCAGCTTGGCCACGGCCATGTACTCGCAGTAGGAATGGGGAATCACATGGGAATGGCAATAGGGGAGGTTGATCACCATCCATGTCAGGGGGATCATGACGAGGAAACCTCTGAGCACGATAGCCAGGCCTATGTGGGCAATGGTTTGGTGACTCAGGATGGCTTGGTACCTGAGGGGGTGACAAATTGCCACGTAGCGGTCCACAGCCATGGCCAAGAGCACTCCTGACTCCTCCGACGTGGTGGAGTGAACAAGGAACATCTGCACAAAACAGGCCGGGACACCGATCTCCGTGGAGTTGAGCCAGAGCACGCTCAGCATCTTGGGCATGATGGAGGTCACCATCAGCACGTCAACCACTGCCAGCATGGCCAGGAAGCAGTGGGTGGGCTCCCGCAGGTACTTGTCCAGCCCAATGACCAGCAGCACTACTCCATTTCCGAGCAAGGCGATGATATAGGCTGAGCAGAAAAGGATGCCCAGGCAGGCGGAGAACGCTTCCAGGTGGGGGACACCCACGAGGATGAAAGAGGAGGAGCTGCTGTTGGAGGGATCAGGAGCCATGCAGGCGAACGTGGCTCTGTGCTTAAACCGAGGGAGCTCAGTTATGAGCCCTGCGATGTGCACAGCTAAGGGGGGAAATGTGGGCACTCTGCGTTGGTGCAAGAGCCGCATCAGGATTCCAGACCATTAGTCCCTCGCCTGCTACAGGAGCACCAGGGCAGAGCATGGGTGGCTGGGGAATGGATCAGGAATGCTGAATAAATGGGATGTTATGGCCCAAAGACCCTATAAGGTGGAGAAGTTCATATTTCAGGTGGTACTACTGGGAATAAGCAAGGGGCTGTCACAGACTGTTGCTTGTGAAAGGCTCATTTCTTTGTTGGTTGCTCAGCTGACACTCTGAAACGAGCTGCAAGAGGAGAGAATCAGGTCAGCATCCAGCCTCCAGTACAAGACAGTGCTCGTACCTGAGCAGCCGGGTTCCTGCAATGGGCACAGCATAAGCAATTCCTCCAGATCTGGAAAGCAACAGGTGGCCTCAGAAAGTGCTCTGGAATGACAAATGTGATCATGAAAAGGCCTTTTGCTGTTCTGTCTTCATTCTGTCCTTCAGCCATGAGAGAAACCTGCAAGCCTGGGTGGTAGTAAGAGGAAAGGATGAATTCCTGAGGTTTTATTCGATAGGAGAAGCTTGAAGTCAACAGGGAACTTCCAAGGAACAACCTGGGCAAACAAAGAGAAGAGTCCGAGCACGCTGGGCAGCAGCATCTGCCCAGCCATTTGTGCCCAGACTGTGCTCCTGCTTCTGCTGCTTCTCCCCATACAGTGGCCAGGACCAGGCAAGCGGTGACCACTCCAGACCCCTGTCCTTGCCGGGGTGATGCTGCACCAGCGGCTTCATAGCGACCAGCAAGTGTGGGGTGGCCCCCGCTGACAATTCCCATGCCAGGGACAGCATGGAGTAAATTCACACATGCAAAGCCCCGCAAGAGGGTCATTTAGGCTAAAACGAACACAAGACATGGCCAGGGTGGCAGCAGTGGAAGCAGCAGGGAGAGAGGTTCAGGGTGGGAATCAAGATTTTGGGAGGCAGCTGAGGAAACAGCATCTGAAGTTTTCAGACAGAGCATCAGGTTTTGTAGGCTTGAAACCCTCCATTGACCTATGGCTCAGCCCCAGGTCTGGGGGTGCTGCAGGAGCTGCTGCCTGGAAATCCTGGTCAGGACAGAAGCACTCACCTGAGCTAAATGTGTGTGAATCGGGATGCTGGGGATAGTCTGCATCTCTCACACGGATGCCTCAGGTACCGGGGGGCATCTCAAGAGGCTCTGGAGATCCAGGTAAGAGTCAGTGGAGTGATGGGAGCCTTCCAGTGTCTAAAGGGGCTCCAGGAAAGCTGGAGAGGGGCTTTGGACAAGGGCCTGTGGGGACAGGACAAGGGGAATGGCTTTAACTGCCAGAGGGAAGGCTGAGATGAGCTCTCAGGCAGAAACTCTTCCCTGGGAGGGTAGAGAGGCGCTGGCCCAGGGTGCCCAGAGGAGCTGTGGCTCAGCCATGAAGCACTCATACACACGAGCATCTGTGGCCACCTACCTGCAGGTACTGACGTGTGTCCGAATCCAGAGCCCGGGTGCCTACAGCCAAGGCAAGAGTGTATTTGCTTCCAGAAGCTCTGTCCCACACCAGGGCCTGGCACAGGAGGGGTTTCAGCGTGGCAGCAGCAGTGAAGAGCCCTGATCATGGGACGTGGTGGCCTGGGAGAGGGAAAAGCAGCACAGAGGAGCTCTGCAGCCTAAGGGCAGGTTCTGCTCCCGGTCGGAGGGGAAGGACGAGCACAGGTACTTCACAGGTACCTGTCTCCCACATAGGGCTGTCACCTGCAGCAGTGCATCTCTGTGTGCAGCAATGTGGGTATTAATCCAGCCCCTGGGAATTCCCTAAGGGACAGCAGACGGAAGAGGCAGAGATCAGGCTGTGTTCTCTGAGGAGATGGAGATTGTCAACACTGCTTCAGCCTCTGTCATTACCTCTCCCCCTCAGTGTCACCCCACTGGATCTCAGGGTGCTGGTGCTCTCCAGAGCCTGGCGGTGCCCATGAGACCAATGCACAGAACGTAAACTGGAGACATCCATCTCAAGTGGAGAAAAAGCCCTTTGGTTGTGCCAGAGAGAGCAAAATGCTTTGGAAACTCTGGGTTTCCACTCTTGTCTGCACTCAGAACCAACACAGCAACTGGGATGTCCCTTGAATCCCCAAGCAGGGGTTTTGTAAGTAGCGAGGCAGGGAGGTGGGATCTCACAGCAGGTCCTGAGCCTCGGCTGCATCAGGCAGTTCATAGGTGAGGAAGGATGCTGACTGATCACGGAACCCCAGGCTGGTTTGTGTTGAAGGGGCCTTAAAGCTCCTCCATTCCCAACCCCTGCCATGGGCAGGGACACCTTCCACTGGAGCAGCTTGTTCCAAAACCCTGTGAACAACCTGGCCTTGAACACTGCCAGCACTGGGGCAGCCACAGCATTGAGAGTGGAGACGGAAGAGACAGGACAAGGCAAAAGAGGGTCTCAGCAGTACAAAGCAGAAATGGAAGGTCTCCAGCAATGTTCCAGCTCTCTCCTCAGTGCCATGCTTGGTCCTGACACAGCCCAGGCACTGATGTAAAACCTGTGGAGCTGGATTTGGACACATGTCAGGGCCTGCAGGTAGGTGGCCACAGATGCTCGTGTGCATGAGTGCTTCATGGCTGAGCCACAGCTTCTCTGGGCACCCTGGGCCAGCGCCTCTGCACCCTCCCAGGGAAGAGCTTCTGCCTGAGAGCTCATCTCCATCCCCCCTCTGGCAGGTTAAAGCCATTGACCTTGGCCTGTCCCCACAGGCCCTTGTCCCAAGCCCCTCTCCAGGTCTCCTGGAGCCCCTTTAGGCACTGGAAGCTTTCAGGTCCCTTCCAACCAAACCATTCTATGATTCTATGAACGGAAAGCCTTGTTGTGCTTCCCTGAAGGGGATGGGAAGTGCTGCAGGAAGCCTGGCTGCATGTAGGGAATGGTTGTGTGATACTGGGAGCAGTGCATCCTACCTGGTCAGCATCAGCAATTATAGTGGAGGCAAACCCTGTAACTGGAGAACAAATCCACTCCCTGGCAGACTCCAAGCAGGGCACCTACCACTGGTGCTTCCTAGCCCCAGCATGGACCAGGACCATGAGACTTGGGTTGGAAGTATCTGGTATCCAAGTCAGTCAGGAGGAGCTGTGCTGTAGATTTGTTGGCAGTGTGTAGATTGTACTGTTGTCAAGGGGGGTGTTACTGGGGGGATGCGGCTGTACACAGTTCAGAAAGGCACCCAAGGGCAGCAGGGTCAGGAGGCACTGGGAGAATTGAGTCTATACCCACCAGCTGGATGTGGTGTTCAGCACTGCTCTTTTTAAGTCCCCCCTTTCCTGTCTAGCTCAGTGCAGGACACATGCCGGACCTCAGACTTCCCTCAGAAACCAGATTCCTGTGCCTTGATTTCCATGGGCTGAAGGCACAAGGAGAGTTGTGTCCGTGTGTGATGTCAGGAGATGAGTTTTCATCATAACTAAGTTCAAGTACAGCTTTGCTGAGGGAAACAAGAGGAGCTCAGTCCCTGTTCTCTGCTCCCCGTCTTTAATCCATACTCCTGCTCCTCACCTCCAGGCTGGAGTTTCCCAAAATCTCATTACATGTGCTTATATGCTTAGGGAAAAGAGAAAACACAGAACATTAGGGAGTCTCATTCAAATGTTGGGGGAAAAGAAAGCTGTAGAACAGTGTCTCACAGCTGATGCTCTTTTGGTGGTTCTGTAGAACAGTGTTTCAGAGCTGATGCTCTTTTGGTGGTTCTGTAGAGCAGTGTTTCAGAGCTGATGCTGTTTTGGTGGTTCTGTAGAACAGTGTCTCACAGCTGATGCTGTTTTGATGGTTCTATAGAACAGTGTTTCACAGCTGATGCTGTTTGGGTGGTTCTGTAGAACAGTGTCTCACAGCTGATGCTCTTTTGGTGGTTCTGTAGAACAGTGTTTCAGAGCTGATGCTCTTTTGGTGTTTCTAAGAAGACAGGAACAAAACCTCATGTGACTCTGCAGGGCTTCAGTGTGACCTGGAGACCCTGTTCTCAAGTCAGCTGCTCTTTTGTGACTGCTGTAGATGCTTCAGGAAGGCTTCAGGACAGGACTGGGAGGAAAACGCTGGTCCAGGATCTGGATGAGTGTGTGTAAGTGTGCACATTCCACACTCCCCCTCATAGCCAGGCACCAAGACCAGGCAGCTGCTAAAGACCAATGAATTAATGTGAATGAAGTGGATAAATGGAGACTTACACATGGGATGAAAAGGGTATGTGTGGAGGATGAGTGTAAGAGGAACCCAAAGTGGAAACAGTATTTTTTCAAGGGCTGAGATGGAGAGTCAAGAGGTGATACAGAACAGTTAGACACAATTTGCCTTTCCATTATGAACAGGAACATAGAATTCACTTGCTAAAAAGAATGTTTCACAAGTCAAACTTTCTGTGATGCCTCTCGCTTTGAGGGTTTGGCCAAAATGAGGAAGGGACCATCCTGCTGCCATTGTTTCCTGCTCCAAACGCCATTCGTTGTCACCTGGAATTGGCAATGGGCTGAGGTCAGGACCTGGGCTGGAGGCTGAACCCCTTTCTGTCAAAGCAGGCTCAACACCTGCTCCCAGATCGGCCTGGTCCTCATGCCACAGATGAGAGGGCTGGTCATGGGAGGCACTGGCAGGTAGAGGTCAGCTGCCAGGATGTGGAGGTGCACAGGGATGCTCTGGCCCCAGTGCCGAGTGTAGAAGAAGAGCCCAGGCAGGTAGAAGAGCAGGCTCCAGTGTAGCTCCAGTGTAGGAGCCACAGATGCCAAAGGACTTGAGACAAGCCTCCATGGAGGACAGGCCTGTGACCTCCCTCAGGATCAGCACCGTAGGAGGCAGCGATGAGGATGGAGTCCAAGTCCATGATGTTGGTGGCAGCCGTGCGTGATCCCTTAGATGCTGTTGGGCCGAATGTCCCCAAAGGCCAAGCTTCTGACGTGTTTGCAGTAGGAGTGGGGAATGATGCGGGGGCACAGTAGGACAGGGTGATCACCATGCACGTCAGAGGGGTGATGACCAAGATGCCGTGTACGCAACAGCCAGACCCAGCTTGGCAATGGTGTGGCCAGTCAGGATGGCAGAGTAGTGCAGGGGCTTGCAGATGAACATGTATCAGTCCAAGGCCACGGTGAGCAGGACCCCTGATTCTGCTGTGGAGAAGCTGTGGATGAAGAACATGCAGCCCTTAAAGCTGATGTCATGGGAGTGGAACCAGAAGATGCTCAGGAGCTTGGGCATGGTGGAAGTGATGAGCATGAGGTCAATGGCAGCCAGCATGGAAGTAAAAGATGGGCAAGTGCAGATTTAGGTCCATCCTAATTGGCAGGAGGAGTGTGATGTTCCCCAGCACTGCCATAAAGTACATGGTGCAGAATGGGAAGGCAATCCAGAACTGAGCATCCTCCAGCCCAGGGATGCCTGTCAGGATGAAGGACAAGGGACTGGAGTGATTTGGGTAGAACATGAGGCAGTGTTGCAGAGCTGAAAGGGAGGACATAGGGAAAGTTGGTATAGACAATGTCAATAGAGAAAGAAATGAACTTTAACAAGCCCTGCTGTGGACTCCAGTTACAGACAGAACACGCCTGCCTGTCTTCTCAGGCACACAGTTCAGATGATCCTTATGGGTCCCTTCCAGTGTGAAGGGATATGACCCTCCTATCTCTTATCCAGGTACACTCTGTCCCATCATTGCCAAGACACAGACACACAGGGTCTTAACCCAAACATTTGGGGTTATTTTACCTTTTCTCCCATGCTGGCCTCTGGCTGTTATCTCCATCCCTTCCCTCCATAGCCTGGGAGTTGCAAGGCAGAAGTTGAGCCCATTTAATTGCCATCAGTACAAAAATCAAAGGTGGGAGAAGGGGGAAGATCCAGAATACTTCAAGGATGCAGCTCAGCAGGACTCCGGTCATCAACACGCCTCTCATACACAAACCAGATCGTCTAGTGCGAGACAACCCTGCCAGTGTCAAGGGTTTGGAACTGGATGATCTTAAGGTCCTTTGCAACCCAAAGCAGCCCATGGTTCTGTGACTGTCCCTGTTTTACAGGGGAAACAAGGTTAAATCAGCTGCTGGCAGTGCAGGAATTAGCTGCACTTCTCTCAGGCACCTGTACCCTGCTTTCCTCAGCACACTGAAGAGCCAGACTTAATTTCCTCGGCTTTCCAGACATTTGGTTCCTTAACCCCTAAATAGTTTTAATCTCTTCCAAACTGCTTCGAGTCCTCTAGATGACACAAACCAAGAGGCATTTTAGTCAGTGCTATTTGCAAGGTAAGGACTGCAAAGCCAATGCTGAAAATGCTGCCAAGACTTGTTACTTGTAATAATTCATTGCAAAGAGGACTGTCTGTGGCCAGATTCCTTGGCTGTGAATTCAGGGAGGCAGAAGCCAGTCCATCAGGAAATGTGTCTCATGGCAGGGTTATTTATGTGGAAAGGCCAAACATCTGAGATCCTGTAATCCTGTGTCTGGAAAGAGAGCAGATCCTCCCTCCTTCCTCTCTGTCACAGGTAGCTGATCTCCAGTCCCATGTGCTGTTCTGGGCAGTGGTATCTGTACTTCATCAGCTATAATAAAGCTACCAGGTTTTTAAATAATGCTCCTCAACCACCATTAAACTCAGTTCTTAGAATCATAGAATAGTTAGGGTTGGAGAGGACCTTACGATCATCTACTTCCAAGCCCCCTGCCATGGGCGGGGACACCTCCCACTAAACCATGGCACCCAAGGCCCTGTCCAACCCAGCCTTGAACACTGCCAGCGATGGAGCATTCACAGCTTCCCTGGGCAGCCCATTCCAGTGCCTCAGCACCTTTACAGTAAAGAATTTCTTCCTCATATCCAATCTAAACTTCCCCTGTTTAAGTTTGAACCCGTTACCCTTTGTCCTCTCACTACAGTCCCTAATGAAGAGTCCCTCCCCAGCATCCCTATAGCCCCCTTCAGATACTGGAAGGCTGCTCTGAGGTCTCCGTGCAGCCTTCTCTTCTCCAGGCTCAACAGCCCCAACTTTCTCATCCTATCTTCATACAGGAGCTGCTCCAGTCCCTGATCATCCTCATGGCCTCCTCTGGACTTGTTCCAATAGTTCCGTGTTCTTTCTATGTTGAGGACCCCAGAACTGCACACAATGCTCCAAGTGAGGTCTCACAGAGCAGAGCAGAGGGGCAGGATCACCTCCCTCCACCTGCTGGTCACATTCCTTTGGATGCAGCCCAGGATACAGTTGGTTTCTGGGCTGTGAGCACACACTGCAGCCGCCTCATGTTCATGTTCTCATCGACCAACACCCCCAAGTCCTTCTCCGCAGGGCTGCTCTGAATCTCTTCTCTGCCCAACCTGGAGCTGTGCCTGGGATTGCTCCGACCCAGGTGTAGGACCTTGCACTTGGCATGGTTGAACTTCATCAGGTGGCATCAGCCCACCTCACAAGTGTGTCAAGGTCCCTCTGGATGGCATTCCTTCCCTCCAACGTATCACCCGAACCACACAGCTTGGTGTCATCGGCAAACTTGCTGAGGGCGCACTCAATCCCACTGTCCATGTCACCAACAAAGATGTTGAGCAAGACCGGCCCCAGCACCGATCCTGAGGGACACCACTCGTTACTGTTCTCCAGCTGGACACTGAGCCATTGAGCACAACTCTTTGCCTGTGGCCATCCAGCCAGTTCTTGATCCACCGAGTGGTCCACCTGTCAAATTGCTGTCTCTCCAACTTAGAGACAAGGATATCATATGAGACAGTGTCGAACGCTTTCCACAAGTCCAGGTAGATGACATCAACTGCTCTACCCCTGTCCATCAGTTCCATAGCCCTATTGTAGAAGGCCACCAGATTGGTCAGGCAGGATTTCCCCTTAGTGAAGCCATGCTGGCTCTCACCAACCACCTTGTTGTATTTCATGTGCCTTAGCATGCCTTCCAGGAGAATTTGCTCCAAGATGTTGCCAGGCACAGAGGTGAGGCTGACTGCTCTCTTGTTCCCCGGCTCATCCATTTTCCCCTTCATGAAAATCGGGGCTATATTTCCCTTTTTCCGTCATTGCCCAGCAACTTCATTTGCAGCTCCTTCAGGACCCATGGATGGATTTCATCAGCTCCCATGGACTTGTGCACATTCAGGTTCTTAAGATGGTCTTGAACCAGAACCTCTCCTACAGTGGGCTTAAGTTCTTCATTCTCACATTCCCTGCGCCTGCCTTCCAAGCCTTGGGTGATGTGGTCAGAGCATTTGCCATTCTTACTAGGTTCTTTCATGTATGTTCATTACATGCTAAGCCAGTCCCGTTCCTTTAGCGGGGTCTGGTTTCTTGGGTGCAATTCAGCACAAGAAATGTCAAGGAATCAGCCTTGCTGGTTCAGTCTCTGACCAGCCCATTTGGGCCGTGCAAAGAATCTGTTCCCACTGCACTTATTTCAGCCACCTTACACCGCCTCTATATTCCCTGAATCCTCCTCTTGACATGCCCTGTACCAGGAAATGTACCCCCAGATCCTGAACACCACACACACACGCACAATGACAGGCATCTAGTGCCGCATCCTGTACTGAGCATCACACCTTGAGATCTTCTCTTCCATCTCCTCAAACCCAATCAGCCTCTCATGGACCTCTCCTACCACCAGCCCAGAGCAGCAGCAGTTGCAGGCTACATACAAATGCTGCACTGGGAAGATGCTGCTGTTATTTTGGCCGGCACATGGAGCAGCAGGGATGGGAGCAGCTCTTTCAGACTTGCTGCTGCTCCAGTGGGCCTGTTGACCCACTCCTGAGCATTTTCTTTCTGCTTCATTGGCATGAAAAGCTGATCGAGTTTCATTTGTGCAACCAAGTAGCAGTAACTTGTAAAGTCGCAAGGTTTGCTCATTGCAGGAGTCAAATCCAGGAGACTTTTGAGATGAGGCGCCTTGACCTCAGCTTCCCATTAGATTTGTTGCAAACTTGTTGTGATTTATTTATAAACAGTGACATTGGTTAAAATCCCTTCAGAGTATGAGATGCTCAGTATTGAACAGTACACACAGAGCTGAAATCTTTAATTGCCTCCTTACCGGCAAAGCTTCCCCTGACTTTGTAAGAATTGAAGAGATGCTGGTGCTCGAAGTTGAGACTTTAACTCTTTTCTCACTCATTTTTGCCAGGTCTTCCCCTGCTGCTAAGCAACACCCATTGAATTTACCAGACATGATACATTTAACAGTGTGTGTGATTCTTAAACACAGTAAATCTCCCAGCCATGCAGCTTGAGCCCCTCAAAACCATACAGCCAACTCCTTTTGCAACCACATGCTGATGCGATGGTGCTAAAACTGCCCAGCACCCCTGCTCAGCGCACAGCCTGCCACAAAACAAAGCTCCCCTGGATTTTGGAGTTTAATAGAGCTAGATTCTACAATTCCATGATTCCAGAGTAATCATCCAGTGCATATCCCTGCCCCAGTATGATCACAGAATGTTTTGGGTTAGAAGAGACTTTAAAGCTCGTTCAGTTCCAACCCCCTGCCATGGGCAGGGACACCTTCCACTAGGGCCGGCTGCTCCAAGCCCCATCCAACCTGGCCTTGGGCACTGCCAGGGATGGGGCAGCCACAGCTTCATTCAGAAGTGATCTCTGATAAGAAACATGCACAACCCATTGCAAAACCTCCACTCTTTCCCCAAATCATCTATTTCAGAGCATTTTCCTCGTGTCAAGCCTGTGTCTCACTGGAGCTCGTGACTTTCCTCCTTTCCATAAGGGAGAAGAACAAATTATTACCTTCCTCGTGGTGTCTGCCATCCTCTGCAGGTTTGCAGAAGCAACAATGACAGTGCCGGAGCTATGATCAGGTAATTGCAGGTCTTCACAGGCGACTGGGTTTGCACATGCTACACCTGTGTGATAACAGCTTGTTTGAACCTGTTTCACCGAGGAACAGATTGCAGCCCAATAACTAGCACTGCTGTAATTAACCTGCTCAGGAAGCAGAGTGAGGTCACGACTGGCAGTGCTCTACAACAGCCACTTAATGTGGGATATTTAGAATTAATAAAGTAGCTCATAACTCAAGAAGAGCTGAAGCCCACTTACACGTACTGAGATATGTGCATAGTGGCTTTCTGGATGGATTGCTTTATACACCAGCTCGATTGGCTGAAGCTTGAGCTTGGCTCACAGCTCGGCACCTCCCTTTAAAATCCTGGTATAACACCAGATTGAATTAGCAAAATCACCTCCCCCTCTCACCTGGATGGCGTGACCCTCTTGTACCTACATCACCTTCCAGCGCTGCTTCTCTCTCACACAACCAACAAGCAACCCCTCAACCCGTCAAAAAGACCTGCATGGAAGTATTTATACAACCTGAGGAGCCTGATCACCCCAGTCATCACTGCTGGGGCCTCAGAGGCTGTAATCACCACAGAGGAGAAGCTGTTGCCTGGGAATAGCCAGGAATAGCAATGGTTTGTAAGCAAATCCACTCCTCTTTTCCCCTGCAGGGGTTATGCATCTCAGCAGCACCAAACAGATCTTGGGTCCATAACCAGGGAAGATTTTATCTCTGGGTGGACAAATACCCTTCTGGGGGTTGTAGCTGTTCCCTGGTATACACTCAGCAGTGTGTGTGTCCTTCAGTCTTAATCCTGTTGGTGTAAAACTCACTTTGGGTTTGGATCCAGTGTCACTGCGCTCCATCTGGGAACAAGGTAACAACTGGATAAGGCTATGTTTTAATATCATCTTTCCTCTGAGGATCCTGAAGCATCCGTGAACTTTAGGGAATGCTTTGAAAATGAATGCTGATCCTTTAGACCTAATTTAGGTATCCTCTGTCCTGGCAGTCTGTGAGGGTGGAGGTCATGCATGAACCACAGGTAATCCTCCTGGTTTTCTTCATCATGGAGCTGGATTTGTTGTCTATTGGTCTCTCCTACCTCAGTATCTTGAGAACCATGTAGAGCTTGGCATCCACGGAGAAGAGACAGAAGGCATTTGAGACCTCCATCTCCCACATCTGCATCATCCTGGTCCTCTGCGTTTCTCTCGTCACTAATCCGCAGGTTTGGTTGCCACATTGCCTCTCACAGGCACACCTTGATGGCCAGTTTCTACCTCCTGTTCCCCCCTCTCCCGTAAACTCCACTGTGTATGATGTCAAACCCAAGCAGATCACAGACTCCCACCCTGGTTTGTGTTAGAAGGGACCTTAAAGCTCTTCCAGCTCCAACCCCTGCCATGGGCAGGGACACCTCCCACTGAAGCAGCTCCAAGTCCCTGTGTCCAACCTGGCCTTCAACACTGCCAGGGATGGGGCAGCCACAGCTTCTCTGGGCACCCTGGGCCAGCGCCTCAGCACCCTCACAGGGAAGAGCTTCTGCCTAAGAGCTCATCTCAGTCTCCCCTCTGGCAGCTTAAAGCCATTCCCCTTGGCCTGTCCCTGCAGGCCCTTGTAGATGTCCTGCACATGTGCTAACATCCAGCCCCTCTTCATCCTCCCCTCTTGCCCTCTTTCCAGACTTGGGGGTGTGAAATGTGCCAACTGCTTCTGAAACCCATCCTGTTCCCAAGCACAGCGCCCTGCCCCCTGTCCCAGGGAAAGGCTTTGAGGGATCAGAGGGTTCCCCTGTGCTGGTCCACAGGCAGAGCTCCTGTAGGGAAACTGAGGCACTAACAGGGCAGCTGATCACCCAAGTGCCATGAAATGCTCAGGGCAGGATCCCCCTGAGGACAGGGGGATGACCCCTGGTCCAGCCTTGCTCTGTGCTTGGGTGCTCATTGCATTTTCTCTCAAGAGAATCTAACTTTATGCATCCCATCCATGTACAAATTCATGGCTCCGGATGAGGGGCCACGGACACTAACCCCAGACTCATTGGTTCTGCAGGATGTACATGATCCACTTCAGACAACTCCCACTTCTTCTCACAGGTCTTTCCATATTAATGACCTGAGAACTGGGAGAGGATTGTACATATGTGCTGGTACCATCTCAGCAGCTCACGGCCCACAGCGAGCAGTGGATCCTGCTTAGCAAGCTGTGGAGGATGCGAAGTTCAGAGGTCAGCCTACGTAGCAGTGGAAACGTCTCAGAGCAGTCAGCTTTGAGTCACTGAGCTGATGGTGGGCGCGAGGGAATCAACATTCTTGTTTGAGATGCACAGGCTGCGTTCCTTCTGTGTGCTGAGGGAATGAGCTGAGGAGGGCTCAGGTCCTCTCCAAGAGCTATTGATGCTGCTGGACCATTTAACAGGAAAGGGTGGGGGGAAGAGGGACAAAACCACCTCTCATTGATAGGCAAGTGGGAAAAGAGTGGGGCTTGGAGTGCTGACCCTCTCTGGGGGTGATGTCCACTCCTCAGGCACAGACACAAACCAGCCCAGAGCACAGACCTGCTGCATGGGCCTTCTCCCCCTCCATAACAATGGCAGAGCCCTGACCCCTTCCTCCAGCCCTGTGCACACTGGGGGGTTGGGGAATCAGCTCCTGAGTCCATGTGGAGGAGCACAAACAACCACAAACATTGATTTTCTCCCCATCTTTTCCATTGGGATTGTCCTCGTATGACTTGGACATGGTTTCTGTTGCCTGAGTGATGTATTGCTGCGCGAGGTCTGATTCATAGGTCACTGCTGCAGATGCAGCTCGAAGCAAGGATGAAATGCACAACATTTCTGCTGAATTAATCTACCTTGTTCTATCTTGAACATCTACCTTGTTCTTTCCTCCAGGTCTCAGAATACAAAGTGTGTTCTGCAGCACAGCTGGCATGTTTATAAATGTGGGCTCTTACAGGAGGAGATCCCTGTTTGCAGGGTCTAACAAATTTATGCGCCACAAGAGCAAAGTCTGGGCTATTTTACCAGTATCTCTGTGCCTCTTGCACCTCTGACGTGGCTTTTGCAATCAGAGCTCCCCCGATAAGAAATCCCCACGTCCAGCAACTCATGTTTTATGGGTGGATCGTTGCCCACGCTGGGTCTCTGCTTGCTCCCCCCAAGCTGTTCTCAGCAGCTCTTCCCTTCCTCCAGCCCAGACACCATGGCCGAGCAGAAGGAATAAATAGTGATTTTTCACACTTGTGGGAGGTTGCCACTTCAGCTGAGCAGGGAGCTGAGATGCTGGGCGTGCTGGGAAGGATGTGAACTGCGTTGGTATGAAGCGCTTTATGAAACCACTTTACCCACAGTAGTAGAGATGGGGGATTTGGGGAGAACATTGCAATGTGGAGTATCCTGGGCTGCCTCAAAAGGAGCGTGACTAGCAGGTCGGAGGAGGGGATCCTGTGCCTCTGCTCTGCTCTGGTGAGACCTCACCTGCAGCACTGTGTGTAGTTCTGGTGTCCTCAACATCGCAAGGATGCGGAGCTGCTGGAGCAAGTCCAGAGGAGGCCACAAGGATGATCAGGGACTGGAGCAGCTCCTGTATGGAGACAGGATGAGAACATTGGGTCCGTTGAGCCTGGCGAAGAGAAGCTGTGTGGAGACCTCAGAGCAGCCCCCAGAGCCTGAAGGGGGCTGAAAGGATGCTGGAGAGGGACTCTTCATCAGGGACTGGAGGGATAGGACAAGGGGTGATGGGTTCAAACTGAAACAGGGAAAGTTCAGGCTGGAGATAAGGAAGTTCTTCCCTGTGAGGGTGCTGAGGCCCTGGCACAGGGTGCCCAGAGAAGCTGTGGCTGCCCCATCCCTGGCAGTGTTCAAGGCCAGGTTGAACAGAGCCTTGGGTTCAATGGTTTAGTGTGAGGTGTCCCTGCCCATGGCAGGGGGTCAGAACTGGATGATGTTAAGGTCCTTTCCAACCCAAAACATTCTATGATTCTATGAAGTGATAAACTGGACAATAAATTTCAATATAGATTCATTAAAACTGAGCTGCTCTGGCAAAGCACAACCCTAATTTTGTACAACATTGTGCGTGACCTGTCCATTCCCTCTCAGAAACAGGCGTTATCTGAGTTATAACTGGAGTTAATAGGTGTTGGACTTGTAACTTATGACTCCTTTGGAACATCAGAGTTGCACTCAGTCACTTCTTCACTCCAGACTCCTCTCCTCTCCTTGTTACCACCACTGGTTCCACTCAGACCCCTCAGCAAGGTGATGTTTGCTGCAGGTCAGGGTCAGTACACAGCAGTTCCTCTCTGCTACTCCTTCCTTCTTGCTCATTTCCAGCGTTCCATGGGCTGATCCACAGGCTGCAGTCCCTTGGGGGATGTACCTGCTCCAGCGTGGGTCCGCCATAGCCCCCAGTGGGGGTGCTTCCACCTCCATGGAGCACCTCCTATTGCTCTGACCTTGATGTTCCCTGTGCTTTTTCTCTCTGTTCACTCCTCTCTTGGTCCGACATTTTCTGCCCTTTCCTAAGCGTGTTTCCACAAGCACCTCTGACTGGCTCAGCTCTGGTGCAGGAGGCTGGACCTGGATGATCTTTAAGGTTCCTTCCAATTCTAACCAGTCTATGACTCCGAGGGGTCTGATACTGATGTACCTGGAACCATCTGTGTCTGGCACACGGCAGCTCTTCACTTCCCTCCTGGCCACCCCTGCAGAGTCTCTGCAACCAAACTCTTCCCATCCACATCCAGTACCCCCCCCCCCCACACATCTTGAGCTGCTATTACAGATGCTGTTTGCTTTGTGGTGTGTGGATAATGAGTTAATTTGTTCCTAACTCAGGAAATGAAGCTCTTAATCAGATTTGTGCTGGAAATTTCTGCTTCCATGAAGTGGTGTTTTTCTGTTCCTCCCAGAGATAATTTCCTAAATTATAGGCAGTGAATAAATACCAGAAAAGGAAGATACATTGAAAAAGTGAATAGTAGATGGAAGTGGTTTACAGTGTCTGTCTGTCTCATCCTGCTTGGGGTGCACTGGGATGCACTGCAAGGAAAGGAACAAGTCCCAGCTCAGTGTTAACTCATGAAGGGCTCTGACCACATCCATAAAACCACCAATATGATGAGCTCGTGTAGCCTTTTATGACAGCATTAAGTGTTTATTGCATGAAGTATGTTTGCTCGACAATTTGCTGTCATAAAACATTGTTATTTGTGTTGTGATAGTGGCTGAGAGCCTGCCAAGGGCTAAGGCAGCACGCTGCAGTCAGAGCAGCACATTCCCTGTCTCCAAAGCCACCAACCCAAGCCAAGTGAAGTCAGGAGCTGGGTGCAGTTCAAAGGCAGTTCTGTCACCAGAAATTGTCACTGAAATCAGGATCCTTCTCTGTACCCATTTAGTTATCACCCTGAAGATGAGGAGGTTGAGCACAGCAGTCACCAGCATCATAGAATCCTGGAATCCTAGGTTGGAAGGACCTCAAGAATCATCTGGTCTATGAGCTGCATAGGGGCACCCAGGATGTGGAAGGCACCGGGTCTCACACTGCAGAGGTTTCACAGCGCAAGGGAAGAGTAGGGAATTTTCTGAATACACATTTTTTTTCCCAATTTCTTTCTTTTTTCCCCACCCAAATTGCTTCACCCCCTTTGCCACACTCTGCTGTGTTTCCAAAGGCAGGGAGACCTGCCTGTAGCCAGCCCCTTGGTGTCTCATCCCTGAAGGGCACAGAACTCTATGCTCTGGGTGAGACCTGTGGGGTTTGCTCTGGGTTAAAGGCAGCTCCCCAGCCCTGTGCAGTGCCTTCCCGCATCACTCTGCACCCCCGGCTGCTCCTGGTCCCCATCCCCTGTCCCCTGCTGTCACCACGTAAGTCAGAGTGAGCTGAGGGAGGACAGCAGAACAGGGATGTTCTTCCTCTGCAAGGACAGTTGGTTTGAGGGCTTCAGAACAAGGATTTTCTCTGGCAGAAACAGCAAAGCAGCATATTGGAAAAGTGATGGGAGCAAACTGCTCTAGTAAATATCACTTTTGTTCTTATATATGGGCTTGCTATCGAAAACCACCCTACAAAACTGACCTTGGCCAACAATTACACATTTCCTTCATTCTCTCAAGTGTTGCACAAAACAGGATGTGTAAATTAATTTCCTAGAACCATAGGCTGGTTTGGGCTGACGGGATCTTAAAGCTCATTCAGTTCCACCCCGCTGCCATGGGCAGGGACACCTTCCACTGTGATGACAGCCTGGAGTCAGGGAGCTCCTGGATGTGGAAGGAGGAGAAGTGGGATGAGACCTGGAGATCAGCCCTGGGAATGAAGGATCAGACTTGCCAGTGCTGGTCCTGCAAGGCAGAAGCATCTGGACAGGAGAGGGAAGGGGGATGGAGGGGGAGATGAAGGCAGAGAAAGATCAATGTTTGTGCTGAACTGAATGCGATCAGACAACAAAGAAATAACATCTCCCTCCAAGATGAGAAGCAGCCCCGTTCTATGTGGCTCTGTATTGATTCCTTCCCTTTTAGTGTAAGCGAGGCAAAATGTACGCTTCAGAGCGCTTTATCAGCTCAACCTGCAGGTCAATTAACCAAACTGCCCCGATGGGAGGAAAATGGATCTGTGCTTTCCAGCTGCCAGAAAGGTGAAATGGGAAGAAAGAAATCCAGAGGTTCGAATAAGACCAAGACCAAGAACCTGAAGTGGTGCTTCGTCTGCCTGAGGCCATCAGGAAACCAAGAGGAAACCACCAGCTTTCCAGGGCAGCTTCACTGTCCCTGAGCATGAGCACCAGATGTGATCCTCAACCACGGGAGGATGGGAAGGCCGGGGAGATTTCCAGATAATTATTCCAAACAGGCTTCTCTGCCAATGCAGTTGAAATCAGTGCATCTTAAAGGCACCAGCTCCGCAGCTGGTCACAGCAGCCCATCCTCAGCTCTTGCCACACAGAGCATGTCTCTACTCAGCTGGAGTTCAGCTGTTTCGCATACATGAGGAGCCAGAATGAGCGAGTTTTGTCTGGACACACACGAACACACTCTGAGACCTCATCTACTCTCAGAGATAAGTAAGTGGAGTTTTCGCATGGCCAAAGGGTCAGACCTGAAAGGCAGCAGTGGGAAAGCAGCTCTGCCTGCACAGTGGTGCTGTGCTTACGTTGGTGCCATGCCCTTGAGCTTTAAGTTCCCTTCAACACAAACCAGTCCATGATCCTATAGTTTAAAGGCTGGGAAGGGAGTACAACTGGGGGAGACATGTTAAACACCTCAGTGCTTTTTCCTCTTTATCTACTGTTGTTCACAGTGCAGACAGTGACACTGGGACTGGCCCACTGTGTCTTTAGGCTGATGTGATGGTTATTCATGAGGGCAGCTGCACAGGGGGGTTTTGGCTGTTGGATCCTGTCCTCCCAGCACCACTGCAGATGGGGTACCTGGGGTGTCTCATAGCAGGGCTTTTATTCCATGACATTGTTATTTCCAGCCCCTCAGACCATCTGTTCTTAAGATGTAATCTTCCAATGGGACTGACTCCAGTCCCCTGACCTTCATTCTCACCAGCATTCCTGGTCTGACAGTGAGCAGCTACTGGGTGGCATTGCCTCTGCTGCCCCTACCTCCTCATGCTCCTAGGGAGCTGCACCTTGCTCTGGGTGATACAGGTAGACCACAGCCTGCGTACACCCATGTACTACCTGCTCTCCATGCTGTCCATGCAGACCTGGGCTTGTCTCTCTCCACCCTGCCCACCATGTTGGCCATTTTCTGCTTTGAGTCCACCTCCCTGTGTTTCAAGGCATGCGTTGTGCAGATGTACTTCATCCACTGCTTCTCTGCCGTCGAGTCGGGGGTCCTGGTGGCCATGGCTTTTGACAGCCTTGTGTCTATTTGCTGCCCTCTGCTCTACACCTCTGTCCTCAAAAGCTCCCTCATAGTGAAGGCCGGGGGGGTGATCTTCATGTGGGGTATCTGCATGGTGCTCCCTGTTGCTGTCCCTATTCAGAAGATGCCTTTCTGCAGGTCCCATGTCCTGTCTCACTCCTGCCTGCACCAGGACACACTGAGGCTGGTGTCTGGGGATGTCCTGGTCAACAGCTTGTATGGGCTGACTGCGGTGATACTGACCAAGGGCCTGGACTCCCTGACCATCCTCCTGTCTTACGTGATGATCCTCAGGGCCATCCTGAGCCTTGTCTCCCAGGACGCGTGAGCCGAAGCTTTTATCATGTGCATCTCCCACCTCTGTGCTCTCCTGATCTTCTACATCCCTCTCATTGGCTTGTCCATCATCCACAGGTTGGGGAAGTGCCTTCCCCCCCTCACTTGCACCCTCCTGGCCAATGCTTATCTCCTGGTGCCTCCTGTCCTGAGCCCACTCGTGTACAGCTGGAAAACCAAGCAAATCCATGGAAGGATCCTTGTCTTGCTTTGCTGGAGAGGGATCCAGCAGCGGATCTGGTGCCAGAGTGGACCAAAGCAGTGCCCCAAAGCCAATCTTCTCCTTCCTTTCCTCCCCAGCCTGTCTGCTCAGGAGTAATATCTCCTGGAGAAAATCACTCATTTTCTTTCACTTCCCAGGAGAAACCTGTCACCTCCCCTGCAATACAGCCCCTTTCCTCTCCATGGAGGGATGGATTGTGACAATTCCCACTATTCCTCTTTTGGGATGCCCCACCTCTCAGAGAGCCTGCAGGGCTGGTGTGGCCGTGTGGGAATCTGTTCTCCCTGCAGGTGGGAAGAGAGAAGACTGCTGAGAGCAGGCTTTGCCAAGAAATCCACTGCCGGAGCAGCAGTTCTGGTCTCTGAAGGAACACAAGCGGCATTGCCAGACTTGTGCTTTTAATTACAATATCCCCATGTTGGCCCATTATATGAAACCGTCAGTTCCCAGAGTTACGTGATGAGGCTTTCATTATACAAATAATGTGATACGCATCTTTGCAGCTATGGAGACAGAAGCTCATGGACACAAACCTAGAGAAATGAGCCAGGTCTCATTGCAGGGCCTGCAAGGGGAGTATTTGGGTTTTGCTGTCTCATGATATCAAATCCTCTGCCTAAAACCCTTCTGAAAACATCACAGGAATCTCTCCCCACCTCCCAGGTTATGTTCCAGATGAGGATGGGCTGGTTCCATGGCTGAGATGGAACGGAGGTACAGGGTGCAGCGGGATGCGATGACATCCAAGGTGCTTTTTGTACATTGCCACTTTTCCTTAGGGACACACATGATGTGTAAGTGACAGCATCAGGCTGTCATTAGAGGAGCCTCCAACGCCTCCCAAAGCAACCTACCTCCTGATTAACACCTTTGTCACTGTGTAAAGCCAAATCCCTGTGACCTGCTTGTGTCTGCAGGGTGATGCCAAAGCATTTGCTCCTTTCTGACCTCAAATCAGCACCTTCAGGGGGGCCGATCTCCTCCTTTGGCTTATCTCAGCCCAGCATTTGCCTCATCCCAGTAGCTGAGTGCTCAAGAAGCAGAGTGAAAAGGAGGAGAAAGAGAAACCATGAGCTTGTGGCCCCATCTCATGAGAGGGAGTGTGGTGCAGTGATGCTGTGAGCAGTGCTTGTGCTGTGGGGGATGCAGGCAGAGGAAACCACTGACATCAGTGCAGACATTTGGCAGGGTCAGTGTCCAGACACACAAAGAGCTACAGGAGCTGGAGCTTGGAATGTTCTGGCCATTGTCAGCAGGTTCCAGCAAACTGGGAGGTGCTGGATGCTGCTGGGATGTGCTGGGGACTTTTGGTGGGAAGAACAAATGGTGTCTCTCTTTTGCTTTTCATTTGTTCCCCACACACCCCAGACAGCTCCAAAAGCTGCTTTGGTCAATGTTCTCCCACTGTGCTCAGTGCTGCTGTGGAGAATCCAAATGGCAAAGATCAGTTCCATGGATGGGACACAGGTGCTTTGGTGCTTTTACTTTTGGCATGAAAATTATAGGGAAAGTACCTTGGTTTTTCCTTGTTATCATGCTCTGTCTTTTCCAGAGTCTCTTCAGTGTGCTCACTGGGAGGTGCCAAGCACTATAACCAGCAAGAGCACACGGCTGCTGCTGTGCACGTGGCAAAGCATCATGTTAGCCACACGCAGGGAAGGGACTGGTGTCTGCAGGGGAAAGGTGCAAAACCAAAGGTGGATGAAGGTGGCTGCATGGCAAATGTGAGTGTTCAATACGCAGACATCGGCCTCTTGGCTGGGAAGCTGTCAAAAGTCTCTCCTGCGTTCTTCCAAGGGTTCATAAAGTGCATGACTGAGGACAGGGAATCTCTGTATGTCCAGGTAGTACCTGCTGGAAGTGTGAGGCAGTTTTGATCTGTCAGCAAGAGGTTAGAAGGTGGGGACTTTCATTATAGCCTCTTCACAGGGTAGTCTTTAGCTGTACTTACATATGTATTTATCTGCAGGGCATATTGTGAGTATGGGAGGACATCGTTCACTGGTCTGCATAAAGAGGCTTTGGAGTCATCATATGGCTTTTATACAGCATGGCAATAACCTCAGACACTGAAAGGAACCACAAGCACCTCACAGTCACAGTGGTGGTTGGCAGTGTTTGGGTTGGTGGTTGTAAAATGTTGGTCACCAATTGCACACAAGAATCAAGTGAGAAATGACTTGCAGATGCTTGTTTGGGTCTGTGTGGGCAGCACACATTTTGCAGAACCAGGCTCTGTGTGAAAAGCTTGTTAAAGGAATACATGTGTAGGACATGCAAAACACAAAAGCAGGGGAGCCTCAATGAGAGAAGAACACGTGGGACCCCTTGGCCAGCGCTGAGGAAGCTGAGACTGTTCTGTTTAAACTGCCCTGCTCATGGTAGTGAACATGGTAGGCTGCCCAGGGCAGCGCCGGAGTCACCGTCCCTGCAACTGTTCACACACCGTGTAGATGAGGTCTCAGCGCCATGGGTTAGTGGTGGCCTTGGCAGTGCTGGGCACAGTTGGACTGGATGAGCTTGAAGGCCTTTTCCAGCCTGGTTGGATCCATGATTAGTTTTTATCTGTCCTAAAACCCCCTCACCCACATTACAGGGTAACATGGCCAAGTACCACGCAGCTGCTTGGCTCAGGTTCCAATATGAAATGTGCTGCCTTGAGATGTGCAAACAGTGGCTGATGTGAACCAAACTGAGTCAGCTGAATGCTCTGGTTGAGCTTATTTTGACTGGGTGGCTCGGTTCAGCAACGAGCAGAGCTGAGCACAGGGAGCAGAAGTTGCTGGAGTCTTGGGCTGAAAGCTGCCAACTCCCAGATAAAGCTGAACTTAATTTACAACCTGGGCTTAGTTATGCAAGTGAAGGCTTTGAGACCAGTGCAGATTGGCAGATAAAGGAGATACCTCCCTCTGCAGGGAGCAACAAACCAGAGAGATAAGAAGGAATTGAGAGATAAGAAGGAATTTGCATCCAGACAATAAAAGGAACCTAATGATGGTTCCCCCCTCTTTATCTTCTGCAGTGACAGGATAACGGTGAATGGGTTCAAACTGAAACAGGGTAGATTAGGTTGGATATAAGGCAGAAGCTCTTCCCTGTGAGGGTGCTGAGGCGCTGGCACAGGGTGCCCAGGAAAGTGTCCCCTGGCAGTGTTCAAGGCCAGGTTGGACACAGGGGCTTGGAGCTGCTCCAGTGGAAGGTGTCCCTGCCCGTGGCAGGGGGTGGGACTGGATGAGCTTTAAGATCCTTTCCAACCCAAACCATTCTATGGTTTTATAATGGACCCCAGACCAGAATTCACCACTGGACCAAGAGACAAGTGCAAGACGCATGCTCAGCATGTGATGGTCGGGTGCATGGAACATCAGGGTACAAAACCCCAGTAATTTCTTTGCTCTGGGTCCCTCCCTGGAGGCACCATCTCGGGCTGCTCCTGTCCTGTCCCACGCAGTTATTACATTATTATTCTAAGAATCAGCCGTAGAGGCACAGAAAGGGTTGGGTTGGAAAGGACTTTGAGATCACGCGAGACTGCTCTGGGAAATGCAAGATGAGGAATCCTCTTTAGCATCCACTATTCCTGCAGCTCCCCTGAGCCCGGCTCTCCTCTGCCTGTCCCCGTGTTACAGCGATTCCCAGCTTCATTTAATCATTGACAGAACCGTGCGTGTTCCCAGCGCCACTGTTTGCTCCTCTCTGTTTGACTTTCCATCGCCAGCACCCAGAGCAATAATGTACACACCAATTCTGCTACAAGTGCTTCTCACGTGTCCATCCTGTCCCTTATCTGCATTTGCTCAGCCCTGCACCTCCATTTGCCACCACACAATTCACTTGCGCCAGCAAAATGCACGATCTGGGAACTTCACAGCAGCACCTTCACAGGCTGGTAAATACAGGGGCTGTGGTGATGTGAGAGTAAATGATGCCCAGACGCTGCCTCACGTGCATTTTATTCTGGTCAATATTTGTTTTGTACCAATTTCCTCTTTAAGCCGTGTGTGAAAGCTTCCTGCTGGACTGGCCAACCACGAGCTGCCCCTGCGATGGATCCAGCTGGCTTTGTGTTAACTGATTTCACAGGGTTTGTCTTCCCTGATGCTGCTGTAGCAGCAGCAGAGCTTTCTACTGTAAAACCTCCTCTGCTGTGCAAGACATTAAAGATGGGCCCTAACTATGAAGTGAAGGGAGTCTGCAGACAAACTGGGTCAGACCTGGGATACTCTGATGACATCACTAAGATACATCTTTCTTTTTATTATCTCCAGTAGCAACCATTCAGCTCCTTTTTTTCTGCATCTTGAGAACTTTGTAGTAAATCAACATGAATGGGGTGACCCTGAGAAGGGTTCATTGGGAAAATTTGCTTTATCTTTGAATTGGGACATGGACCAATGTTCTGACTCAGTTTAAGACCACAAAATCCTCTGTTGATGCATCCACACCCATGTGTTTGTGCATCACTGGCCAGAGCAGCTTTCAGCTCCATGTAAACAGATTTCATACATTAATCTCAACCCTGAGAATGAAGTAGATCATGGGTGAGTCCAAAAATGAATTGGACTTTTTAAGTGCACAAAGTGGGACACCCTTAAAAGGCTCACAGGCTCTCAAAGTGCTGAGGAAAAACCCCAAGAATCCTGCTTCTGGGTTTCCCTGCATTCAGCTGGACTCAGTGTCCCAACTCTGGGACTATATGTGAGTCTAGGTTCCAGCTCCCATGACAGTCAGAGGTCCATGAAGCCCATGGAGCTGTGGAGCACATCTGCTCTAAGGTGAGCTGAGACTGCTCACATGGTTCAAACAAGGAAGTTTCAAACTAAATCCAAGCCCCAAAACCACATCCTGGAAAACAAACATCTTGAATTGCACCCAGTGAGTGTGACACCCTGGAGGTGTTTACAGCTCTGCAGGTCATGGCTGAATAAACCCTCAGCTTTTGCTCACAAGTGTCCTTCAAGGAGCTCAAGGTGGGTTTCAGGATGTGCAGAATAATCCTGGTTTCCAGCTGTGGGAGAAAGTGAGGCTCATGGCTGCTGAGACCGACCTTATTGGATCACTGGGGGACATGGGTAGACTGTGCCTGGGAGCTGCTGTCCACTGCCACCAGGGGATGGCTCCCCTGTTCTCCTCCTTCTCCTTCTCCTTCTCCTTCTCCTTCTCCTTCTCCTTCTCCTTCTCCTTCTCCTTCTCCTTCTCCTTCTCCTTCTCCTTCTCCTTCTCCTTCTGTTCTCCTTCTCCTTCTCCTTCCCTTTCTCCTTCTCCTTCTCTTTCCCTTTCCCCCTCTCTTTCTCCTCCTTCTCCTTCTCCTTCTCCTTCTGTTCTTCTCCTTCTCCTTCTCCTTCCCTTTCTCCTTCTCCTTCTCTTTCCCCTTCCCCCTCTCTTTCTCCTCCTTCTCCTTCTCCTTCTCCTTCTCCTTCTCCTTCTCCTTCTCCTTCTCCTTCTCCTTCTCCTTCTCCTTCTCCTTCTCCTTCTCCTTCTCCTTCTCCTTCTCCTTCCCCTTCCCCTTCCCCTTGTCCTTTCATCTCAGCAACTCAGTTAAACATGGTGAGTCTTGTGGCTGTCGGCCCTACCATTGTATCTCTTCTTGTGGAGAGGAGGAGTTTATCCAGACTTCTTTAGAAACCCATGAACACATTTCAGTGTGAGGGATGGACCAGATGAGCTCTTCAAGTCCCTTTTGACTGAATTGTCTATGAATTCTAGGCTTAGCACAGAATAGACAGCATAAAACTGTAGCATCATGGCTTGGATGGTCCTTAGGGTACTTAGTTACGTATCCATCTCTGCTTTCATTGCAGGGTGATGCATTACTGACTTAGCCACAGCATCCAGAAACTATTCCCCAGCAACAGCAGCATCTTTAATCACCAGACACCCGTAGTGATGGACTGGGCTCTGTGCTCTAATCTCCTTATTCTTGCTAGAAACTACACCACCGTGTTGCAAAGGTGAAGAGAAGCTTCCATGCACCCAGACAAGTTTCGTGCTTTGTCCTCAGATCCAGTTCTACAGGTACCCTTTGGCTGTCCCTGTGGTGCCTCATCTGCTGACCCCTGAGATGATGATGCTGGACATCACAGAACAATGTCTCGGAGCCCTGAAACCAGCACCCCTCCCATCAGTCTTCACTAATTCCCCCCTTTCCTCTTCTCCTGCAAGGACTCGTGCTTGTGCACAGGCTGGGGAAGCAGCAGGAGGAGCAGCAAGGGCAGCTCTGCAAGAGATCTGAAAACCAGATTGTCCAAAAGGCATAATCTTGGTCACAAATTTGCTTTCCAAGGGGATGTTATTCTCAAAAGAACTGGAAGATCAATGAGCACCAGTTCTAACGGATTTATTTCCTTTCACTTCCACCTTTCCGTTCGGAAAAGAGAAGGTGGAAGGTTTTTTTTGGAGGCTTTTCTGCCTTGAGAAATTATTTCAGATTCACGTCTGGTCTGTGCAACAAACAAACAAAAACCTGTGCGTGCAGGAGCAGCAGCAGGGCTCTGACTCCACTCAACGTCAGTTGCTCTTGCGTCAGTTATCAGATCCCCTTGATCCTTTCGCTGTCCCTTTTGGAAGTGGAGTCGTCTGATGGCGTTTTCTCATTTGCCAGATTGAATTTCAAGCAGGTCGATGATGTCTCAGGATTTATTTGGAAGAAATCATTTTGCAAACAGCAATGTAATGTCATTACTGCCCCCCCACCGCTCTGCGCTCAGGCTCCGCCACTGCTATGCACATGCCCGTTGCAATAGCTCCTTCATATCAGGTCTGATAACCTAAAGCCACAAAACATGTTGGTGAGATCAAACCCAAAGTCTTCTCAAGCTTTTCAAAATGATGTTGTAGAATCTCTCTTTAAACGTTGCATGTTTAAAGGGGTAAAGACAAATGTGGAATTCCTGTGGGACATGCGCAGTGCGATTCGGCCACCTTGATCCAGATGGGGCCTGGAAACCCTTTGGATTGATTGATCCATTGGCAGAGGAAATCTTCCTGTAGAGCAGATAGTAGCTGTTCCTGCCCCCAGCAAGCACCTGAATCCATTCGATCCCGTTTTAGGTACTCAGGGATGTACCTAAAGCAAAGCGATCTTTCCACATGCACTTTTTGGGTTTTATTTTTGGCAAAACAGTGGTGTCTCTGCCACTAATACCATGTCCTCTCCTTCCTCTCCTGGTGACCTCAGAGCAGCTTCCAGTGTCTGAAGAGGGGTACAAGGATGCTGGAGAGAGACTCTTCATCAGGGACTGTAGTGACAGAACGAGGGGTGATGGGTTCAGACTGAAACAGAAGAAGTTCAGGCTGGAGATAAAGCAGAAGCTCTTCCCTGTGAGGGTGCTGAGGCGCTGGTGCAGGGTGCCCAGAGAAGCTGTGGCTGCCCCATCCCTGGCAGTGCTCAAGGCCAGGTTGGATGGGTCTTGTAAGGAAGTCCCCACAGAACAATGCTTGCCCAGGAGTCATGGCACTGCTGAGTTTGGGGACTAGGCACATTCTCATTGGGGTCACACACCAGCAGGGCATCTCAGCTTTGCCTCCACATTCTTTCCCATCAGGGTTAATTTATCACATCCCAGATGTTTGTTCAGGCAGTGTTATCCTGCTGGTGGAGGTTTGTGCCATGCTGTACACGATGCTCTGCATGACGCTGTATTCTAGCAACTTACATTCAGGTCATGTTGACATACTCTCACCTCTCAGCTGCCTCTGAATCACCTCCATCTACCAGCTTTGCTTAACACAGAAAAATGAAATAGAGGGCTTGCAATGTTTGCAGATACCCCCGGGATTGTTTGATTTTCCACCCCACGTACTAATAGCAGAGGCCTTGCTGCTTTGCGGCAGCACTCCCTGTCCTCTGCAGTTTCTGGATCTCCACATCCTATTATCCACCTGACATACCCAGCCAGGCATTAAATATGTCAATGTTTGCCCGCACAAGGGCTCATTCCCTTCCCAGGCTGCGGTGCAGTTACCAAGGGTAGCAGAGCAGGAGATGGGTTGACTTCACTTCACCCAGGGCTTTGTGATGGCTTCAATCAGAGACACCGTTTTTTGTGCTCAAGCAGCCCGGGCAGCTTGTCCTCTGAGCAAGCTGCCACTGCACAGGCTTAAACACGGGTTCAGCTCCACACAGGTTCCACTGCCCTGCTCCATGCAGAGAACCATGCTGCAGTGACATTATATGCCTCTGCAGCTCCTTCCAGGCTCTGTGTGGGGTCACCCTGTTATTCCCAAGGTGGTGTAGTTGAAATAGACAAGTGTCAGGGCAGATAATAGAGCTGGAGACTGCAGTGCTCTGGCAGAAGATTGATTCCTGTTTCTGTTTTCAATCACTGAATGAGGGATTTTGCTTGAAGAGATGTACGAGGTGGACGCTAAACACAGAAACATTCATACACGAGAACCTGGAGAGCGTGGGAGGGTTTTACTGCAGCTGCTGCCTGTTGCTGTGGTGGCAGGAACTCAGCACAGGACCAAGAGCCAGTGACGGTCTCTGCAGATTTGGCGGTTGCACCGAATTCCGGGAACAGACACATCGGGGCTTCACCTCCACTTGTCCCCCCCTTTCACAGACTGCACAAAGCCTCGCAGCCAGCTTAGGTACCTCAGACACAGAGCGCAGGAGGTGTGCTGCTGACATCAGGCACAGCAGCAAGGGCATGGTCCCCTTTCAAAGCTACTTAAACCTCCATGGCGGAAGGGGTGATGTTTGCAGAGGTGTCTGCAGCAAATCCTGATCCAGGGGACTTGTTTGTCCTCCCCTCTCCCATGCCCATGTGCAGCTGCCCCTGACCTGAGTCCTGACACATATAAGTCCCTCATGCACTTACTGCAGCCCAAACTGGAGCCTCCCTTCTCCATCCTTCTCCAGGACTTAGGGTCATGGCTTAGTGGTGGACGTGATAGTTTTAGGACTTGATGATATTAAGGGTCTTTTCCAATCTAAACGATTCCATGCTTCTGTGACTTCCCACCACAAAGCCTGGCCCCATGGCATCATTCTCCAGCATCTACCCACACCTTTCAGGCCAGATTGAAGTCTCGCCCCTCCAGTTCCACCATCTTCAAGCACAACCCTCTCAAACACACAGAGAACAGGGATCAGCAACAACTGCCCCTGCAAGGAGCTGCTGGACCTTAGGTTTCTACCCCACCCCATGTCCCCTGGGTGATTGCCTGGTGCTACAGCCTCATCCCTGGAGTCAGAGGAGAGGGATTCCCCCTCACAGTAAGTCCCAGAGGAGACCCCAGCACAGGAGAGCTGCCCAGCTCAGGGCTGTGTGCTCCTCTGAGGGATTTGGAAAGAAGCTGGTCCATGTCCAAGCCCCCTCAGCTGCTTTCCTCAGAGTTATTTCTGCCCTCAGGAGATGGCTGAGTTGGATTAACATTGCTTCCCCGCTGGTGATGTCAGAGCTGCCAGTGCCAACGCTGCTCCTTGGTAGGAAGTGAAAAGAGCAGCCTGCCAAGGAGCAGACATCCCTTCTGGGCTGCAGTCCCCCTTCCAGGCAGCTGCTGCAGCCAAAGAAACCTGTGTGCAGTCAAACAGCATTCGCCTTTTTGAAACTCTGTGAAGCAGAGGAGGATGGGACATGGAATGGCTTGGGTTGAAAGGGCCTTCAGATTACTCAGTCCCACCCCCCTGCCACATCCAACCTGGCCTTGAACACTGCCAGGGATGAAGCAGCCCCAACTTTCTCAGCCTGCCTCCATACAGGAGCTGTTCCAGCCCCTGATCATCCTCAAGGCCCCAGATGCCTGCCAGCATCCCCTGCCCTGGACCTGCCAAGGCTGGAGTAATCCTGAGGGATGCTGCTGGGCTGGCAGGAGGTGAAACCCTCACAGCAGCAGCTTTGAGTCTCAACGTTCAGTTCAGACCCATGTGTGGACACACAGATGGTGCAATACTGCACCAGGAGAAAAGAGGAAAGCCAGAACTGGTTCCAGTGTGGTGACTGGGGACTGGAGCAAGCTGCTCTAGTGGAAGGTGTCCCTGCCTACGGCAGAGGGTTAGAACTGGAGGAGCTTTAAGGTCCCTTCAACCCAAACCATTCTGCGATTCCATTATTCTAGGATTTCAGGCAGCAATGCTGCTCCTGTTCTCCTGGATCTTCCTCTCCCCTTTCCTGTCCTTATTTGTGCTTCTCCAATGAACATTCCTTTCCTAAATGCTATGAAGAGGGTTTTATAAAGGCTATTACATGGGAGGACCAAGCTTCCCACCTTCCCTCCTCGCCATCCCTCCTCACTCTCCTACCCGTGCTCACACACTGAGCTCTGGCCTGTACAGCAAATGTGACCAAGACTGACTCAAACTATCGACATTTCCAGCAACAGAGCAATGTGTGCCAAGTGAGGGCTGAGTCCCCCTTAGCTTCTGCGAAAGCAGGGGGTTTAAGATGGGAAAATAGATCAACAGATCCTTAGGCCTCTCCCTATCTACATGCAATACCTGCGCTTCTGGGAACAGGGATTGTCAGGGGTTCAGCAGCAGCAGCCATTTTTCTCCTTCTTGGTAGCTGGTGCAGCACTGTGTTTTTAATTTCGTGCCCAGGAACTGCGCTGATAACACCAGTGTTTTCAGTTACTGCTTGGTAGTGTTTTGTCTGGCCAAGGACTTTGAGTCTCATGCTATGCCAGGGAGGAGGGGGAGCCGGGAGGAAGCAGAGACAGGACGCCTGACCCAAACTAGCCAAAGAGGTATTCCATACCACAGCACGTCATGCCCAGATGGAACATACCGGGGGCAGGAGCCCTGAAGGGGCTCGCTCTCTCTCTCGGCTCGGTCGGGCAGCGAGTGGTTTTATCCTTTTAATCTGTATCTGCCTTGTCATTATTATTATTGGTGGCAGCAGTAGTGATTTGTATTAGAACTCAGTTACTGGACTGTTCTTATCTCAACCCGTGGGAGTTACATTCTTTCGGTTCTTCTCCCCATTTCCCCCCCATCGGAGTGGGGGGGGAAAGGGAGGGAGAAGTGAAATTTACAGCTTAAACCACTACAGGGATTAAACAGAAAACCACTGGGAA
Organism: Myiopsitta monachus; assembly: GCA_017639245.1. Taxonomy (NCBI): domain Eukaryota; kingdom Metazoa; phylum Chordata; class Aves; order Psittaciformes; family Psittacidae; genus Myiopsitta; species Myiopsitta monachus. The sequence goes on along the minus strand of CM029919.1, from coordinate 98,217,324 downwards.
TGACTTGGTGGAAAACCAGCCTGTCTCCATAAGGGAGGTGCTCCAGCCCCTATCATCCTTGTGGCCTCCTCTGGACTTGCTCCAACAGTTCCATGACAGCAATTTACTGGTTTCCAGCCAGGGCAGTGCCCCGGCATGGTCTGGTTCACAACTACACATGTATCCTGAGGTCCAGTGGCTGCATTTACAATAGAAATCTCATAGGAGAAGAGGCAAACCCATTAGCTCACCTGTGTTTTGGTTTCACAGCCACAGAAATAGGGGTTAATAGTAATTTCATAGTAATATAGATACAACAGGACCATCTGTGAGGATATCCACTAATGTGTCAGTGTTTGGCTTGGTAATATTTAGTTTGGTTTTATTGTGCAATATCTCATGATTCTAATTAAACCGTCCGTGTCTCACGGGTCAGAGGGGGATAGACACAACCTCACCTCTGTTAATCCCTCGAGGAGATGCTGCAAGCACTCTTCTGGCAAGATTTATTGCTATTTGCATTACAGATCCACTCGCACAATAAGAACGATGCGCGTTGCCAGCGCAGCAGTGTTGCCAGCCATAAATCACAGCAAGCTGTAAACGTGTCGCCCAGAAAACCACCAGGAGCGAGTCCTGCCGCTGGGAGAGCATCATAAATGGGAAAGGATCATTTCCTCCTCGCTCAATTCCCCTGGTGTGGCTCACGCGGTTTGCGCGTGGGGAGCTGGGGCTCCACCGGCTCCCGGGTGATTGGGCAGGGTCAGACCTCGGGGTGTGTTATAAGTGCTGCCCTCCCAGCACCGGGATGTGGACGTGGGTTCTTCTTCTGCATCACAACAGGGTCGCGCTGCCTGCGAAAGTCCCAAAGCCCCTGGGCCCCCGACGCCGCGCTTGGTAAGTACTGTGGGCAATGGACACCTCCGTCACTGCACTCCTGTGTTTTATGGGGCTGGACGCCAGTGAGGTGGGGAGATGTGTGTCTGAAGTACTCCTCAGAGGTCCATACCACTGCATGGGATGCTCTGGGCTGGATGGGCTGAAGGAAGTGGGTGGCTGTGATTTCAGGCAGCGCTGGCACCATGGTACTGCTGGGGATGATGCACCCTTCGCAGTGCTGTGGGCTTTGTGTAAGAGTCAGTATGCTCTTCCACCCTCTGGCCTGCCTCAGCTGGTGGGAATGGCACATTCCTGTCCCTGCCTGGAAAGTCAACAGAAACTTGGCTCTGTGGGTGCTGCATTCCCAGAGCCCCTTTGCTGATCCTCCTCCCTTGGCTGAGCTCTCCCTTGGTTGCTTGAGTTGACAGAGATGCAGTTGTGAAAATAGCAAAGTCTCCTCTTGGGAAAACAGCACATCTCTGGGTCTCAGTCTTCCCCAGGCTCCCAAGCCCCTGCTCTTGCCTACTCTGCAAGAGCCCTCAGAGCACCAGCACTTTGCTGAAGTTATAGGTGAAAACCAAAGTCAGAGACAGGCAAGAAATCAGGAGGTGGCTTTTGGGGGCTGGAGCAGGAGGGAAAGCACCATGTCCTCCATGAGGAGCCTGCATCCATGCCTGTCTCCGTCCCCAGTAGTCTGTGGAGCATAAATGCCTTGAGCAGATGCTTTATTTCCTGTGGCAGGATGCTCGGCTCGTCCAGCAACAAACACTGCCCAGGAGCTGCCTTTAGCCTTTTCAAGTACATCCTTTGCTGCCTGGAGGTTTGTTTCCTCACCAAGGTTTGGCTGCAGTGTGAAAGGTATATTTGCTATACCAGGATAGTCAGCTGGGAGGTGTAACATATGAGTGTATGCCGTATGCTGTATATACACATAAAAATATATATAAACATAAATTTCCATGCATGCTTGATATATATTTTCTATATTTTATATATTTTATATATTTATGTATAGTATTTATAGACACATGTATATATATATATACACACAGAGAAAACACGGAGGGAAAAGAGGAGGCTTGGAGTGGGATCCCTATCTGTAACACGTAGGAGCATGTAACACTCCAGAGTAGCTCAGAGAGGAGCAGCGGTAGTAGAGCCCATTCCTAAATAGCTTCAAACAGCACAGTAGGAGTTGCCAATGTCCAACAAAATCAGGTTGCAAGCAGGTTTTCTTGTAGGAGGAGCATCCCTTATGGACCCGGTGAGCTCTCACCAGTCTTTTCCCACTGTGCTCCAACAGTTTCTCATCTTTATCCACCTCCATATTCCAGGAAAACTCTTGAATCTCAGTAACTTTGAGTGCTCTGATGTCTGCCGGATGATGCTTGGAGGGAGGCAGTTCGGGACAAACAGGCAGGCACAGATTTGGGGTTTTCTGACACAGCCTCCAGATAAGGCTGAATTGCAGGAGGCCGCAGATTAATTCTCACTACTCAGATGCTGTTGGGGTGGCAGAAAGGGAAGCTCTTACCTTTGGGGAGCTCCAGGGTGCCCCTTAGGACCAGAGATACCTCTGGACAGTTTCCTTCCATCAATGTCAATTGCTGTCGATGCATTAGGAAAGCACTGGCTGCCCATCCACATCTGTATCATCTCCTGAATCGTAGAACCATAGAGTAGTTAGGGTTGGGAAGGACCTAAAGCTCCTTCAGTCCCAACCCCTGCCATGGGCAGGGACCCCTTTCACTAGAGCAGCTTGCTCCAAGCCCCTGTGTCCAACCTGGCCTTGAGCACTGCCAGGGATGGGGCAGCCACAGCTTCTCGGGGCATCCTGAGCCAGTGTCTCAGCACCCTCATGGTGAAGGAGGGCTGTGACTTGTATCACTTCAGCAACTGACACTGACTCTGGCCAAGGCAGTCCCTGACACTAACATGTAACTTGGCGATGAAGTGGAGGAAATAAATTGACTTCAGGTCTTCCCAGGTTCCCGTCAGTTACTTGGTGCTTCTGCCCTGGAGCAGGAAGATCCATCCTTGCTAAGCTGTGGGATTTATTGCTGTGTTAGAATCTCGAGCAGGCTGAGAGGCTAATGGAGCAAAATTGCATTAGGAACATAATAAATACATCACGGATGATATGTGTGTTTATTCAAAATTGAACAGTGTTAGAGTAAACCCTCCTGATCATAACTCAGGCACTCTCTGGCCTCTCATGGTCATTAAAAAGGTGCATTAAGTCTGAAACCACATGTATTTCTCTTCCTTAACCAGCTCTGGTTTTGTACATCCACTTCTTTCCCCATCCACCCAGCCAGTCATTCTGCTACAGAAGGCAGAGAGGGGGCTTGGGGTCCCCATCAACCACTCCAGCAGCTCTGCTAGGGTGCGCTGTCATGTGTAATGTAGGAACCTGGATTGTGTTGAGATGGCTGAATCCTCCAAGAGGACTGAAACCTCATTGATTCATTGGATAATCCAGGCTGGAGACACTTCAGAAGATCTCTAGCCCAATGCTCTGCCCAAAGCAGGGCCAACTATGAGGCCAGACAAGGCTGCTCATGACATCATCCAGTTGGGTCTTCAAAACTTCTAAGCATGGAGATGCTCAGCCTCTCTGTGCAACCTGTTCTGGTGCTTGACCATCCTCATGGGAAACATTTCTCATTATATCCAGGCTAAACCTCCCTTGTTTCAACCTGTACCTGCTGTCTCTGCACTGCTGTGAAGAGCCTGGAACAGCCCCTGTAGGTTGGTGAAGGCTGCTGTTGGGTCCCTGCAAAGATTTCTCTTCTCCAGACTGAACAAGCCTCTTTCCTTGGTCTCTAATCCAGGGGCATATCTCCAACCCTTATCCGTTCCAGTGGCTTTCTGCTGGCCTCTTTCCTTGGTCTCTTACCCTAAGGCATATCTCCAACTCCCATCCATCCCAGTGGAAATCACCAGAGCAGACATCTGCCAGGTTTCTGTAAAGGCCTCACTCACCACATCCTCTTGATTCCTGTGTAAAAATCCCACCATATCCCTTGTACCCTTTTCCCTCTGATTCAGACCGAAAGACTTTCCACAGATGCCTCCACATTGCCTCTGAACCTGCAGCTTCTTGTGCTTTGACCTGTCATTAACAAAGTCACAGGCACCTCACAGGTGGGGTTTTGCTCCTTTATTTCCCTTCACCCAACAGTGAGGTGGATTATGAGGTAAACAACAACTTGGATGCGAGAGCCACTGAAAATCCACCTTACCCTGATGGCCAGCTGAGATCAGCAGCCTCCACGTGCCTGATTCCCTGATACATTTTGCATTTGTTTCCAATGAATTTCTTAACTAAGAATTCTGAGTTAAAATTCACCATGTTCATGCCCTTTGATCCCCAGTTAGCATCAAAAAGAAGCCAGCACCTCAGCAGCTTAGTTGAGTTAGGATGGCTGTAGAAAAAGCATTTGCTTGCTCAGTAGAGCATCTCAGCCTGCGCACTGGGGACATCTGTAAACCAGAAACCCTGACCAGGAACCTTTCCACTTTTATTTTTTCCTTTTAAAGAAAGAATGTCCATCCTTTCCCTCCATTTTATAGTTTAATGGTTAAACAAGAGTGTAGTCATATGTGGCACTATGGTAGACGTACCAGTGTCCTAAACAGCATGGGTCACCTTCATAGGTTGGTGGGGAGGTGGAGGGATGTGGCACTTTCATCCACTTCTGTGCTCAGAGGAGAGTCCAACTACATGGAGTTTCTGTTGTTGGTTTGTTTTAGGCATAGGTCATGTGAGAGCTGAGCTGGGATGGAGAATGGCTTACATACCATGGGGGAAGTCAATGGCTCATTCTATCAGCCCTCAGCTTTCCTCATGATGGGCATCCCAGGCCTGGAAGCCTTTCACCACTGGATCTCCATCCCTTTCTCTGCACTGTACCTTATTGCTCTCTCAGGAAACTGCATGATCCTATTCATCATAAAGAAGACCCAAAGTCTTCACGAACCCATGTACTACTTCCTCTCCATGCTGGCAGTCACCGACCTAGGCTTGGTTTTCTGTACCCTGCCCACTACCTTGGGCATTTTTTGGTTTAATGTGCGAAGGATTGGGTTTGATGCTTGCCTCACTCAGACGTACTTCATCCACACACTGTCCTTCATTGAATCCTCTGTGCTCCTCGCAATGGCATTCGACCGCTTCATTGCCATCTCCCATCCTTTGAGACATCCATCCATACTGACCAAGACGACTGTCATGAAAATAGGTCTGGCAATTATAGTGAGAGGCATGGTCTCCCTTCTTCCCATCCCCTTCTTGCTCAAGAGACTGAGCTACTGTGGGAAGACTGAACTTTCTCACTCTTTTTGTTTCCACTCTGATATCATGAACCTTGCATGTGCAGATATAAAAGTCAATGTCTTCTACGGTATGATTATTCTCTTATCAACAGTGGGGATGGACTTCATCTTCATCGTGCTGTCCTACCTCCTGATCATTAAAACTGTGGTCAGCCTTGCAACTAAGGAGGAGTGTCTCAAGGCTCTGAATACATGTGTCTCCCACATCTGTGCTGTTCTAGTGTTCTTCATCCCAATGATCGCACTGTCCATGATCCATCGTTTTGGAAAGAATGTTCCTCCTCTGGTTAACACTTTGGTGGCCTACACCTACCTTATAATTCCTCCTGCTCTCAACCCCATTATCTACAGCATAAAATCCAGCCACATCCGTGAGGCTTTGGTCAGGGCACTGTGGAAGAAGAGTGAATCTGACTGGTAGCTCCTGCACCAGTTCTGCCAGAAAACACTAGTGGACTGGTTTCTTGGCCAGAAGTAGTAGTCTAGTTTCTTGGTGCTCCATTCACACAGGTCACTCCAGATGTAAGAACTACAGATCCACTCAGATGCTGTCCCCCAACCTAGAGCTGTGATCTTCCATGTTCTGTCCCAGCACGATGTTCCTTCCAGCAGCCTGCAAACTCCTCAAGAATGAATGCCAGCGATGTAGACAGCGGGAAGCCCCAGTCAGAGGGAGGCAACTAAAACAAAATGGGCTGCATGGCTTTCTTCTTGCAAGTCAGAGAATCACAGAATCAACTTGGTTGGAAAAGACCTTTAAGAACAAGTCCAGTCAATGGACCTTTTAGATCATTAAGTCATGCAATGGGTGGATAAAGGACATGCAACTCGTGTTGTGCAAACTCTAGTAGCCAGATAACAGTGAGTAAGCTTCACTCAGGCTCCCTTGCATGGGGTTATCGTTCCCTCACTGCATGCTACAGCATAGGCATAGCTAACCCAGGCAGCAAGCTGAACAGGGCCAAGAGTTTGGAGGCACTTTGAATATCCCAGTCATTGTCCAACTGGAAGCACCCCACAAGATGAAGCCCAGCTCCAGAAGCATGGAGAATTTTCTGAGGGTTAGGTCCTGCTAAGTTGGCCAACAGTGCTCTCAGTCCTTCTAAAGAAAAGCTCAGCCTTTATCTGTTTTTGAAGTGTGATACCACCACAGTGATGGAAACCTCCTGGTTTTGCACCTCTTTTTGATGCCATTGAATCCTACCATGCTGCCAAATCTCAAGTTCTAGCGATTGTTTTGAATTGAATGCAATGTGTGTGTGCAACGTCTTCAATAAAATACATCTATTCATTGTGAAAAGTCAAAAGATCTGGTTAAGCCATTTTGTTTTCTGTTTATATGACACAGAGGTACGAGGCTGGGTACCAGGTTGCTTAAAAATTTCAGTATTTGCTGTAGATGAGCAAAGGATTGTATGGAGTGTGCATGAAGTATGTATGAAGCATTGTATGAAGCATTGTATGAAGTAGGTCTGCACCAGGATGGTGCTTGGGGCTCTGGTGCGGTGAAAAAAGCACAATAGGAATGGCTGAACTTCCTGGCACGAAGGGCCACTACTACAGCCAGGCACCGATTGAACCCTTCTGAGGGATGGGAGGAGACCTCCAGGGGTGTGAGGTGACAGCATGCCCCAACATCCCATTGCTCTGCCATAGCATGCAGAAAGGTTTTGTGATTCCTGTGGCTTCCTCCTGCCCACAGACAGAATAAAATGGCCCCAAATCTTTCGTGCTGCCGAATTGTGGAGCTGTGTTTTTGTTGATCTTAGTCCATATTTTGGCCAGTCTTGATCATGGTGGAGAATAAGAGGAAATGTTCACCTTGGAGGGGTGAAGCAGCAGAAGGTTTCAGGGCAGGATTACACACCAGAACTGGCCTGCTTCTGCCTGCTGCTCAGCACTTCACACTAACTCAGGACTAGTCTTTCTATTCTGCTCTACACAAACCAGCACCTGGAATAGAGAGAAAAGAATAATGAGGGAGCATCTCCATTAAAAAAAGGGAAAGGGAGAAGGGAGCATTCCCCAGGGGATGATTCCCAGGACAATGTTTGTTTTGTGTGAGCTATTTTGCTGAGGATCCCATGGGCCCTTGCACAGGGTGAAATACTCTTCAGCACAGCCCCAGATCCTCTGCCAGAGCCTCAGCACAGAGGGTCTTGGAGTGGAGGTGCCTTTGCATTGAGATAGCACCCAATGAGAGTGCACTTCGCTACTGCCAGAGGGAAGGTCAACACAAGGGAACAAACAGAGCTCTCAGCAGAAAGCCTAGAGAAGATCTTTGCTGGAGTGATGCTTGTCTTGAGGATCCTCACACAGCACTGCTCCCATTCTGAAACCTTCCAGAGCTCCAGGGTATGCTCAGCCATTCCCTGAAACAGCAAAAGCCCAAGGAGCCCCTGCCGCAGGAAGCAAAGGTTTGAGGAGGAAACGTGTAGGAGATACATCAGCACACTTGTGAGCAGAGCTGGAGACCACAGTGGAGTGAGGGTTGCAGATGTGGGCATCTCCATCATCCACTTCAGCAGAGCTTCATCTGCCGCCCCGCGTGCTTCCTAACCTGTGGAGCTGCAGGGTACCAAGCAGACGGCCAACATTTGGGAACCTCTGCATAAGGTACTGTCTTTTAGAAACACACGTTCAAAACCTTTGTGGCTGCCTCTGGGAACTGTGGTTTAACATCTGTGTGAGAGAAGAGAGATGAAACACTTAGAGCTGCTAATTCCTATTCTGTCATGCCCTGAGCTCTCCTCTTTGTGCCTTGGGATCACTGACAGTATTGCCAATGGATTCATTTCCTGTGAGGCGCAGGAAGAGCAGTGTGAGACATATCAGTATTGCCAATGGATTCATTTCCTGTGAGGCGCAGGAAGAGCAGTGTGAGACATATCAGAGGCATAGCAGAGAGGAGAGGAGAGGAGAGGAGAGGAGAGGAGAGGAGAGGAGAGGAGAGGAGAGGAGAGGAGAGGAGAGGAGAGGAGGGGAGGGGAGGGAAGGGGAGGGGAGGGGAGGGGAGGGGAGGGGAGGAGAGGGGAGGAGAGGAGAGGAGAGGAGAGGAGAGGAGAGGAGAGGAGAGGAGAGGAGAGGAGAGGAGAGGAGAGGAGAGGAGAGGAGAGGAGAGGAGAGGAGAGGAGAGGAGAGGAGAGGAGAGGAGAGGAGAGGAGAGGAGAGGAGAGGAAGATGGGAAGAGAGGAGAGGAAGATGGGAAGAGAGGAGAGGAAGATGGGAAGAGAGGAGAGAAGAGGAAGATGGGAAGAGGAGGAGAAAAAGGGAATGAGAGATGGAGGGAAGGGGAGAGGGGAAGAAGAGGAAGGGGAGGGGAAGGGGAAGGGGAAGGGGAAGGAGGAGGAGGAGGAGCAGGAGGAGAAGGAGAAGGAAAAAGAAGGAGAAGGAGGACCATTCCTGCCACCTCCAGTTGGTTCCCACTGCCAGCTCCACATATCCCAATCTTTCTCTGAGCCCTGCACTATCTCCTCTGCCCTAGGAAACTCTCCTATTACCCACCCGCATGCAGAGCGATGCTGCAGACCCTGCTGTGCTCTGTGTCTGTGTCCACACTATAATTAAAAGAGCAATAAGGATAATTCTGTCCTGGAGACCCCTGGTGCTTCCTGACCAGCTCCACAGCTCTCCCTCTTCCCTTCCTAAGAATGAGGACTTTACTCAACACCCAGTGGATGCTATTCCCTGCCCAGTGCTGCACACTCCTTCATTCCTGGGGCAGGGTGAGCTGGAAGCAGCCTGGGATGTCAAGGAATGGCTTAATGGTGCCGATGATGGTGGGATGATTTTCCAGCCATGTCCTGCTCACTTTAGTGCAGGCATTGCTTGTATGGATCCCAATACAGGAAGTGTCAGCTCAGAGTGAGCGACGTGGTCAGGACTGGGCAGCAGAGCTAAAAGCAGGTTCAGCTTTCCTGCTTACAGGTGATGACAAACAGCCAGGAAATAAAATCCCCCAAACTGCACATTTGATCAAATCATCGATTAAGATGAGCTCAATTTTGGTTGGAAAATGCTTTGAATTTGAGTGATTCCTTCTGGTTTTCATTTTTCTCTTCTCTTTTAACTCTGAAGCAATAGTTTGGTTTGGTTTATACTTAAATTTTTGGTGAGGTGATATTGAGAAATAGTTACATATTCAAATGATTCCTTTTGAGGGGTACATACATTCCTCCCTCACTGCCACATTGCAGTTCAGAGATGTATTCAGATGGTGAAGACAGCCCCATTGCCTGCTCCATCCTGGGACGTTGGTCTTAGGCCGATTTTGATTCCCTGGGACAGTCTGGTCACTATTGATGAGCATTTACTGGGATCAGCTGCTGTGGCTGCTGCTGCTGGTCCTCCAGCTTGGATGGGTTTTCTGTCTGAATGTGCTCACCTCTCTTTAAATGCAGTTACTGGGGTTTGTAAAGACACGGATCCGGTTTTATCTCTACAGAAGGAAAGGTCCTTACAGAACTTGCCCTTCACCCCACTCTTCATTAGCAACCCAAACTCATCAGTCACTTCTGCATTTATTGATGCCAAAGAGCTGAAGATGAACTGAAACATCCAGGGATTATTGACTTCGAGCGCCTGCCTTTCACAGCCACATTCCCTCCGATGCTTTACAATGACCCTCACGCTGTAACCACACTTGAGGGGCTGGCAGGAACTTGGCTCAGATACTTCCTGGCAATCACTGAAGCGCTTTGTTCATTCAGCTTCCACCTTCATGGAAGTGGTTTGCTGGAGATTTCATCCCTTGAATAGCTTTTAGATGACTTGTCAGTAACAGTTCACTTGCACTGTGTGTGAATTGTGTATTAAAATCTAGAGCATAACTTATTTGTTATAGACTCAAGCAGGAAAAAACCCATACCAGGGAAATAAATCCAGATTGCTATTTCAGGAGAAGGGCTTTGCCACGGATGTGCAGTGAAAGATTAATATTGTTTTCACAGCTGAATGTTACTTTAAAAATCGTGCATTAACAGCCTGCAGAGCTTGCCATAAAACACTCTGCATCCCTGTTTTACATGGATAGGGAGGAAATAATCGGAAAGCTCAGTCATGTTGCAGACAGCAGTTATGTGCTTAGAATCATAGAATGGTTTGGGATGAAGGGAGCTTAAAGCTCCTCCAGCTCCAGCCTCTGCCATGGGCAGGGACACCTTCCACTGGAGCAGCTCCAAGCCCCTGTGTCCAACCTGGTCTTGAGCACTGCAGGGATGGGGCAGCCACAGCTTCTCTGGGCATCCTGGGCCAGCGCCTCAGCACCCTCACAGGGCAGAGCTTCTGCCTCAGAGCTCATCTCCGTCTCCCCTCTGGCAGTTTAAATGTCGCTGTTTAAGCTCTCCCGAGCCAGGCTGGGGCTGCCGCTGCCGCTGCCACTGCATCAGCCTTTGACATTCCACCTCAAAGCTTTCAAAACCCCAATATTTAAACAAATCTGATCCCTAAGAGCAGAAAAGGACCTGGAGCAAAGGCTTCATCTCCCTGCCCATTCTCCTCAGTGCACGGCACTCCTGGAAGGTTTGCAGGCACACAGTGAGGTGAATAATCAGATTTTCTTCTCTTCTCCAGTGATAGTCCATCTGTTTTCAGGCCAAAAGGATGAAAATCCAATTTGTGTGTGCAGACAAATGAACACGTGTTGTCTCCCTGCAGCACTCGGGAGTGCTGGACCGTGGGAGGCAGCTCAGCCAGTTCCTCAGAGTTCATTTCCAACAGGGCAGTGCGGCACTTATGGAAAAGCTGAAGGAGAACTGAAGCTTAACAGGAAACACCAAAAATCTGTTTTTTTCATTTTGCGCTTATAAGTAAAAGAAAACTAGTTCAGCTCTTGGGTTTGTCACTTAAAATGTAGATTTTAGTGTTCTGCATTTAAGAGAATCTAAGCGATTCTTGTTCAGATTCACACGCCAGCATTTTGTAGCTCCATGTGTTATTGTATGCAGCCATAATGGGCTAAAGGAACACAAAGGGAGATCTCTGCATTGTGGTAACTCGAAGATTACTTTGGATTTCACAGGCATGGCCCTGTGGGATTCCCAGTCATGGGAAAGGGTTACTAAAGCTGCTGTTTCTCTTTCCCTGGCAGCAGGGGATGTGCCATGGCATAGCATGACTGCTCTTCCCTTCACTTGCCATGACCTTCCCCAACAGCTCTGACTTCAGCTCATCCTCCTTCATCTTGGCCAGCATCCCAGGGCTGGAGGCTGCCCATTTCTGGATATCCATCCTCCTGTGCTCCATGTACATCCTGGCAGTCACCGGGAATTGCAGTAGTGATGCTTATTGTGAAGATGGAGTCCAGCCTGCACACGCCCATGTACTTCTTCCTCTGCATGCTGGCTGCCATTGACCTGTCCTTGTCCACGTCCACAGTGCCACGCATCCTCTCCTTCTACTGGTTCGACACCAGGGAGATCAGCTTCAGTGCTTGCCTCGTCCAGATGTTCCTCATCCACACCCTCTCGGCCATTGAGTCCACTGTGCTGCTGGCCATGGCCGTGGACCGGTACGTGGCCATCTGCCACCCGCTGAGACACGCTGCCATCCTCACCAACACCATGACAGCCAAGATAGGGATTGTAGCCATGGCCCGGGGAGTCCTCTTCTTCCTGCCGTTGCCTTTGCTGCTCCTGCCCCTCCCATTCTGCAGCTCCCGGATGCTGTCGCACTCCTTCTGCCTGCACCAGGATGTGATGAACCTGGCCTGTGCCAACACCACCCCCAGCATGGTGTACGGCCTCACTGCCATCCTGCTGGTCATGGGGCTGGACGCCATCCTCATCTGCTTGTCCTACGTCCTCATCCTCAAGGCTGTCTTGCAGCTGGCATCATGGAAGGAGAGGGTCAAGGTGTTCAGCACCTGCGTTGCCCACATCTGTGTGGTCCTGGCCTTCTACGTGCCACTTATTGGGCTGTCTGTGGTGCATAGGTTTGGGAAGGACCTCGCTCCACTGGTCCACATCATCATGGGGAACGTCTACATCCTGGTGCCTGCTGTGCTCAACCCCATCATCTATGGGGTGAGGACCAAGCAGATACAGAGGAGGATCCTGAGTTTAATTCATATCTGACAGAACCGTCCAGTGGCATGTGCTCTGCTGCTGCCTCCTGCATCCTCATACTAGACAATCTTGGCTTAAACTTAGAGTCCTTTGTGCAGGACTGTTCTCTCTTTGTATGGCACACAGCACATGGTAGGAGACTGAGGTGTTGCCACAAAGCAAAAATGAAATAGCAATTGTAAACTGCCAAGAGTCTTTATGCTCACCAAGCTCAGAGAGAATCATGGAATGGTTTGTGTTGGAAAGGATGTTAGAGCTCATCCAGCTCCAACGCCCTGCCACGGGCAGGGACACCTTCCAACTAACCCAGGTTGCTCCAAGCCCTGTCCAACTTGGCCTTGAACTGCCAGGGATGGAACCTACTACAATGACTTAAACCCAACCCTGATCCAGCAGGCAACACAATGGGAAGGAAAAGGACTCAGCAAACTAATAAGGATGTCTTGACTTTTTGCTTCTTTGTTCCCATATCACCCGTAACAGCAGCAGAACTGAGTGAATGCTACAGTGGGTTTGACTGGTTTTTGAGTGATGATTAGTGGTTTCTGAATGATAATTCATGGGTTTTCAATGATAAGTCATGGTTTCCACTTGCAGCACATTCACTTTATAGAGGAGCTGATAGAGAAGGAGGAAAGAGGAAAGTAAAAGCTATAGAACACGTAAATCTGCACTGATGACACCATGCACATGGAAGTGTGCTTGAAGGTCTAAGATTTGAAGTGGTTTAATGTTAGGCAAATTTGTGCAGGGTTTCATCCAGTTGGGTTCTAAAAGCCTTCGAGGATGGAAGCAGCACAACCCCTCTGGGCATCCTTCCTTCGCACTGCAAGTGCTTCGGCTGCTCCTGTACTCGCTGGAGTAATAAAAGCAAGTTTAGCTGTGAACAATAACTAACCTATTGAAGAAAAAGAGGAAATATGTGGCATGAACAACAAGTTGCATCAGGGAGGACAGGAGATGGGTCTAAGGGCTTCACTCAGGGCCTCTTGCACCTTGTCCATAACTTCTAGGTGAGCTAAAAGAGGTGTCTTACCAAAGGCAGGCACTGTCTTGCCTCAGGGCCTCCAAATGACAGCAATAAATAGTGGGTCTGTGCAGTTCCTTCCAGTTGCCGGCTGACAGTGGGTGCAACTGGAGTCCTTTGTGTAGTCTGCGCCTGTGCAGCATCAACCACATCTTCTTAGAACCTCTTCTGCTCAGTTAAAGCACGCTGTAGTCCACAACAAGCACTTGGCTTTTGGTGCTTTCCAGGTCCTTTCCTCCTGGGGCTTCGAGGCTATTTTGCCCCTGTCGTTTTGCTGTGTCCTGGTTTATCAGAGCCGGGAAAGGTAAAGCAAATTCGTCAAAATGAACCCAGTCTGCTCCTGACGGGTGTGCCTTGGGACGTGTGAAGCATTTCTCCAGGTGTGTGATGGATCCAAGCCCTTTCCAGATGCCCTTTGGGGCACTGACAAATGGCTCCTGCTCATCCTCCAGATGTTCCGTGTAGTTTTCCTTCCTTTTGTGCCGAGAGAAAAATTAATAAAGAAAAATGAAAGAACCATCCCCAAAATGCTGGGTTATTTTTCCTTGCCTGTTTCTCAGTCTGACAGTTAATAGAGGTCAGAGCACTGGGGCACGGTGAACTTTTCCTGGGGAGAGATGAAAACCATGTGAGTTTCTTGATCTTCATCTTGTTTTCCAAACTTCAGTCATGGGGACTGAAGCCCCTTCCCTTCCTTCTGCTTCCCCTTCCTCTTCCCCTTCTCCTTCCCATTCCCCTTCCCCTTCCCTTTCCCCTTCCCCTCCCAGTTTTACCTGAATTTGGCTGTTTGTTGCCTGAGACAAGCCCTTGTTGCCTCTGTTTGCCCTGGCAAACAGCACAGAACTGCCCAAAGCTTCTATGGAGCAACAGGGCTGGTGCTGATGAATTCATATGTGCATCACACACATTTCACACCAGCTTTCCCCCTGTCTCCTGGACTGGACACCCTGTGCACACTGGAGGGTGTCGAGTGTGACCCTTGTGCAGACATCCCACTCAGTATGGTCCAGAGGAGTCCCGTCTGCACGCTTCAGGCACACTCCACCAGGCAGGACAAGGACTCCCAGTGGAAACTGGCAGGATGCTTGCATAAGAAGTACTCTCCCGAGCCAGAGCAAGCAACTCTGACAGGGAGCAATGGCTGTGTGGGAAATCTGAGCTTCGAAACCTTAGCTCATGCCACTCTGTTTGCCACTGACCAGGTCAGGTCGATGGTGTTTGATGCTTTTTACAGGTCTCAAGAGCTCTCAATGTAGGCAAGCAGGGCTTTGTGTCTCTGAACTCTTCTGCCTTATCCCACCCTCCCTATTTCCTACCTGCTAGCAAGCCTGTGCTGGAGAATCATAGGATCATAGAAAGGTTTGGGCTGTAAGGTGTCCCTGCCGTGGCAGGGGGTTGGAACTGGATGAGCTTTAAGGTCCCTTCAACCCAAACCATTCTGTGATTCTGTGATTCTAAGAAATGATGATGGTCCTCATAGAAGGAAATGAGTAGAATTCAACTTTAAGCATTAACCTTTCTTCTGTAAGGAAGGTAAAACCTACAATAACCTTATGTTAGCAAATGCCAGAAGACCTTTGTAGACATAAACCCTTTCAGACATACCAGCAGTCCTCCCTGATGCAATTTCTTGGAGTGACCTGTCACAGGAGATCATTGCTAACTGGGTTGCACTATGCTAATGCACGTGAAACATCCCAATAAACAGGCAAATATGTTTTACAGGATCCCTGCTCTATGTCTGGGAGAGGCAGCAGGATGAGGGGGGAGGTCAGACGACCCAAACTCAGTTAGGAAACTCAAGCACATTATGGCCCTTTGCTCTATTCTTAGTACTAACTGAAGGGCCCTGATGGATGGAGAGGACATCTCTGACTTGGTCCCATGTTTCTTGCAGCTATCTCCCTGAGCAGCCCTGGCTATCGTGGCCACCACAAGGGGCCTCCAGGCCCCGCTATCTGCCCGTGAGCTGGATCCAATGGGGAAGCAGGAGGTGGAGCCCCAGGAAGACGACACGCATTTCTACTGAAGCAAAGCAGATGTCGGGCTGCCGACAAAACGGGAAATGAGGCTTTTTGGCACCGTTTCAGTCGAACACTTTATTTCAGCTCAGTTCATGCTCTTTCTTCAAGTAAAGCAGGAGCAGTTTCACAGACCACAGGCAAGAGGCAAAGGGGAAGCCAGAGAAGGAGAGGTACAACTGCAGTTCAGTTCATCTGAGAGCTGTTCTCAGAGCACCCACTTCATAAAGCAGGGCTGCACCTTTCTTGTGGGCTGATGCTCACCCACCGGGGAGGTAAAGCCCCATTTTTCTTAAGGCCTCACAAAAGATGTTCTTTTTTCCCTTTTCATCTCCATTAAGAACACAGGAGCTGCGCTCGTTCCCAGTGTCCATCCATTCCACAACCCACCTCCTGCAGTGGAGGAGGAGTCTTCTAAGAGATGTCTTTTTAGAGGAGGTCTGCCAGGAGATGCCTATCCCAAGTCAATTCCACAGTAGCCTCCCACTGACATTTGCTCTTAATAGTAGGTTTTCATCACCCCCTTTGAGATAGTGGATCAGCCAAACAAGCAGGAGTCAGAGGCACCCAGTGCCTGGAGTCCTGGGAGATTTGTGGAGTGGTGATACAAAGATGTGTGCACTGGCAGCTGGGATTCAAGATGCTCAGATTTGAGTATCGCTCCACATTTAAGGCACAGTGATTTGCTTTTCCAGGCTGCTTTTCACACATCAGCTCTTGAGAATGTCAGATACTTTCATCAGTGTTTCTGCAGACTCTGTGTTAAAGTGATTATTAGTTCTAAAGGGAGGATGTGCCCTTCATGAAGAGGTTGTTACACTCAGACCCTTCTGTCTGTGATGCCTGTACCTGTGCATGTACACTTCATTTGCCTGATGGGGCAGGCACCAGGGTGAACCAAACTGCCCTCCAGCCATGCCTGTTCCCCACTGTGGGGTCCCAACAACCCTCTAAGATGCTGACACCTGCACCCAGTGACTGTGAGGAAGGACAACCCTTGCCTGCGTTACAGCCTGGCAAGGTGGATTAGCAGGACTGAAATCTCTCAGCATGCAGAAGTGGTTCCTGTGTGACACAGGGAGTGCCGGAACCCTCCTCCCTTGGAGAAGGTGATGTGGTTACTGTTTACTTCATTGACGCTGGAAAACAGCACTTACATTGGTACACACAGGAATATCCAAGCCCAAAATCCTTCAGTCTTGGGCCAGAGATGTTCAGACTGCTGCCTGTTGGCAGCAGGCTTGTGGATGCTTGTTGGCTGCATCAAAGTGCTGCTGCACTATCTGGGTTCTCAGCTGCGCACAGCTCTAGCTCTCGAAGATGCAGAAACCACTCAGTGCAAAGGCTCTTCAATGTGATCTTTGCTGCCAAGGTTATTTTTAGGGAAGGAAAAGAGCACCAAGGCTGATGCTCATGCACAGAAAGAAAGAAAATGGAGGCACAAAGAATAATAATGATAAAATAGAGCTCTAAAATGAGGGTGAAGCTTGGGGCCAGCAGAGTCCTGCTCTGCAGCACCCACACAGGAGGGACGTGGGAATCTCATTCACAAAGCACTGGAAGCCACACTCAGATGTCCATGTGAGGAGCGCCAATGCCAGAGCCCTGGTCCAGGTACCCGCATGGTGCTGCTTCTGCTGCTCTTCTACAGGACAAGGAAAAGCCAGAGCAAGGACCAGTGAGCTCCCTCCATGACTCCCAAATCCAGAGGTGGGCTTTCTGGATGAGTCTGCTTTCACCCTCCATCCAGGATACCACCTCTTAAGTCTTTTTGCCCTCTAGTGCAACACAGTCAATGCAGTATCACATCACAGCTCTGCATCCTGGCATAGAGAAGCTCATAATTCAGTCCTGAACCAAGTACTGTGTCCCTCCATCACCATAAGCTTTCTGCCTTCTGGCCCTGTAGCTCTCCATGCTAAGAACCGTTCACCAAGGTAAGATGCCTTCTTGCTGCCTCAGCAAACTCCGAAGTCTGGATCCCCATCACTGGAGTGGGAGAGATGTGAAGACAGCTTTGCTTCATGGCATGATTACTTTTCTGTGAATTCTTTTGCAGGATAACATCTCTTTGACAGGATGAAGATGCTGCACTAGGAAATGACCAACAGTAGCTTCCTCAGACCTTCTCCTTTCCTTTCAAAAGGAGTTCCAGGAATGGAAAGTGGGAATGTGTGCCTTGCCCTCCCTTTCTGCTGCTCATGCATTATTCCAACCCAGGAAGTAGTGTAACACCCTTTGGCATCAAAGCAAAGTGCAACATTCATGAGCCACACGTCTCCCTGTGCCTGCTGGCTGCTGGCTATTGCACAGCTGAGAGCGCTGCTCTTAGATTCACAGGATATCAGGCTTTATCCCTGCCTCTCCCTGATGTTCTTCATTTGATGCTTCTCCATTTTTTATGGTGTTCTGGGTAGTCAAGATTCCCACTTCCCAGTGACTCCTGGGCTGACAGCCATGGCCAGGCCAGTGTTTGACACAGGAGCCAGAGGAGGTCTTTGTGAATGGGGTTGGTTTTCATGCTGTAGATGATGATGAGGTTAAACACAGGTGGGACAAAAAGGCAAATGTTTGCCATGAGCATGTGGCTGAAGGGTGCAGTGTTCTTCCTGTACTGGTGCATAATGGATGAGCTGACCACGGGGACATAGAAGATGAGGGCAGCACAGAAATGAGAGGGCTTTGGTCTGCTCCTCTCTGAACATGACCAGCAAACCATCCCCAGCCCCATCTTTGCAATCCTGGCACTGGTGAGGATGGAGGAGCACCTCAGCAGATGGCCATGCAATGACCAAAGACCGATGACCAGCAGCACTGGGGACTCCTTGAAGGAGAAGGTATGGATGCAGAGCATCTGGGTGAGGCTGGAAGCTGATCTCTCCAACCCCAACCCAGAAGACATGCAGCACCTATGGGCAGGGTGCACAGAGTCAGGCCAAGGTCCTTGGTGGCCAGCATCAAAAGGATGGGCTGCTGCAGCCTTTGATGAGCAGGATGGTGCCATTCCCAGCACTGTAATGAGGTACCTCAGACAGCAAAGGAAGAAAACCCAGCAATGGAAATGAGGCATGCAGGGAATGCCCATCAGCAGGGAAGCCAGGGCTGCTGTTTCCTGGGGACATGCTCTATGCTGATGCTCTGCTCCCTTAAAGGCCCCTTTTTCTTTAGCATTCTGAGGTAACACAGGATTCGATTTCCCAGGGCAATGAGAGCAGTCTGGTTTCTCAGCGTGAAGATGACATTTCTTTTCTCCTCCTTGAAGACGTGACAGAGCAGAGATGAGCACTTTGAGTTGCTGGGTCAGGCCTTTCCCCAGTCTTCTCATCTGTAAAGCCAATGATACCATCATCTGTATGTCCCTGCAGGACACTGCTGCAGCCTCTTCTCTCAGCTGCTGTGAGCAGCATCGCTGTCCCTCCCTGGCACTCAGGGGTGGTCTCTGCTTCCATGTGGGTCCCTCACCAGTTCTTTGTATTGGATTTTCAGCCTTTCCTCTAGATTCCAAGCCTTTTCCACCCCTCCACTCTCTATGCACACAGCCTCACCCCATCCATGCAGGACACAGGGTCTTGTAGCAACCTGCTCTAGCAGAAGGTGCCCCTGCCCATGGCAGGGGATTGGGACTGGGTGAGTTTTAGAGTCCCTTCAACCCAAACCAGGCTGTGGTTCTATTACTGCGGGAGGACAAGGGTTCCTCTCATCATCCCTGCCTCCTCTGGGCAGCCCTGTCCTCTGGAGCTCTGTAAAGCACTTCCCTGTGCCCATGGCTCGGATCATGGCTCATATCCTGGCAGATCCTGCTTGTCCTGCACCTTCACCCTGTGCTACCCCATCACCTGCCCTTCAGTGGAAGGGGAAGGGAAAGGGGCTGCAGCTTTCTCCCTGTTCTGTGCCCGTCCAGCTCCCAGCGCTGCTTGGCCTCCACGTGGAGCTACAGGAGCAGCAGCAGTTACTGCCGTGTCTCTGTCACATGTCCCCATGGGGACACGATCACTGCTGCAAGTCCACCTTTGACAAGGCACTGGCAACTCAGAGCATTGTCACCCCACTTAGTAGATCATTTACTGTTCTAGTTGTTGCCATTGCTATAGCTCCTACGGACAGCACACCGAGCTGCTCAAAGTGACAGGTATCTCTGTGTGTCACTGATGCAGCCAACTCCATCCTTAGCAGGGATGTCGTTATAGCTCTCAGTTGTGGGTAAATGCAGCAATGTGTGCACAAACCCTGCTCTCGTTTCTTCTACACAGCTGTCAACCGAGGGATTCCAATGCGCAGCCCACAGACACCTCAGGGAAACAAAGCGCTGTGTGAAACACGGATCATAAAGGAAAAGCAGTGCTTAGAGGGCTGAAACTTCGAGTACAGGAATGGTGCCTTTTGGCATAATGAGTAAACAAGTAAGTTATAAAACTGCTCTTTTCATGTGCTATTTATTGCCAGGTTTTTCTGCTGCTCTTCTGGGGACTGCAGTGGCTGAAGTGGAAGAAGTTAAACTTCTCCAGTACTCAGCACTCAAGGAATTCACTATCCATCTGCCTGTGCAAACAGTGGCATTCATTGTTCAATGGGGGGAGCGTGGCATTCACTGTTCAATGGAGGCATGTGGCTAAACTCATTAGCACGCCATGAAGAATGGAACCCGGCTATTTCCAGCTGCCCCACTTCCCACACAAAGCTCCAGACATCTGGGCCTTTGCTCTCCCTTTGCCAGCTGAATCATGAGCTGTGTGAGTTAAATTAGCAGACGGCTTTCCAGGGTGCTCTAATTATCTTCAACATGCAAATAGATTCAAGCATCTGAGTTTGGCTGTACAGATGTGAACATGCTCCTCATCTTCATCATTTGTAAATGTGCTCTGGATGTCCCACAGATGTACCTTGTTCACTCTGTGCGTCATTGACTGTTCTGGCCTGGGTGAATAGCCATTAAACTGAGAAACTCAAGCCCCAGGGCTGCCCCAGAGGATGAGCATCCTGCCCGCCAGTGCTCCTCTGTGAAGCACTCTGATTGCTCCACAGTGAGCTGCAAGGAAGGAATATTCCTCGCCTGCTTCTCCCTCCTTGTTAAGGCACATAAGCAACGTGTCTGCACACAGGGAAAGGATGGGTTTGTGTAGCCAAGCTGGGTCTGTGCTGTGGGGGAGGCTCCAGCCCTGGTGGCTGCTCAGCTTCTACCCAGAAGGATGAACTCAGAGCCTGTAGACAGAGCATCATCCTTGCTCAGTCATGCTTTACAGAACCATCTGTCAGGCTCTCTATGAGTAAGGACCAGAGGAGTCAGTTTCCCATCTCTGAGCATGCTCAGCACCAGCCACTTCAGAGGCAGGAGCAAAACATCCCATTGGAATGTCTGTGTTTAGTGAACGATCCAGTTCTTAAAGCTTCACTTCAAGGCTTTAGATCATGTCTGAAATACGGAATCTAAAGAGCACCCACTGCTGTTATAGCACTGGGTGTTGGTCCCTGTAAAATGTCTATTCCCTCCTCCAGACCTCAGCAGCTGCATCCCTGCAGTATCCCTGTGTTCCAGCAAGAGGCACCCGGGCTGTGGGAAACACTGAGAGAGATGGTTTTGGGGGGAAGAAACAGTGATGGATGATGAAGATGTATGTGGATAGATGGACAAACAGGCAGCAAGGGCTGTGCTGGCAATAGCTGCCTGGGTGGTGAGGTGATGGGTTTGGAGTGCATATGGGCTGGGAGAGAGCCCTTTTTCCTCACAGTAGCTCCTCTGATGCTGCTTTGGACTTGTGACCAAAGCAGGGTTGAGAAAAGACCGATGCTTTCTTTGAGCAGCTCTCACCCAGCGCCAAGGTCTTCCCTGCCCCACCAGCCAGGAGGCTGGGAGCCTATGGGCTGGGCAAGCTCAAGCGGATCCCTCTGGTCTGAGAGGCACAGAGATTTTCTGTCCAAACGTGTCTGTAGTATAATGTGCAGTGTAAAAGCTCCCAGCAGTGGTTGCTGCAGGGGCATGGAGCCATTCAGTGCTGCTGCTGCTTGGGGAAAACAACATCTTCTTTTACCTCTCAAGAGCAATAAAGTGTCTTTTGCAGAACTTGAACAAGTACATTAGCCTCCCTCCTCATTTCCCTTGGAAAGCATCACAAGCAGATCGCACGGATGGCTGAACTGTGTTCTGATCACATCCCAGCCCCGACAGCTCTGAGACCTGTCTTCCAAAGCTCTGACACTCCTGACAGAGAATTCCCTCTAGAGGCATCAAATCCTTCCTTACACTATATATAACTCCAGCAGAGGCAGCAGAGTCACTTAAAGAGTATTTTTGCCTTAGTTCTAAGAAGTGAACTGCTTTTTTTTCCCTGCTCCTGTTATTTTGGCAAGTGTGGGATTCAGAATGGATAAAAACAGTTATTCCCAATAGTTCTTTGGTTATCCTGCTCCTTCCACTGACAGGAAACATCGAACAAAAATCCCTTTAAAGGCTCTGGGGTTTGATTAACTCGTTACAGGTTTAAGCAGGAGATTTGAGGGTTCCGTCTCAATGTGCTGCAGCATTTAACAAGAGAGAAACCCCATGACTGTTTCTCTCCTAAGCACAAAAGGCACCAGCACACTTTTCACTGCAGGGACTCCATTCACTGTCCCAGCATAGGCACTCGGCTGATTCTCTTTATTAACACCTATAAAGCCTGCAAACAACGTTTATTATGAGAGAAATGTGAAGTTGCATTTTCCATCCCACCATCTGCAGACCTGGGGGCTCCATTCTCATGATGGGTCTGCAGGGGGACAGGCTCGAGAAGGAGAGGTGGCACCTGATGGCTGAGGAGGAGCACCATTTCCTAATGCTTTTCCCCACCAATTTTCTCAAGAACAAATCCTCCTCTCATGGCATCTACTCAGCAATTTGTCTGTGCTATTGTTATGGAAATTCCCTTCCCTTCCTCCCAAAGCAACACGATGTGCTCATCCATCAAAGCTTTGCAGGGTTGTCTTGGGTCTCAGAGAAGCTGCTGTGACAGAACAACTCATCAACCTGCTGGATGAGCTGCCCATCATTTCAGGGCTGACATTCATGGGCATTCAGGAGGTTTCTATCATTTCTAAACTAGACCTGAACCAAATCTGGGCTGTGCAGATTGCAATTCCTAAGCAGTGAGAGGACACCAAAAGCACTGGACCAGCATCATGGTCACAGACCTTCTCGTAACTGCATTGCCTGGGTATGAAAGACATCATCTTACCCCAGATTCCCACCTCAGTCTGTTCTGTTCATGGAAATTGTGCTATCCTGTGTCCCAGCAAAGCGGACCAAAGCCTCCACCAGCCCTGCATAATGTCCTCTCCGTGCGGGCCCTCACTGACCTTGGGCTGTGTGTCTCCACCACTCCAGGGGTGTTGTGGTTCTTGCCCATGGTGATGAACCCCTACCCCCGTGTGTCCCAGCTCTTCCTCATCTCCTTTCTCACCTCCCTGGACTCAGCAGTGCTTTTTGCATGCCCCTTGTCCAGCTGATGGCTTCCTGCCCTCCCTGGGGCTCTGTGACCATGCCAACGGGCAGGAGGGCAGCCAAAACAGGGCTGAGGCACCCACAGAGGATCACAGTCCTGATCATACCTTGGTTCTCCATCTCCTCTGGCTGCCTGCTGACCAGGGAACACTTTCGTCCCATTCCCTTTGCCTCCATCCCATGGTGACCTGCCTGCCTTCCAGAGAGATGGCGAACAGCAGCATTTATGCCCTGGACCTTATTTTCTTCACCACGGGTTCAGATTTCCTCTTCATTTTGCTGTCCTGTATCGCGGTCTGTGTGACACCTTTCAGCATTGCCTCCAAGGACAAGGGCCTGCAGGTTGCACAGTCTGAGCCTTCCTCATCCCAGAACTTGGCTTGGAACCCTGCACAGATTTGGGAAAGAGGCACCCCCATCTTCCACACTGTGATGGGAAAATCTACGTCCTCCGCCCACCCCACTTCAACCCTGTCTTTTACAGCATCCAAATGAAGCAGCTGCAGAGGCACCTTCAACTTGCATCTTTCCCTTCAAAACAAGCCATAGGTGAGGAAAGCCAGCAAACTGCTGCAGCCTCCGAGGGCAGGACCATGGGATAGCATAGTGGGAAGGGCACTGCAGGAGCCCTGCTCTGATTCCCTGCCCGAGGCAGGGTCAGCAGACGCTGCCTGCACAGCACTGACAGGAGCTGCTTGTTCTCTGGGGGTTTGGCTCATGGGAGGCGTTTGCTGAGCCCAGGTGAGGTGAGGGTGTGTTTTGAAGGATTATGACCCAAAACAATCATGTTCTCCATGAGAACTCCAGAAACTTCTATCAATCAGAGCCAGGACTCTGCTGCCGCAGATGCTGTAAACAGCCCTGGTTGTCAGCCCCCTTGTGCAAAGAGTCTCCAGTCTTGGTTTAAGACAGGATTTAAGAGTAAGATAAACACAGTCCTGACCATCTTCGGGGGGGGGGGGGGGGGGGAAATTAATGTGTTGCATAATAAAATAGCTAAAAAAAGGAATTTGTCACCATTGTCCCAATGAAGGAACAGCCAAGCCTGACCCACAGCCTTGCTCCGTGCATCATGAAGGCCCCTTGGATGGGAGAAGGAGGGCAAGGCATGGCAAAGCCCAGATACCAGTTGCCATGGTGGGTTTTATTCACTGGGTGACACTGGGAACTGAATGATCTCAGTCTGCAAGGGGTGGTCGTTGGCACTGTGGGTGCATGGGGATGAGGGTCTGATACATGCATGATAACCCCCCTTGGGAAGCAGTGGATACTTTGCAATCCCTTATTATTCTCATGCCCCTCTCTGGAACACTCCCTCGTGCCAGATCCCTTTGCATGGGCTTTCCCTTCCCAGCCCCTGTCATGCACTGGCAGAGAATGCACATGAGGGAGCACTCCAGAGTCAAGGAAACTGCCTGCAACAGCCCTTAGAAGCAAGGAGTGTGCTCACAGAGGATGTCAGTGCACTGAGAGCACAACCTCCCCTGGCCCCCTCCCTCCCCAGCACAGACACTGGGACATTGCAGACGTGGTGCTGGAGAAGGACTTTATTTGGTGGTCCATACCCAGTGAGCATCTCCTTGTGCTCAGCAGCGCTGGTGGCGGAGCAGGGACCCCTCCATCCTGCAGGGGATGCTCAGTGGTACTTGCGGGCCAGAGCGTGAGCCACGACACCCACCAGCTTCTGCCAGGCGAACTGGCAGGCAGGGGTGAAGTCCTTGGCGAAGTGGGAAGCCAGGACGATGATGAGGATGTCCCCGAGGAGCTGGAGGAAGAGAGGAAAGCAGAAGGGTTAATGCTGCAGACAACGGAGCAGGGACTGTAGTTGAGGCTGCCCTGTTGGACCCACAACCCCTTGGAGAAGGCTCCTGCTGCACACAGCTCCACAACCTCTCCCTGTGCTGCTGTGTCTTTAGCTCTAAACAGCTCCTTCCTTTCTGCAATCTCTGCCCCCCAGTCTTCCTGCTGCAGGAGACTTCCCCCCAGTCCCTCTCCTCCCCACACAGCACCATGCAACCCACAGGCTGCGCTTCCTTCCTCCTGACTTCTCCCCCCAGGCTGGATTCCCCTCTGGAAAGGACCCTCACATACTGCACATCCTTCTTCCTCCTCAGCATCATCAAAGTGGCCCTGGGGCGGCAGGGCTGAGTATGAAGGCTGGTTATGGGGCTGCAGGGCTGGTTATTGGGTCTGGCTATGGGGCTGCAGGGCTTTTTCTATTGATTCTATAATTCTAAAATTATGTTTGTTTCATTCTTTCAGAAGTGAAAAGAAAAACAAAAAGGAAACTTTAAAACTATTCCCCCCCATTCTGGGTATTTTAAAGCAGTTTGGCCTGGGGACCCACCCGCAATATGATGGTTTTTTCTCTTTCTCTTTAGATGCAAATGAAGAAAATGATCTGGTTTTATATAGAAGTATTGGAGGGAGGGTCCTATCTGCACAGGCAGCACACGCTGGACAAGGCAGGGACCTGCCCTGGGGTTCTCAAGCTGCTCATCTCACTGCAGGACCCATAATTTCCTCTAGTGCTGTGCTTCACTTCCTTCTGCCCCCTTCAGCCAAGCTCCACCTTCCCCTCCACATCTTTTATCCCCAGCCAGATCTCCTTCAGGTCTCCCAAGACCTTCTCCTCCCCATTGCTGTGCTGGGGCTAAAAATGGGACTTCGGGGTGTGAAAGTCACCAAAACTGTTAAAACCAGCCCCAAACAAGCTGACACCTCACTTGGGTACCACCAGGCAGAGAGAGCACCCCTTGGCAGTACTGCAGGGGGCAACACGCCCCGTTCCAGAGCAAAACCTGCCTCTCCCCACAGACCATTGGAAGGGGCTGGGGCTGCAAACGCGCTCACCCTGAAGTTCTCGGGGTCCACATGCAGCTTCTCGCAGTGCAGCTCCGACAGCTTGGAGTAGGTCGCCTTGATGTTGTCCAGGTTCTTGACGGCCTCCCCGAAGGAGGTGAGCACCTTCTTGCCGTGGGCGCGGACCTTGGGGTTACCAATGATGGCCGTAGGGCTGGACAGGTTCCCAAAGGAAGAGAAGAACCTCTGTGTCCAGGGGTAGACGATCAGCAGCCTGCGGGGACACAAGACACGGACACGTTAATGCTCCCGAATGGAAGCGCCGCAGCTCCTCTGTCCATGGTGCAGATCCCAGGGTCTGGACCTACCTGGCCAGGGCCTCGGCTCCACATTCCTCCACATTGACCTTGCTCCAGAGGCTGGCAATGAGCTGCTTCTCCTCGGCTGTCCAGTGCACCATGGTGTCGGCGGAGGCTGCTGCGGCGGCAGGAGGGGGACACGGACCCGTGGCTGCGCTGCGGACCCCACGCAGGCTTTTATCCCCTGGAGCAGCTCCTCCCCATGGGGCCATTGGCTGGGGCACGCTGGGGGTCCCCACACGGGGCAGCAGAAGGGGGTGGTCAGGGTGTGGTGCGTGGAGAAGGGGCCTCTGGTTATCCTGATCGCAAGAACCTTATCCCTGCCCTTCTGTGCAGGCATCCCCCGACCAGCGTGGGCCCCTCTGCAGGGAAAGGGCTGCACAAGCCACTGCAGTGCAATTCCGTCAGCGTTTGACATGGGACTCGGTGGATGTGAGCCTGGAGCCATGGCTCTCCCAAATGCTGGATTTGCCTCAGCCTCTACCAGCAAAATCATAGAATCAATGAACTGGGTTGGGAAAGAGCATCAGGATCATCCAGTGCAACCGCTCCCAGCACTGCCAAGGCCACCCCTGACCCATGGCACTGAGGGTCTCATCTCCATTGTGCATGAAGCACTCGCAGGGACGGTGACTGCAGCGCTGCCCTGGGCAGTTCCAATGCTGAGCACCCTCTGGGGAAGGAATTGCTCCTCAGCTCCATCTAACCCTGCCCTGGTGCAGCGTGAGGCCGGTTCCTCTTGGCCCATCCCTTGTTCCTTGGGAGCAGAGCGCAGCCCCCTCCTGGCTCCATCCTCCTCTCAGGCAGTTGTAGGGCAGCCGATCAGGTCCCCCCTGAGCCTTCTCTTCTCCGTCTGAACCCCCCAGGTCCCTCAGCCCTTCCCCATCACACTGTGCTCCAGGCCCTGCAGCAGCTCCATTGCCCTTCTCTGGACTTGATGGATGCTCCTGCCAAAATGCAGCCCCTGGCAGAGCAAACCCTGCAGGTCCCAGCACTGCAGGAAAGCTCCAATCTCCTTCTGCCACTGGGATCTGTGGGCAATGCTGGAGTTGTTCAGAGGATGCTCAGGCTTTGCCGCTGAAATCTGCATTAACTCTTCATTAATGTCCTCCCCCTATAACAGGACCTGCTTGGATTACTTATCCCTTCTGGAGCAGGCAGAAGCTCACCCAAGTGTTCTCCCCTCAGATGTGATAGGACCGGCCAGATGCTGTGCTGCTGGACAGGGAAAAACTATCAAACAAGATCACCCTTTCCTACCTGCTGTAGTGGAAGGTGTCCCTGCCTGTGGCAGGGGGTTGGAACTGGAAGGAGCTTTAAGGTCCCTTCCAACAGAGATCATTCCATGATTCCATGATTTTCTGCATTAAAAAAACCAAGAAATACATCCTTGCTGGAAGCAGAGGGGCTTTGATCCTAATCCTAAAGCACCTGGGGCAATCCATTGTATTCCTGTTGTTCTCCATGGGATCTCCATGTTCTCCATGGGTTGGGCTAAGTGAGAGATGCTGGATCCTGTTGGATGGGTTGTTTAGGCGGCCAGGCTGCAGCAGAGTTCAAGGGCTGACCAAGCTCCTCTCCGGACATCAGGGCTTTCTTTCCTCCATGGGCCACCTCCTGCTAAGTGGCCTCCTACTAAAAACACAGGAGCAGGAAGGAAAATCAGTCAAAAAAAAATCTCCTTCCCCCTGTAGCTGAGGATGTTTTCACATGGAATAGGGATGAATTGTCCCTATCAGGGATGCCTACATCTGCCTTTCCTGCAGGAAATCCAGTGCCTGTGGGCTGCTGAGCTGGAGCACGATGATAAATCACATCGAGCACCTCACTGGGGAGAGAACATGCAGGAAAAATGTCTCTGGGACAAACTGGGAGCAGGAAAAGCAGTGCAGGGGGAGCACATCTTGCAGGACCTCTCTGCTGGGAGACAGGGACCAGGGTGTCATCCCCTCGCTGGGGATGGGGATGGGAATGATGCCATGGGCAGCACCAGTGGAACTGTGTCCATCCTGCCATGCTGCTGGTGCTGGGGATGGAAACCCTCATCCCTGCTCCTGGGAAGGGGTATCCTGGTGGAAACATGGACAGAGGGGAGAGCACAGCCCTCCCTGCACTGACCCATGGGGTCTCACCTGAGGTCTGCTCTGCTCATTTCTAGCCCAGACACTTTGCTTGCAGGAGGAGACCCACTTGTTCACACAATTCAGTCGGAAGTCTCAACAGTCATTTTGCATGAAAGTCTGTGAAAACCTACCCAAAAACCCAAGAAACATCATATAGGAGCCTGGTTTTTCTGACCCTGGACACCTGCCCCTTGTGCCTGCCCAGACCCCCTGCAAGGAGAAAACACTTTGAGACTTACTACAGATCATCTTCTCCCCTTCCCAGTGTCTGCCTTGACACCAGAAGCTAAATCATAGAATCAGCTCATTTTATTGGACTGGATGACCTCTGCAGGTCCCCTCCAACCCCAACTATTCTATGATTCTACTTCTTTGAGTAAGAGAAGGGGCATTTATGGTCACTTTTAGTACCCCCAGCGGGTCCGGGGCAGAGGGTGGGATGTCCACAGATGTGCGTGAAGCAGGGGTAGGACACAGTGCAAAGAGGGTGTTGGAGATACAGGGACGTGGAGCTGTGCCACCCTTTTTCCCTTTAGAAATCCAGCACGTCCTTCCAGCAGCGCTTCCACCGCATCACGCTCGGTTCAGACGGTGCTGCCCATGCCAAGAACAAACTCTACCCGGGAGACTCCTGCTCTGCAGGCACCAAACACCCACAGGGTGATGCGCAGAGCATCGGCTGATACCCACCTCCAGGAGTGATTACCGGCTGGCAGGGCTGGGCCCCCATGGCTGCAGCATGGGGGGCACATGGAGAAGGTGAATAAACAAAGTCTGGACATGTCTTGATAGCAAAATGTTTATCTCCAGCCTGCCCCCACCCAGCGGCTGCTTGGCCACCATGAGTCAGCTCTTTTCGTGCAAGCTTTGTGCCAGGAGCAGGGTTAAAGCCGTTGATTAAAGTCTTCACTTTATTTACTCCCTAAAAAATAGGAATCCTCCAATTTGCCTACAATAAACACGCAGGTTTCGCACCAAAACAGGTCTTCAAAGCAGACTTCCCAGTGCCTGACCGCAGGGGTAGCCGCGCTGCGCCTCCCCAATGCTCTGTGTCATTTCCAAAGGCAGATGCCCCACAGCCCCCCAAAACCCCACACACAGAGCAAAGGGAGGTGGCATTTTCCAGGAGCAAAACACCCACCCTGCTCAAGGGGGCACCCAGACCCCCAGATCCCCGTGCCCCCCCAAGCCCTCGAGGCTCCCAAGGACACTCAGACTCAGCGGAGACTTCACAGATGAGCTTTATTTGGCTGTTAGAAGCTGTTGGCTCCGTAGCAGCATGTCAGCGGGTGCTGAGGGTGCTGCCAGGGCTTTGGTGTTGCTCTTTAGTGGTACTTGCGGGCCAGAGCGTGGGCCACCGCACGGACCAGCTTCTGCCAGGCAGCCTGGCAGTCAGGGCTGAAATCCTTCCCGAAGTGGCCGGCCAGGACGATGATGAGGATGTCACCCAGGAGCTGGGGGAACAAGAGCACCCTGGGGTTAGCAGCACCCCACACATCGCCATGACAAACACTCGCATCAGACCTAGGGAAACCCCTGGGCATTTCATAGGGTTAAAAGTCTCCCTGGAGTCCCTAAGAGGGACATTAGGCTTGTTTCCTGCTCTTACTGTAAAGATCTGGGTTCTGCCACTGCTGTGGGGAGAGTGAGCAAAACTTCTGCAGGAATTTTGTGGATTAAATTGTAACTTCTCCCTTCTGGCTCTGTTTGGGAGTTTCTCCGGAGCAGAACTCACAGCTCCCGTTCCCCTTTTGCTTTCGGCATCTTGCCGCCACCTCTCACTCCTTGCTCACATCTCCTTTCTCCTCTGTGCCAAGCTTCACTCTTGCTCCTTTGCTTTCCCTTGGCCAAAACCTCTTCCTGCTCAACAGCTGCTTTCACTTTACTCCCCCCTCCTTTTCCTCACTGAAACCACCTCCTCGCCCCCTTCCCATCTTCATCCTGGCTTGCGCCCCCCAACAGCCTCTCCATTACCCAGCACCTCCCAGCTCCTTTGATGCCTTCTCACCAAGCTGAAGGTTGGTCCCTTCCCTCTCTGTCCCTCTCCTGCAGCTCCCCCTTGACCCATCCACCAGCCCCTCTTCCTCCTGCACTGGCACATCCTGGGTACATCCCTCTCATGGTGGTGGGACAGGAGCCGCAGCAGGAGCTCAGCTCACCCTGAAGTTCTCGGGGTCCACGTGCAGTTTGTCGCAGTGCAGCTCCGACAGCTGGGCGAAGGTGTTCTTGATGTTGTCCAGGTTCTTGACGGCCTCCCCGAAGGAGGTGAGCACCTTCTTGCCATGGGCACGCACATTGGGGTTGCCGAGGACAGCAGAGGCGCTGGACAGGTTCCCAAAGGAAGAGAAGAACCTCTGTGTCCAGGGGTAGACGATCAGCAGCCTGCGGGGACACAAGACACGGACACGTTAATGCTCCCGAATGGAAGCGCCGCAGCTCCTCTGTCCATGGTGCAGATCCCAAGGGCTGGACCTACCTGGCCAGGGCCTCGGCTCCGCATTCGGCCACATTGACCTTGCCCCAGAGGCCGGTGATGAGCTGCTTCTCTTCGGCTGTCCAGTGCACCATGGCGTCGGGTGGAGGGTAGCGTGTGGCTGCCGCAGGTACAGATGAGGTCTGGGCTCTTGCTCCCAAGGGGTCGCACGCTGGCGACCGGCGCTGCCCGGCCACGCTTTTATACTGTGCGCCCGGCTCCTCCTCCTGCCCCCACACCCCCCTGCCTGCGCCCGGGGGGGCCCCGCAGCCCTGGCACCCCGAGGGAGGGGACACGGTGTCAGGGCGGGGCCCCGGGGCACGGTGCCCAGACCCACACGGGCGCTTCCCTCCCCGACCTCTGATTTCCAGGTCCCAGTGAAGGGACGTGAGAGGGTGCTCAGCATTGGAACTGCTGCCCAGGGCAGGGCTGCAGCCGCCGTCCCTGCGGGTGCTCGCACGTCCTGGAGACGAGGCCTCAGGGCCATGGGTCAGTGGTGGCCGTGGGGCAATGGTTGGACTACGTGATCTTGACGGGCTCTTCCAACCCAGTTCATTCTATGAGTTTTCTCCACCCAAAGCCGCAGCACGGCAAAGCTGGTGCCTCCTGATGGTCGAACCACAGTGGCTGTGTGGCTGCAAAGCCAGAGACTTGGGCTTGGGTCTGTTGGGTTCTCCCCCTGAATGCACCAGTGTGTGAGGGGTTGCTCCTTGTCCTCTTGCAGGACGTGTCAGGCTTTGGGCTCTCCTTCTTTTTCCTATCAGCTATTTAACAGTTTGATAACTTAATTCTTCCCTGTGAGGGTGCTGAGGTGCTGTCCCAGGGTACCCAGAGAAGCTGTGGCTGCTCCATCCCTGCAGTGCTCAAGGCCAGGTTGGACACAGGGGCTTGGAGCTGCTCCAGTGGAAGGGGTCCCTGCCCGTGGCAGGGGTTGGAGCTGGAGGAGATTTAAGCACTCTTCAGCACAAACCCGTCCATGATTCCATGATTCTATGACCCTGGATTAAGCCTGGGGTGACCCCTGCTCCCAGCCCTCACACTCGACAGTGCTCTGTTTACCACAGATCTGCTCTGGAGCCTCTGCCTCCTCCCTGATAAGAGATGGGAGGAATTCACTGCCCAGAAACCTCAAACACTTTCTGAGCTGCTCTCAGTGCCTCAGGGATGCTGCAGCCCGAGAGGGGGGCAGAGGCTGGGGAGGGCCATGGGACTCTGTGTGGTACAGAGGCTGCTCAGGGAATGTCACTGCCCAGACGAAGTTCTCTGTAGGGGCCGGTGAGAGCAGATGCTCTGTCCCTCCTGGACATGAAATTAACATTCTTGTTGTGTTTTTCACCTTAACGCATAGTTGTGTCTATTACATTCTGCCTTTAATAATCATAGAATCACAGGTTCCCAGACTGGTTTGTGCTGAAGAGACTTTAAAGCTCCTCCAGCTCCACCCCCTGCCATGGGCAGGGACACCTTCCACTGGAGCAGCTCCAAGCCCCTGTGTCCAACCTGGCCTTGAGCACTGCAGGGATGGGGCAGCCACAGCTTCTCTGGGCACCCTGGGCCAGCGCCTCAGCACCCTCACAGGGAAGAGCTTCTGTGTAAGAGCTCATCTCAATCTCCCCTCTGGCAGTTAAAGCCATTCCCCTTGGCCTGTGCCTACAGGCCCTTGTCCAAAGTCCCACTTAGTCTGAGAATGATGATGATTTAGACAAAGCAACAACAAAAAAAGGCATTTTTCCTTCCCTGAAGGCAGCGACAAGCGATTGGCCACATCTCCCTCTGCATGTTTCTGTACAAGGCTTTGTTCCACTTAATCCGTCTAAGTCTTGACCATCAAACCCAGCCATGTTACTGATGTCTCAGGGTTTCTGTTTGTTTTGTAACGGTGTTTAGTTCAGTTTTTCTTGGGCATTTGCCTGCATTCTCCACCTTAGGCAAGTCTCAGTTGAACGAATTCATAGACAACACTATGTCTCTTATTAACCCGTGTGTGTGAGCATCCCATTCCCCGACACTGCTGGGTGCTTCCCACCCCATTCCACAGACAGGCGACACCTCCTCATGGCAGTTGGTGTTTATTTGGCAGTGACAGACCAGCAGAACCAGAGGCTGCTCCCCTAGGAGCTGGGAGCATCCCTGGGCAGCAGAGTCTCAGTGGTACCCATGGTCCAGAGCATTGGCCACCACTCAGACCATCTTCTGCCAGGCAGCCTGGCAGGTTGGTGGGAAGTCCTTCCGGAATTGCAAGGCCAGGACAACGATGAGGATGTCACCCAGGAGCTGGCAATGGAGGGAGGAGAAGCCGTCAGCCTGCGGGTCCCTCTTCCCTCCCCACCATCCCCCCACCGTTCGCGTGTGGACAGACATTGGTTATTGGGGAATTCATCCCAAAGGAATGGATCTATCACAGCCCTGTGCTCCTTGAGCAGGTAAACCTCCAGCACTCACCAGGATGCCTGGATGTGCTGGATCCTCCTCCCCAAATGCGTCCCTTTGCCTGCTGTGCAGCCTTCCCTCTGCTTCAACTTACGCTTTGTTTTCAAATCCTAACCCACCTTTGCTCTCTTGATCAGGTCCCCTTCTGCTGAAGTGCCTGTGTTCATTTTCTGTCCTGATTGAACAGCTTCACCACAGCCAAGCTCAAATCTTCCCTCCAAACCCTGTCTGGTTTCTTCCCTTCTGGTCTCTGGCTTCTCCAAGCCAACTTTGCTGCCTACCAGCATGTATTCAGCTGTGCGTTTCATCCCCATCGGGTCTCTCCTCTCACAGATCCCAGCCCCATAACTCCTCTCTATTCTGACCACATACACCTATTCACTGCCACTTCCCCTGCAGCACCGTGTGCTCAGCAGGCCCCCAGGGGTTCTCTGTAGGTCTCAGTGACTGTCAGACACCTCAGAGACCCCTAAATCCCTCTCTGGAGAAGAGAAACCTCCTCCTTGCCCCACACTTATCTCCCCTGAAGTTCTCGGGGTCCACGTGCAGTTTGTCGCAGTAGAGTTTGCTCAGTTGAGCAAAGCATTTTTTGATGCTGTCCAGGCTCTTGACAGCCTCCCTGAAGGAGGTGGGCACCTTCTTGCCATGGGCATGCACACTGGGGCTGCCGAGAACAGCAGAGATGCTGGACAGGTTCCCAAAGGAGGTGAAGAACCTCTGTGTCCAGGGGCAGATGATCAGCAGCCTGCAGGGACACAAGGCACAGACATGTTAATGCTCCCGAAGGGAACCACCTCAGCTCCTCTGTCCATGGTGCGGACCCCAAGGGCTGGACCTACCTGGCCAGGGCCTTGGCTCCGCATTCCTCCACGTTGACCTTGCCCCAGATGTTGGCAATGATCTGCTTCTCCTCGGCTGTCCCGTGCACCATGGTGTCGGTCAGAGGCTTTCCCTGCGGCTGCCCTGAACAATGGAGGAAATGGAGCCAGAGTCTGCCCAAGGATTTTTGCACACTTGTAACAGCCTGTGCTCACCTCAGCTCACGGAGCCATTGATTGGGGTTGCAAGAGGAAAGATAGTGATTTTGGATGCTGTCCAAGGGGAAAAGAGGCCCTTTCCCCCCTCTGTCTTTGAGTGGACAAGCATCACCGCATCCCCATGCACTTGTGTTCACAGCCCATGTGCAGGCTGAGCTGCCTGTGTGGCTCCTCCCCTGTCCAGGTATCCAGTATTGCAGAGGCAGCTGGAGGCTGGGGGCTGAAAACAGGGTGCAGACCCAAGAAGACACACAGTGATGTTCAAAGAGTTTCTAATCTCCTCCTTGGCTGTGTTTTCAGACCCTTAATGGTGCCCTGCACTCCTGGGACACATCCTGAACAGCTCTCGTTAGGCATCATATACCCCAGCTCAAAGGACCAGAAGCTCACTGGGAACCAAGGATTGAATGATCACCCCAAATCTAGGCTCCAGGCTTTAAACACAAAAACCTTCTTTCTTGTCTGCCCTAGCAAAGAGCTTCAGAGTTGTTGTCCATCATCACTGAGGGCCTACAGAGCTGCTGCAGGGGCTGGAGCAGCTCTGCTCTGGAGCCAGGCTGAGAGAGCTGGGCTGGGGCAGCCTGGAGAAGAGAAGGCTCCTGAAGGGGAGACCTGAGAGCAGCTCCAGTGCCTAAAGGGGCTGCAGGAAACCTGGAGAGGGGCTTTGGCCAAGGGCTGTAGGGACAGGACAGGGGAATGGCTTTAACTGCCAGAGGGGAGACTGAGATGAGCTCTTGGGCAGAAGCTCTTCCCTGTGAGGATGCTGAGGCGCTGTCCCAGGGTGCCCAGAGAAGCTGTGGCTGCCCCATCCCTGCAGTGCTCAAGGCCAGGTTGGACACAGGGGCTTGGAGCTGCTCTAGTGGAAGGTGTCCCTGCCCGTGGCAGGGGTTGGAGCTGGAGGAGCTTTAAGGTCCTCTCCAACCCAAACCATTCCATGACTCCACAACCACTGTCCCTGCTGTTCTGAGCCTGAGCTCTCCTGTTTCCCAGGAGTTCATTTTATTTTGGAGCTTGGCTGCCTGTTACTGTATGGGGCTGATTGACTGCCCCCAGTCTAATGATTGGGTGACACAACCAGGCATGGTTGTGAACCTGACTAAATCACACCTGGGCTGTGCACCAAATGAATGGCAGAACCAAGTAGGAGCCATGTTTGTATGTTGAGACTCCTGGCTGAAACGTGCAGCAACCCTTGTCTGCATGGCACGGGGTGAGTGGTTTTGCTCTATCAGTCACCAGCACTGACACTACGGAGAGCTGACACTGCTTACACTGCAAAAGAGTTCTCACACCCCAAGAGAAATAAGCTTTGTCCTGGCAAAGCAGCATTTCTACTGCTGGTTGAGCTGTCATGACCACATTGCTTGTTCACATTAAATGACTCAGCCTTGCAGGGCTGATCTCTCACCTCATGCAGGATGAAGCCTGTTCCCTTGCCTTCTTGGCAACTGTCATTACAAATCTGAGGAGCACTATGCTGTCCCTTATCTGCCTGCTCCAAATAACACAGTTCTTCCAGCAGATCAATGCCATCCCTGCAGTTGCTATAGCTTCAGAAGTGTGACTTTTTTCCACCCTCCTGTTTGACAGGGCACCTCGGTCCAAGGTGTTTCTCACTAACAGGAGAGGCTGTCAAAGAATCATTCTTACCAGTGTAATTGTGCACACCCTGATGCACTGAAAGATGCACTTTAAGACAGGCAAGGAGGCTGTGGCAAAGCCAGGGATGAGCTCTGCCTCCGTCTGTCATGGGTGACCTGGCCTGAAGCTGGATTCTCTCACTGCAGCTCTAGTCCTGCCCGGTGTCTGTTCATGCACATGCTTCATCAGTTAACACAGACCTGAAAAACGAGGAGGCTGCCATGTCAATAACTGCTCCATGGACACAGCTTCCACTACGCTGTTAGCAGAGATGGTGGCATCCACCCTGTGCTACCTCAGCACCATCCCATGAGGGCAGTTTCAAATGCCCACCCCAGGCGTGAGGTGCTAAACCAAGAGAAGCATCCAGAGGTGAACAGCTCCTGGGGCTTGCTGAGCTTCGCCTCATCTCTCCCTCCTCCTCCAGCCCTGTCCCCACCAGTCCATGCGGCTCCTCCTCACCCACTGCTGTGGCAGCAGCATCTAGAGAGCTCCCGGTGCACTGACAGGGAACATCCTCCCATCCTGGCAAGTGATTCCTCCTAAGTGCTTTTCACATCATCTCCAGCAATTACATTAGTGCCACAGGGCAGTCATCAGAGGGGAGAAAGGGGAAAATGAGATTAAATTCCCTATGAAAGACTTCCCGGGGCTCTTCAGCTGTCTCATTAGTCACCACAAAGACATTCTGAGGCAAGCAGCCACACTAGGTGGCCCAGGGGCTGTTCACAGCACACAGGCAGTGGTCCATAGCGCTGTCAGAGGCACCAGCTCACAGCCAGATTAGGCCCCAGAGGTGCCTCAGGGATGTCAGCGTGTTCCCAGCCAGGACACCAGGAGGATTCACAGCCCTGTGTGCTGGGGGCAGCAGAGACACTTGCCTAAAGCAGAGGTCTGAGAGCCCAGACAGCACCGGACAGCCCAGATATCCCAGACTGCCCATATAGCACATCCAGTGCAGACATCCCGGACATCCCCTGTGCTCCGGCTGCAGCTCCTCCAGGATCCACCTCACCCACGTTAGAGGAAAAAGGTTCATTTTGGGCACATTTCAACCACTGCTCAATGTGCTGGGAGCTGGGATCGGGCCATCAGCGTGAGGATGCTCTGAGCTGCCAGCACAGCCCTACCTGCTGAGAGGGCCGCGTGGTCGCACCGGGAGGGAGGGGAAATGTTCATCACAATGTGACAGGTGGAGGCAGTTTCTGTTGCTGTCTCTCCGTTCAGTCGAAGGCAGGTCCTTCCCCTGGTGCACCCACGCAACACTTGGCAGGACCCTTACCCCAGAAGGAGAGCTGTCTGCCTGGGATGGATGTCACTGTGCTCAGGACTCCCCCCTGGAGCACCCTGCCAGCAAGCCTGAGCCGGTTGGTGTGAGTGGAAGGTGCCCATAGTCACTCTTCACCTCATGGCCCCACACTGAGCCATGTCCACTTCCATGGATGGGGACATTCCTTCTTACAGGAGTCCCATCAATGGTAAAAGGAAACTCTCCTGAGACAAGCAGAGTTTGTTGGTCACTGCTGATTGCAGCAGTTCCGCACCAAGCTTTACCAGAGCACTTATCAGCAGGAGCGGTGGCATCTGTGCCCAGCCTCCACTGCCTGGACCCAGGCCAGACCCTTCTCTCCTCCAGAATGCGCAATCTCCTGTGTCTTGAGCAGTGCATCTCGAGGTGCCTGGTTACCACTTCATGTCATAGAATGAGTCATGGAACCACACACTGGTTTGGATAGAAGGGACCTTAAAGCTCCTCCAGCTCCACCCCCTGCCATGGGCAGGGACACCTTCCACTGGAGCAGCTCCAAGCCCCTGTGTCCAACCTGGCCTTGAGCACTGCAGGGATGGGGCAGCCACAGCTTCTCTGGGCACCCTGGGCCAGCACCTCAGCACCCTCACAGGGAAGAGCTTCTGCCCAAGAGCTCATCTCAGTCCTCCCCTCTGGCAGTTAAAGCCATTCCCCTTGGCCTGTCCCTACATCCCTTGTCCAAAGCCCCTCTCCAGGTTTCCTGCAGCCCCTTTAGGCACTGGAGCTGCTCTGAGGTCTCCCCTTAAGGATCCTTCTCTTGTCCAGGCTGCTCCAGCCCAGCTCTCTCAGAAGATGGGTTCCAGAATCATGCAGAACAAGATTTCCCCAGTCCGAGCACCACATGTCTGTCCTTGCTTCTCTTTCAGTTATTCCTGATAAAGCACTGTTGGGAGTGATGTGCGGAATCCTCCCATTGCAGTGCAAAACATTTGCCCACTAAGCCAGTCTGGGTAAAGCAATAGCCTCTGCTCAGGCCTGTTCACAGGCTGCCCTCACGCCTCCCTTGGATCATACACACTTCAGACACTTTGTTCTGATCAAAACGCACACAACTCATGGCAGGAGCATTCTCATTGCTGATCCAGGAAGTGCTTTTGCTCAGCACTTGCAGAACACACCAGCACAGGAACGGGAAGGATTGGAGTTTTGCCCCATCTGCCCTGGCTTCAGTGAATCTCCGTGGAGTTATCCCCTTGCACACACCACAGGTTGGGAGGCTCAGGGCCAGAGGGGCCCTTGCTTGCCCTGCAGCTGGTCCTCTGCACCCTCCTGGGTGATTTCAGCAATCTCAGAGGCACTGCATGGGCTGGGATATGCCCATCACTGGTGCAGCGGCCAGTATCCCCCAAGGTCCCACGGGAGCTCTGTATGTGATGGTCCAGCCCATCTTGCCCCTTTCCCTCCCTCCCGCCCCACGGGAAACCTCAGAGACACCAGAACACAGGAAGAATTGCAGAAAATGTGGGGTTTTATTGACTGTCACAGCCACATCGCCCTGGGGGGTTTAATGGTACTTGTAGGCCAGAGCATGGGCAACCACACCGACCAGCTTCTGCCAAGTGGCCTGGCAGGCAGGGGTGAAGTCCTTGGTGAAGTGTGCGGCCAGCACGATGATGAGGATGTCTCCCAGGAGCTGGAGAGAAGGAATGGAACCATGTCAGTGCGGTGCCGACTGCCCCTTCCCCTGCCAGGACTCCATTGCTGGTGGCTCCTGGAGGCTGCGACCCACTGTCAGTGTAGGAAAACAGTCCTGTGCTGACAATAGACAGCAGCAGCCATCTCCTCTGCCTCTTCCCACACTTTTTTCCAGCTCTAGACATTATTCCCAGACACTTTCTGTCTCTTTCCAGCTGTGAAGCCCCAGGACTACGTGGGCTTGGGCAGTGCAGGGTCTGCTTGCTATATCCTGAAGTCAGGCTTGAGCAGAGACTGAGTCAGAAGCTGTCAGCCCCATCCAATCCTCTCCATCCCACCAGACAGACCCCCCCTCCTCTTCCACAGTGACATCTGCCCCCCACACCCTCATCTCTTTTGCTTCATTCCCCTCCTGCTCCCTTCCCTCATGGGCTGACCTTGTCCCCACACTCAGACAAGTCCTCTCTGTCTCTGACACCAGTCTGCATCTCTTCCCATCAGTTCCAGCCCCTGCCCATCCCACACTTGCTTTTCCCTCTCCTGCCCTGTCTGCCGTCCTTGGAAAAAGGGGGATAAGTGGTCCCGATCCTTGGTGCCAAGAGGAGCCAGGGAGAGGATGCCTCAGCACAGGGGTCTTCCCTCCACAGTCCTCATCTTCATCCCACTCGACCTCCTGGCATCCTTCTTCTGCTCTTCTCAAGCAATGTCTTCAGGAGCCTCTGGGCTTTCAGAGCATCACCCCATGTCTGTCCTGTATCACATGCCCACCCTTCCCCTGCCCCCAGTTCCCATCCCGGCCAGGCCCTTTGGTAACCAAAACACAGGCTAGCGATGCCTGTTTGAAACCCTGCAGGCACTGACGCTCTCGGGATGGAGGGAGGTCAAGCCCTGAGCTCCGCTCACCCTGAAGTTCTCAGGATCCACGTGCAGCTTCTCAGCAGTGCAGCTCCGACAGCTTGGAGTAGGTCGCCTTCAGGTTTTCCAGGTTCTTGACGGCCTCCCCGAAGGAGGTGAGCACCTTCTTGCCAGTGGGCACGGACCTTGGGGTTGCCAATGATGGCCGTGGGGCTGGACAGGTTCCCGAAGTTGTCAAAGAACCTCTGTGTCCAGGGGTAGACGATCAGCAGCCTGCGGGGACACAAGACACGGACACAGTTAATGCTCCCTGAATGGAAGCGCCGCAGCTCCTCTGTCCATGGTGCAGATCCCAGGGTCTGGACCTACCTGGCCAGGGCCTCGGCTCCGCATTCCTCCACATTGACCTTGCTCCAGAGGCTGGCAATGAGCTGCTTCTCCTCGGCTGTCCAGTGCACCATGGTGTCGGCGGAGGCTGCTACGGCGGCAGGAGGGGTCTCAGAACTGTGGCTGTGCTGTGGTCCCCACGCAGGCTTTTATCCCCTGGAGCAGCTCCTCCCCATGGGGCCATTGGCCGGGGCACGCTGGGGGTCCCCGCTGGGGGTCAGTCCATCCATGGGGGCTTGGTCTGTGCGAGGCGTGGTCTGCAGGGGCAGCCCCGGCACTCGATCACCAGGCTCGGACATGGCTCCCTCTCATCTCCTGTCCTGCCCTGCTGACCACAGGCAGGAACAGCCTCCCTATGGCCTGCAACAGGCACTGACCCATGTCCATGAGCTGCTGCGAGGACTGGAGCAGCTCTGCTCATGGAGCCAGGCTGAGAGAGCCTGGGCTGGGGCAGCCTGGAGAAGAGAAGGCTCCTGAAGGGGAGACCTGCAGAGCAGCTCCAGTGCCTAAAGGGGCTCCAGGAAAGCTGGAGAGGGGCTTTGGACAAGGGTCTGTAGGGACAGGCCAAGGGGAATGGCTTTAAGGAAGATTTTGTCTTGTTGCATTCCTGAGGTAGGAGGACATGGATCAGGGATCATGAGGACAGGGGGATCCTGCCCTGAGCATTTCATGGCACTTGGGTGATCAGCTGCCCTGTTAGTGCCTCAGTTTCCCTACAGGAGCTCTGCCTGTGGACCAGCACAGGGGAACCCTCTGATCCCTCAAAGCCTTTCCCTGGGACAGGGAGCAGGGCGCTGTGCTTGGGAACAGGATGGGTTTCAGAAGCAGTTGGCACATTTCACACCCCCAAGTCTGGAAACAGAGCAAGAGGGGAGGATGAAGAGGGGCTGGATGTTAGCACATGTGCAGGACATCTACAAGGGCCTGCAGGGACAGGCCAAGGGGAATGGCTTTGACCTGCAGAGGGGAGACTGAGATGAGCTCTTAGGCAGAAGCTCTTCCCTGTGAGGGTACTGAGGCGCTGGCCCAGGGTGCCCAGAGGAGCTGTGGCTGCCCCATCCCTGGCAGTGTTGAAGGCCAGGCTGGACACAGGGGCTTGGAGCAAGCAGCTGTCCAGTGGAAGGTGTCCCTGCCCGCGGCAGGGGTTGGAGCTGGAAGATCTTTAAGGTCCCTTCCAACCCAAACCAACCCGTGATCCTATGTGCGAGGTTACATGCACTTTACAGCAGCCTCACACCAGCAGCACCCAGACACTGAGTCTGCAGCGTTTACAGCCTCTCTAAACCTGAGGGACATTTCTCTGATGGGAGGGATGACCGGGTTTATGAACCAAAGCCTCCACAGACCCTTCTGCACTGGAGCCCACTCCTGAGGACACTGAGCATTGCTGCTGGGGCTGCAGCTCTGGACACATAGAGAATCCATTTCCCTGAGCAGGCTCCTTTCATCGAGCAGAAGCCTGGAGAACATCAGCCTGTTGATCCGGCCCAAGCCCTGTGTGGAGACCCGTGGGTGTGCAGCCATGGTTGGTGTTAATGGAACAGAGATCATGTCCCCATGCTCCAGTGTTGAGGAATCCCTCTGGGATGCTGGGGCTGGGGCTGTGACTGGGGCCAGGCTCCTCTGCTCCGCTAATGTATGTACAGTGTGCACAAGGCAGAGACTTCACTGGCCTCTCCCTACTTGGAAGTTAAATGCCTTCACCAGGAAAGCAGGACACAGTTACAACCCATTATAGAATGCAAGCCTGGAAGGGACCTCCAGGAGCATCTGATTCCATAAAGAAACCCCAAACCAGACCAGCAACATCCATTCCACCAGTTCAAGGTCTGACCAAAGGCTTTAGTTTGTTTCCCATTGACCTACAAGGGTGTTTTTCAGGCTTCAGGTGAAGGTGTGCTCCCATACTGAGGAACACAATGCCAAGATGCACGGGATGGGCTGTAGGGCATCCTTAGAAGAGCATGGACGCTGGGTCTGTCTGGAGGAGGTTTAGGAGGTTCCACTCAACCCACTCCAGTTACAGATCAATAGTGGTGCATTAATCCCATTGGGGACGCACTGAGCAGTGGCACGAGCCCATCGCTGTGGCCCAGCTGGGTCAGCTCAGGTCTGTGGTCATGTCCCAGCTCCACAGGGTGCTGGCATTATCCATGTGAAGGTGAGTTTCTGACCCCAGGCAATGCCCAGAGGCCCTTCCCCAGGCAGTGGCTGCTCTGATAACACCCCTGAGCCAGGCTGCTCCCTGCAGATAAGGACATCAGCACCCGCTCAGCCCCTCACCTCCAGAGACAGAGACACCATCACCCACCCTCAGCCCCCCGAGCATGCAGACACTGCCCGTTTCAGTAACGTGGGGCTCAAAGAGTGAAATCAAACACATGCAGTGCTCAATCCATTGCTGACATTCCCATCATGCCCATGGCATGGAGCACAGTGCTGACCAAAGCAGCTGTGTGCTCAGCTGGGGGACAATGCCCTGCCATGGCCCTCCCAGCTATTCCTTCTCATCCTGCAGCCTGAATTCCACTACTTGCATTGCAAATGAAATTCAGGCTACATCTAGGTCTATTATTAGGGGTGGGTTTGCCTCAGCTGCAGTTGGGGTCTTGTTTTCAGCTCTGCAAAGCTGAACTCTAAAACAGAACAGATAAATGACGCTTTTCTTCTGCATTCAAACCAGCAGCATGGGAATGCTCAGGGAGGGGTGGCAGGGAGCTGGATGTGAGGCTGGGACAAGCAGGACAACGTCCAACAGAGGCGTGGAAGAAAATACTAACTGCAGCATTAAAATCAAACCGAAATGTGGTTAATGAATGCTGTTTTCTGCAGAAAACCAGGCAGAGACATGGCTTGGAGTGAGCACCCTCAGGCCTCGGTCCCGCGCTTCGACCCGCTCAGGATCTGGTGTTGCAGGGAGCAGGACCACAGGACGGGTAATGATGGTCACAGGGAACTAAGGGCAAGGGGAGGGCAGAGGACACAGGAGGCTGAGGCTGTTTTCATCAAGCCAAGCTCATCTGGTGCTGCTCTTCTGTATCGATTCCTTTTTAATGGCTTGGTTTATAC
The DNA here is from genome assembly GCA_017639245.1 of Myiopsitta monachus. NCBI lineage: Eukaryota > Metazoa > Chordata > Aves > Psittaciformes > Psittacidae > Myiopsitta > Myiopsitta monachus. Next base: position 98,174,422 of record CM029919.1, on the reverse strand, counting down.
CCACTGTAATTCTTTAAGCTCTCTCAAGTCCATAGGACAGGCACTATAAACCCAGGAATAATGGCAGGTGAATCAGCCAGATAATTGGGTTAGGGTCACATAGGAGACTCTGGATGTGGCAGAGTCCAAAATAGCAATAAGCTGTTACGGCCACCCTGTGAATTCCAACATGAGCTTCAGCCTGCCTCAACCCACAGCTTCTGCTGTGTTCAGTCCGGTACCTTGATTTAACCTGAAAGCTTCCCCAGGGCACTGTTAATGCACTGACCCTGCCAAGGGGTGCTCCAGGAAAGGTGCTGGGGACAAAAGGGGCTTCAGCCTCATGACCAGGACCAGAGCAAAGCCTTCCCAAAGCCTTCCCACCAACATGAGGAACCCAGAGAGCGGCTGCTCTGACCCCACTCAGATGGATGTGGTCAGTGATGACTTTGGGGAAGCTGGTCTGAATCACCAACTCCCACAGCTTCCCGTGGCTGGCACTGGTGGTCTCCAGCCCGAACATGAGAACCAAGGGGAATACCTGAAAATGCAGGGGTTTCCTTAGGAGAGAAAGGGAAAATAGGAAAGACCAAAACCAGGGGCACAGTGGAGATGTGGATCAGACTGGAGTGTACAGAAGGCAGGCAGGGAGCCGGGTGTTAGTGCTGCAAGGAGATATCTGGAGCTGTGGCTCTCTGCTTTCAGCACAAAGACATTGCAAATCCTTCCTGTGCCCTAACAACAACCTGAGGGGAAACCCAACTGCAGGTTCAGTGAACCCCTCTGCCCTGAGGTGGATCTGAAGTACCAGGATCCAGGTCTAACCCTCTGCACCCTGTGGGCCCACAGAGCATCCCTTGCTCTCGCTGCTCTGACTGGACTTCATGCCACGCAATGACTCACTGATCACACAAGCAGAGGCCTCGGTGGGTTAATTCACTTCAGAGCCTTTCACTTCATTGATTTGGTTTTGCAGGAAACCTCCTCGGTCTCAACCATGACAAAATCCAAACCTATCTGGAGGTGGGGGCTGCCTGCAGCAGAAATGCGGAGGGGACCCCCGGGCCATGGCAGATGTGACATGACCCTGTTCGTACATCCCTGTCTCCATAGCCCTGCAAAGGGATTCCCCAGGAAAGAGGCCTAAAGCCAGTCCAGTGTCACAGCCTATGGGGGCTCAGAGTGCAGTGAAGTGAAGGGGGGAGAGGGTAGGGTCAGGCATAAAGGCCAGAATATACAGGGAAAAGCTAAAGATTTAATTAAAGAGCTTCTGAGTGACCACAAGCACCAGAACTTGGGCAAAAGCAGCTTTTTTATTCATGCCTCATTGAAGCAGGTTTGTTCTGCCCATAACCAATGGGATGGTTTGTCCTCAGCCCTCACCCTCACTGGGGTTTCCATCTGCTCAGCACAAACGGGACACAGGCTCCAGGGAGAGGAGGGACACCTTCCACTGGAGCAGCTTGCTCCAAGTCCCTGGGTCCAACCTGGCCCTGAACACTGCCAGGGATGGGGCAGCCACAGCTTCTCTTCCCCCTTGTCCTGTCATAACCTGCTCTGTGGAAGGTGTCCCTGCCCATGGCAGGGGTTGGAGCTGGATGAGCTTCGGGGTCCCTCAACCCAACCCATCCTATGGCTCTATGTGTCTCCATCACAGCATGGAGCACTCTCTGCTGCTGCACCACTTCTCCCAGAGCTTTGCTTTGCACTTTGCTGCTGCAGCATCCCTGGCCCCAGCAACGCACCACAACAGCCAGTATCAGCTCCGCAGAGGCTGGCTGAGACCCCACCACCCTGGCCATGCCCAGCTCCCCTCTATCACCATAGGGCAGCCCACGGGCGCCCCACACCCTGCGCGCCCCACACCAGATAGCTCCTCACCACCCTCGCTGCACCCTGAGATAAAGCCAGGCTGCAGATGGGGCAGCCTGGTGTCTGCCCCTGCATGTACCACAAATGGGCTCTACTGGCGGGGGCGCTGGGCTCCATCCATGGCACATGGACCCTGTAAGGAACACCTCCATCCACACAGCAGCTCCCACACAGCCTCAGCACCCTCCCAGGGAAGAGCTTCTGCCTAAGAGCTGATCTCAATCTCCTCTCTGGCAGCTTAAAGCCATCCCCCCTGTCCCTACATCCCTGGTTCATCCCTTTCCTCTCCTCTGCTCATCTCCTGTTCTACAGCTCCCAGGGCCCTGGGAACACACATTTTGGGGTCCCCACATTGCTCAGTGACTGGGAATCAGCTTCCACCCTCCTGAGCAGCTCTGTTGTGTGTGCTGTGCTGTGACTGCTGCCTGTGGGCACCAGGCAGTGCTGAAGAAGAGCCTGAGACCCTGAGATCCTGTCCTGGGACACCTCTCACCTGCCCTATGGGACGAAATGAGAGGAAAACTCCCACGGATTTACCCTATGGATACCAGGGCTGCACAGTTCCTGATTCTATGAAAATCAGACCCACAGAAAAGGCCCTCTCCTGGGGTCCATCCAGCTGAAATAAGTAATTATAATACCTCAGGGTAACACAGCACCGTGACTTACAGTGCCCTGGTAGAGAAACCTACAAAGCAAAAAGCCCTCAGGCAGTGACACAGCCCCACGGGTTACTCTGTCCCTGCAGTGCACCCCTTCTGCTGTCTCTTGCTGGCAGCTCAGCTGAGCCATGGCTAATCCAAACCCTGGTCCTGGTGGTTTGCAGCATCCCCGAGGTTCTGCAGGCACAAACAGTGTCTGGAGCTGGTGCTTCACCCCCCTGCTGCTGCAGGGCTCAAGCTCACAGTCAGAAAGTGGCCAGAAACACCATTGCCCAAGGCTGGGCCCAGGGTGCCTCAAGTCCCAGGAAGGGAAGAGCCGCAGAGCTGAAGAGGTGCTGGCACAGGGGATCAGGACGAGCCCATGGAGCACAGAGGGTCCACGCTCACCCGCTGTAGAGAGAAATCCCTGTGCCCAGCCACGGGCAGGCTGGAGACCGTGCTCAGGACCTCAGACAAGAGGCATGAATCATAGAATCATGGAATCCCAGACTGGTTTGGGATGAAGGGACCTCAAAGCTCCTCCAGCTCCAACCCCTGCCACAGGCAGGGACACCTTCCACTGGAGCAGCTCCAAGCCCCTGTGTCCAACCTGGCCTTGAACACTGCCAGGGATGGGGCAGCCACAGCTCTCTGGGCACCCTGGGCCAGCGCCTCAGCACCCTCACAGGGAAGGGCTTCTGCCCAAGAGCTCATCTCAGTCTCCCCTCTGGCAGGTTAAAGCCTCTGAAATTCCTGGGCTTGTGCAGTGCTCCCAAGGCCCACGTGGCTCCAGATCCCAGGAGCAGGCACCAGCCACATCCTTTGCTCCCTTGCCAACAGTGCCCAGGCCTCTTCCATCAGCCCTTGCCCGTGGTCAGTGCCTTGGGGAGCACCCTCATACTGAAAGGTGATGCTGCTCTGCTCCTCTCCCCTCAGCTTCCCTCATGTGTGGTCACCCATAGGAGCCTGGGGCTCCTTGGGCAGTCTGAGATAAGTCTTGCTGCGGAAGAGCAGAGGATGCACAGGAAGGTGTTTGGTGGCTCTTGTGCTGGGCAGAAGTCACACACATCTAAACCCCAGGGATCCAGAGTAAGGGCAAAATGCCTTGCTTTCCCCCTCAGCATCCTTCCTCCAAGGAGCAAGTTAGCTCCAAGGGACCTCCCAGTCCTTAGCACCACTGCTGCAGGTGTAGCAGGTGTAGCTCCTTTGCCTGTCATTGCTCTGCAGAACCCTCCTTTAACCACAGACACCCACCCAAGAGCCCCCAACACTGGATGGGAACCATGAGAACCATGTTCCATCCAGTCCGGGACACCAGTGAGAGATGTCCCCGTGAGCAGGGAAGGCTCTTACGGGGCCACTCAGTGCCATTGCTGAGCTCAGACAAGGACTTTTCTCCTCCTGTCTGTGGCACAGGACCAGCAGGGTCAGGAGCACACAGGTGGTTATGTTCCCCTGAGGCCATTCAAGCAGTTGGTGCTGGCAATGGACAGAGCCAGACCCATTTCTGTGTTGGGACTTGGATTAGGAAGGCAAGAAGGGAGACCTGGCCCCAACCTGGCCCCAACCACTTGTTCAAGTAGCAAAAGTGGCTCTGAAAATGGGGTGGCTCCTGGAGCAAACCCTTTGTGGCCACCAGGTAGCTGTTAAAGGGCTGCCTCCACCACATACCCCCCAGGAGAGAGCAGCCCCTGCCCCAGGGGAGGCACCCAGAGCCTGTGTTTGGGGCAGAAGCCCCAGCTGCCCTACAGCTGCCCTACAGAAACCCTGGTGTTGTGCAGCTCATCCCAGCATCTCTGTGGTCCCAGCACTGTCGGGTGAATCAGTGGCTGGCCTGAACGTGCTTCACAGCACCGAGCCCTCATCGCAGCGCCATGTACCAGGCATCTTCCAGAGAGTTCCAACAGCTCCATCTCTGTGGGGCTGAGATGGATGTCAGGGGATGTCCCATAGACCCTGTTTCACCCCAGCCCCGAGGACACTTTATTCTGAGGGCCCTCTTCAGACATGGAATACCAGACTGGTTTGGGATGAAGGGACCTTAAAGCCCCTCCAGTTCCAACCCTTGCCACGGGCAGGGACATCTTCCACTTAGAGCAGCTCCAAGCCTCTGTGTCCAACCTGGCCTTGAACACTGCCAGGGATGGGGCAGCCACAGCTTCTCTGGGCACCTTATGCCAGCACCTCAGCACCCTCACGGGAAGAGCTTCTGCCTAAGAGCTCATCTCAGTCTCCCCTCTGGCAGTTAAAGCCATTCCCCTTGTCCTATAGTCTCAAAGGCACCCAGGCAGCACCGCCGCCAGCAGCCTGGAGCCGGGCTCCCGTCCCCATGCCCGTTGCCGGTGTCTTGGCTGCTCCTGCTCTATCGCTGCATCGGGCTCCCCCATCGGCAGCGCAGCGCCCCGAGCACCGGCACCCGCAGCACGGTGCTGAGTCACGGCAGCCGCTCCCACCCGGGCTGCGGGGGGCGATAACTGAGGCACAAACAGGAGCGGGGGGGGGGCAGCGATAAGAGCCCTGCCCGGGGGCAGCGCTCCCGTTCTGCTGTGTCAGAGTCGTGACGCAGCAGAACTGCTCCTGCGGGGCGAGGGGCGGCAGGAAACTTGGGGGGGTGGGAATTAGGGACCTGTTCCTTTCGCGGAAGAGCCGGGCCCGGCCTCCATGGGCAGCGGAGGCTGCGCGCCCTGCACTGGGCTGCAACACTGCCCCCCACGTGCGGGCAGAGCCACGGCAGGATTCGTGTTCCCAAAGGGATGGTGGGGCATAGAGCCGACGGAATGGTTTGGGTTGGAAGGGACCTTAAAGCTCCTCCAGCTCCAATCCCTAACACGAGCAGGGACACCTTCCACTACAGCAGCTTGCTCCAAGCCCCTGTGTCCAGCCTGGCCTTCAACACTGCCAGGGATGGGGCAGCCACAGCTCCTCTGGGCACCCTGGGACAGCGCCTCAGCACCCTCCCAGGGAAGAGCTTCTGCCTAAGAGCTCATCCTCAGTCTCCCCTCTGGCAGGTTCAAAGCCATTCCCCTTGGCCTGTCCCTACAGGCCCTTGTAGATGTCCTGCACATGTGCTAACATCCAGCCCCTCTTCATCCTCCCCTCTTGCTCTGTTTCCAGACTTGGGGGTGTGAAATGTGCCAACTGCTTCTGAAACCCATCCTGTTCCCAAGCACAGCGCCCTGCTCCCTGTCCCAGGGAAAGGCTTTGAGGGATCAGAGGGTTCCCCTGTGCTGGTCCACAGGCAGAGCTCCTGTAGGGAAACTGAGGCACTAACAGGGCAGCTGATCACCCAAGTGCCATGAAATGCTCAGGGCAGGATCCCCCTGTCCTCATGATCCCTGATCCATGTCCTCCTACCTCAGGAATGCAACAAGACAAAATCTTCCTTAAAGCCATTCCTCTTGGCCTGTCCCTACATCTCTTGTCCAAAGCCCCTCTCCAGCTTTCCTGGAGCCCCTTTAGGCACTGAAGCTGCTCTCAGGTCTCCCCTTCAGGAGCCTTCTCTTCTCCAGGCTGCCCCAGCCCAGCTCTCAGCCTGGCTCCATGGCAGAGCTGCTCCAGCCCTCAGCAGCAGCTCCTGTGGCCTCCTCTGCACTCGCTCCAACAGCTCCACAACAACTGCTCTTGTGTTGTTGCCCCAGAGACTGGATCAGGACTGCTGTAAAAGTGGCCTCTTCCACTGGGATTGGGGAGCTTTGGGGTAAAATGTCCTTTAGGATGATCCACAGCACAAACCGTTTGTGTTTGGCACCATTAATCTGTCCAGACTCAGCTCCTGTGTATCACAAGGCACAAAATTCCCCCGGCATCTCCTGTCATTGCAGGAGCTGGTGTTTTGCACAAGCCCTCCCCCCCCAACCCAGCAGGCAGGGCCTGGATTTGAAGGCACCATCCCTGCCCTGGGAAACTCCTTTTCCTTCATGTTTCCTTCCCCTAGTGTGAGGTGTCCCTGCCCATGGCAGGGGGCTGGAAGGCGGTTGATCTGAAGGTCCAAAACCACTCCATGATTCTCTTTGGAATGTGGCCCTCCCTGGGGCAGGCTCTGTGCTGGGGCATGGATGCAATGGGGTAATGAGGACCAGCAGCCCTTCAGGCTGACACAAGTAGAAGCGAACCCTCTCCTTCCAGGCAGCGAAGCTGCGGCAGGGATTGAAGGGAGGGTACAGGGAAGCAGGGCTGGTCACATGGGTCCCTGGGGCAGGACTGTCCCCTCCGGACCCGCTGCCTCCCCACTGCCGCCCCCCAGCACCATGAGTGGTGCCCGTGGCTCTGCCTCGGTGAAGGTACATCGCGGCTGCGGGGATCCGGCCCCGCGTCCAGACCCCGGTCCCGCTGTGTCCCCGGGGAGGGGTTCGGCGCTGGGCGGCAGCGAGCCCATGGCCAGTGGGAGGGTTCCCGCTCCCTCTAGTGTCGGTGAGACCCCGGCAGCCCGCGGAGCCCGGGCCGGGGCGAGAGGGGAAACTGAGGCACGGCCCTGGACACCCGCCTGTGAGGGCGTCTGTGCCTCGGGTGGCACCGGGCACCCCCCTGCGCTGCGAGGATGGGGCAGGGGGTGCCCGGTGGTACCAGGGCTCCACCTGCACCATGCTCCATCGGTCACAGGGCACACTGCGGCTCGGATGCCCCAGTTTGGAGCTGGTTTTCCAGCCGGAATGTGTTTGGTGCTCACCACTGTTCATCTGGGGCTCCATTCAAAGCCACTCTCTGAAACGCAGCACGGATTTGGGCCCCGTATGGTGATGGGCAGAGGAGCATGGAGCAGGGCTGGGGAATGAGCTGCCCCCAGCTACTCTAAGGCTTGATTTATCCCACTCGTTTCCAGAGGTGGCACCTGCGTGAAGCCAGAGCAGCAGCACAGCCCGGTGCTCTGCACCCCCATCTGCACACCTACCCCCCCAATACCGCTGCAGTTCCAACCTGGACCTGCCCATGGATGGCCCATGGCCCGTGGGATCCATCCTCTCATATAGGGACAGGCCAAGGGCGTAATGGCTTTAACCTGCCAGAGGGGAGATGGAGACCAGCTCTTAGGCAGAAGCTGTTCCCTGGGAGGATGCTGAGGCACTGGCACAGGGTGCCCAGAGAAGCTGTGGCTGCCCCATCCCTGGCAGTGCTCAAGGCCAGGTTGGACACGGGCTTGGAGCTGCTCCAGTGGAAGGGGTCCCTGCCCATGGCAGGGGTTGGAGCTGGAGGATCTTTAAGATTCTTTCCAAACCCAAACCATTCCATGATTCTATAGATCCATCCCTGTACCACCTTTATCTCCTGGTACAGGCAGAGTTGTTCCTGCAGTGGTTTCTTCCACCACACCTGATGCTGCATCTCAGGCAGAGGAACTGGGAGCTCGGTTCCTGCACTCAGATGTGCTCCTGGTTCCAGGTACTGCTGCTGCAGATATTCCTGGTGCTGCAGCATGTGTGCACGGGCTGTCCTTCGGGAATGGGCTCCTTTGTGCTGCTTTGCTGTCCCCTGTGCCCACAGCTGGTGCCTGTGCTTGCAGGGACCAACCTTCCCTTTCCATGTCCATGTGAATTGTGTTGTCCATGTGTAGCTGTGTGGGATTTCCACCCAGGATGGCAACGTGCTCTGGTTCTTTATGTTCACCCTGGAAACAGAGCGACGGCCACCACTCCTGGGCCACCAACCCTGGCTGGCATCAGTCTAGTGTAAGTGTTTGCCTCCAGCCTGGATGGGTCCCTTGGTGAGCAGGAGCTGTGATGCTGCAGTATCAAACCTCCATCACAAACTCAGTGATTCAGGTCTGTAAGTACCATTTCCCCATTGCAGTTCCTCCTTGCAATAAAACCACATTCACCATCTCCCCGTGCACTCTCTTTCTTCATTGCTGCTTTGCTGGGGACAAGGGGAAGAGACACCCCAAGGAATACAGCACTAAACGGTCCTTTAGCTACTGAAATCTGACCATCCTCATGCACTGGGAGGCTCCCGAGCTCAGTGCTCAGCATCAATATTCCATTACCCTTCCCTGCCAAGGCCATTAAAGCATTTTGTTCCCATAATTTCCTCCAGGCACATAAAATCTTCCCAGGGCATTTATTTTATTAGTGAGTTGTTTTCAAAAGACTTCACCCATCAGTAGTAAAACTGATGTAAAACCCATCCCAGCATGTAGGGAGATGCTCAGGAACCTTCTGCCTCTCACAGGAACCTTCCTGAGGGCTGAGAGGATCCCAGACTGGTTTGGGTTAAAGGGACCTTAAATCTCCTCCAGCTCCAGCCCCTGCCACGGTCAAGGACGCCTTCCACTGGAGCAGCTCCAAGCCCCTGTGTCCAACCTGGCCTTGAGCACTGCCAGACACAGGGCAGCCACAGCTTCTCTGGGCACCCTGGGCCAGCGCCTCAGCACCCTCACAGGGAAGCGCTTCTGCCTTATATCCAGCCTGAACTTCCCCTGTTTCAGTTTGAACCCATCAGCTCTTGTCCTGTTGCTACAGCCCCTGATGAAGGGTCCCTCTTCTCGCTGTATCTCCTTGCTGACTGTAATGGACATTGCTGTCACATTTAAGAGAGGCCTGAGGGTCTCCATCTCTTTTTGACAAGTTTCTCTTGCAGCATATGGGGGTTACCAGTTATAACCAGTCCCCAGAAACTCCCTTTGCCCTCCTGCACCAGACTTGCACTCCAAAAGCCTCTGATTGCAGTTCAAAGGTTGGCAGCCTGGTCTGGATGGGGATGTCTCTGCTCACTGCAGGGGTTGGACTGGATGAGCTTTAAGGTCCCTTCCAACCCAAACCATTCCATGATTGTATAAAGTTGATGGAGCAGCCCTTCCTGCAGAGAGCAATGCAGACCTCTCCTGGTGCCAAGTTTTGAGCCAACCAGCCCGGCTGCTGCTGGAGGCATAAGCACAGGGCATAAGACTGGGCAGAGCAGAAACATAGGGCAATTAAAATCAACCCCTGGCACCTTCTGTACCTTCAGGTGGAGCCTGCACCGGGAATTGTGGCTCCTGTAGCTGATCCTCTTGGCTGTTTGTGTCTCCTCCTTCCCTCCATGTGATGTGGGATGAGCTCTGAGCAGTTGCTCTGGGGGACCAAAGGGAAAGCTCCCACATTGAACCTGCAGCTTTGTGCAGGCCCAGCTCAGACCGTGGGGCTCATCTGTCTTTGGGGTTATCCACAGGAGCTGCTCTGGGCCATAAACCTGGAGCTGGGACAGGGAGGGGTAAAGATGCTGTGGGGTAGAAGCTTTAGGGATTTGAGGAAGGAATGGCAATATCCTTACAATTGTCTGAGCAGAGAAATAGGTATTTTAACTATAGAGAGATCAGACACTTTTTTAATGGAATGGTTCTGCAGTTACTTCAGTTGTTTCCAAATCTGCGGTAGATGGTCCCTCAAAGACAGAGGTAAGGACCAGTGTTAGGCCTGAGGAGAAATCTGCAGATACTGTGGGAAGGGGACTCCAGAGATTATGGTCCTTGAGTGCTGTCCCCATCCTTCCTGGTAACATGAGCTTGCAGAAGGGAAGGCAGTTTCATCTCACTTCCGTGTATTTCCAGTGCCAAGAGACATCCTTTTACATGATCATCTTCTCATTTCAAGGCCAGGTTGGACAGGGCTTGGAGCAAGCTGCTCCAGGGGAAGGTGTCCCTGCCCGTGGCCAGAACTGGAGGAGCTTTAAGGTCCCTTCCAACCCAAACCACTCCATGATTCCATGATCCACGAATCTCTGAGCTCGGGACCACAGCGAGATCAGCGCGGCTGGAGCTGGGTTCCACCCCCTCCAGAAGAGAGCCTCGGCAGCAGCTCCTGGAGGTGTGGAGCCCGGATCCGGCAGAATCCCGTTCCGCTACCCCGGGATCTGCCCCAGCCCGGGCGGGGCCCCATAGCGCGGCTCTCGGCTTCCCTCTGCTGGGGGACGAGGGATGCGGGACGCAGGAAGCGGGACGCGGGATGCTCCCGATCCCGCCAAGCCAGACCCTGCGGCCTCAGCCACGGCGCGGAGAAGGGGCCGGATCTCCTCCTTGGACACCACAGATGAGGAAGCAAACCCATGGGGCCTCCCAGGTTGCCCCATGCCAGACGCACCCCGCAGGTTCTCAGCCCCTGTCAGGACCTTTACGGAAAGGATGGTTTTATCCTTTTTGTCTTCTCTTCCCGATTTCCTCCTCCTTCTGCAGCAGGAACACAGCCCACGAGTGGAGCCCCCATGGGAAGGTCCTCACCTGTGTGGCCACTGAAGGCGTCTTGCAGAGGAGCCCTGGTTAAGCCTCAATCAGAGCAAGGACACGTGCACAGAGATCTGCACCCCCCAATAGAGCTGCTGCGTTCCAGGGGTGCCTGAGCTTTCTTTTGAGACTTTCAGGTTGAAAACCCAACAGATGAGGAGCTTGACACCCATGTCCGCTCTTCAGACGTGGCCACCAGCATGGAACAGGAGAGGAAGCCCTGAAAGCTGCTGGGCAGTGCCAAAAGCCCACCATCCCTGGGACTTGAGCAGTACAAAACTGATTTCCAGGCTTCAGAAAGCAGGTCTGCTCATGCCACAGTGATGCCATTGGGATTACAGGGGGTTGAGGACCTTAACTAAAACCATGAGCACTCAGAGCCACTCTGATCTGAGGTTTATGTGCTAGAGCATCTGTACTGGGACTGGGCAGCCATGAGGATGCACTTGCCAGGAGCGGTGACAAGGACTCATTGCTAATACCTCAGTTTTGATATGAGCTTGAAAATCTGATCCTGGAATGCTGATTTTGGTCACAATTTTCCTGAGAAAGAAAAGGAAAAAGAAAGGAAGAATAAAGGGAAAAGAAAATGCTTGGTTGAAAGAGAAAACATCTGGCTGGAGTCAGCCTGTCTGGAGGCACGACTTGGTGAGCACAACCATGGTGTAATGGATATGAAATGCTGGGGGAATGGGACACTGCAGTGCAAGCAGCAGAATTAACTCCTCCCTGCTCCAAGCCCTGTTTGGTTGGTTACATGGAAGCAGAAGCACAAGGTAAATTCCTGGGTTAATCGTGCATTAAGGAAGGAAGCTCCCCAGTTCCCTGTGCATGGGCTGATGGCCCATCCGAAGCACAGCAGCAGGTTTGTGCCCTGGAAACACTGACCTCATGGTGCAGATAGAGAACCCCAGCCTGGTTTGTGTTGAAGGGAGCTTAAAGCTCCTCCAGTTCCAACCCCCTGCCATGAGCAGGGACCCCTTCCACTGGAGCAGCTCCAAGCCCCATCCAGATACGCCTTCACTTTCGTGCCCAAAGCCCCAGGCAGACCGACAGCAAACCCATCCTCATGGTGGGTCTCACAGCTCAGCCTGCGGCTGAGGCAATTCATCCAGCAAAACCCCATCTGAGAACCTCCCTTGTCAGTTCATCTGCAGACCCATGGCCCTGGTTCTTAGAAGCACCCATCTCGTGCCAGCGTGTGCCCACATTTGCTGGTTAATCTTTAACTCCCCTTTGTACCCACTGAGAGTAACTGTTCTTACTGATAACCCCTTCTGCTCCTGTGTCCCTGCTGAACTGAAGCACATTCCTGATCTTCCTAGCACAGTATTCATGGAGATATTCAGGGCTCTGCTGCAATATTTTAAGTTATTGAAGCATTTCTCCCTTTTTCCACCAAGGAAAGCAGACACATCATTCCCCATTAGACAGCATTGGAAGAGGAAATTAGGTCTGGTTCAAGTATTTGTGCAGTTATATTGCTCAGTTCTCTCATGTCTTCTCATGAACAACATCTATCCTGTGCGATGCAAGAAGCCACCTCTGATCAAACTCATGGCCACCTTCCAGCTGGAATTCCCATGTCCAGGGCTTAGAGTTATCAAGTGATGAATTTGCCCTTAAAAATACAGCCTGAATCCTCGCTGCCGCTCTGAGCTGTGCAACTCCATCACCACCCACAAGGCTTTACCCAGCCACCTGTGGGTAAACCCAAACCAGCCTGGGCTTAAGAAGGGCTTTGCTGCTGGTTGTGGGAAGAACAAGGATGGTTGGTAGAAAGGGGATGGAGCTTTGCCTATGTTCTGTCAGTAAACTGCTGCATGGAGGAGATGAAGGTGGCAAATGGATACCAGTAACAAAGGTCTTGCTGAACTGGGAGATTCAGAGTGAACCCAGTGCCCAGACACAGCCTCAGCAGTGCTGAACTGATGGGGAACCATCCAGCTCGAACCCTGACACGGACAGAGACACCTTCCACTAGAGCAGGTTGCTCCAAGCCCCTGTGTCCAACCTGGCCTTGAGCATTGCCAGCTTCTCTGGGCACCCTGTGCCAGCATTCCACCACAGTCATAGTGAGGAAAGAGGGCTCTGCCTGAACAACCATGTCAAAACATTGAAACCTCACCTGAGAGCTGGGATTCAAGGCAAGCAGCAGAACACCATCAAAACACCAACTCCTGGTCCCATAGGATGCTAAAAGCTACGTTCAGCAGAAACATGGGATACGCGCCAGAGATCTTGGAGCTGTTCTCCTCAAGCTATATTTAGTTGCGAATGTTGCTGCCTTCCAGACTGGAATTGCAGCTTGGAAGGTTTTTAAAGGGTTTCTGGCTGTGGGTTCATCTAATAAAAGACAACCATGAGCTAAATCTGTCTGACATTCACAGCTCCACGCTCACAGTGCTATTTTATAGCTGCAACAAGCAGTACCCCTGCTCACTGTGTATCCTGAAACAGCCCTACCCATCCCTTCCCAAAGGCACCAGTCTTCCTTGGGGACTTGTGTCCAGAAGTTCCCTTTGCACTTGCTGGATGTTGGCGTCAAGGATACGCTTTGGATATCCTTCAAGGATACTCCAGCCAAAGCATGTTGACATCAAGCATAAAGCCTGTTGTCTGATGCTTAGGGAGGAGCTGGTTGTTTCACATTCATTTCCACCAAGGACTGTTAGGGAGTGAAGGTATTCAAGTCTTCTTTCCCAGATTCCTCCTACCCTGGGATGAAACAGGGCCGGAGACCTGAGCAGCAGCATCAATAGACCTGGAGGAGACGAGGTTTAACATCTTGTTTGCAATTGAGCCCTGAGGCGCAGGGATTTGCTATGCTGGGAAATGCTGTTCCTCACTCCAGGGGCTTTCCCTGGGGCACCTGTTCTCCAAAATGGCTACAAATGTCTCACATAGTGAGTTAGAACTGTCCAAAGCCACAAGTGTTGGTGGGAAAAGGCAGTGTGGCTGAAGGAAAAGGCCTGTGAAGCCACAGTACCTGTGAAAGCACTACCAGCATGAGCCATGATTTCTCCCTCTTGGTCTTACCTGAGTGAACGGTTTTCCAATAAAGCATCATGAAGCCCCCAAGCATTATCCAAACCATCACTTCAGTGTGGGTTTAACAACTGAGCACAGTGAAGACACATCAGGAATTTCTCCTTCCTGTATGTGAGTACCTTGTAGCAGCAGTGCTCTGAAATTCTCCAGACTTCCACAAGGATGCTAGTTCTTGTCTCTGGTCTGTACCTGTCCCCATTGGGCTATCACAGGCAGACGGGAAGTTCCTCATCTTAGTGGGGCTACAGCTATGCCAAAGAAAGAAGAAATACAAACCTGCGCCTGCATGAGTGAACTTCCCATTGAGTTACCACGAGCCAGGCAGGGGAGCGATCATGGAATCACAGGATGGTTTGGGTTGAAGGGACCTTAAAGCTCCTCCAGCTCCAATCCCTGACATGGACAGGGACACCTTCCACTGGAGCAGCTCCAAGCCCCTGTGTCCAACCTGGCCTTGAGCACTGCAGGGATGGGGACAGCCACAGCTTCTCTGGGCACCCTGGGACAGCGCCTCAGCACCCTCCCAGGGAAGAGCTTCAGCCTAAGAGCTCATCTCAGTCTCCCCTCTGGCAGTTAAAGCCATTCCCCTTGGCCTGGCCCTACAGACCCTTGGCCAAAGCCCCTCTCCAGGTTTCCTGCAGCCCCTTTAGGCACTGGAGCTGCTCTCAGGTCTCCCCTTAAGGAGCCTTCACTTCTCCAGGCTGAAGAAGCCTTCAGGCAACTCCACACCACTCCAGCACATGGGGCACAGTAGTGAAGGAGCTGTCAGTTCTCAGATCTCCATCTACCCCAGAGCTGCATCATTCCTACCCCCTCAGACTCCTACACTACAGACCCCAGACCCACCACCTCCCAGGTCTTCAGCAGCCTTGCTCAACCCTCAGAACACTTCCAACTCCCTCCACAGGGCACAACTTGGGCACAGCAAGGCTGGTTCAGAGCAATGGTTTATTGTTATCCCTGCCCCTGAGGGAGCCAGAGCAGGCTCAAGGACCAGAACCCAGAGCTCAGCAGAGGACACTGAAGCAGCACAGATGGGAAGCAGCATCCAAGCAAAGACAGCATTGCCTGCCTCGGATGGTGAGGAAATAACTACCTTGGTCAGCAGCTGGAAGCAGAGGCAGATAAAAGTCCAACAGCACAACTCACGGAAGCACTTACTGTGTGTGCAACCAGTCTGAACCAAGTTCCCTGTGCCAGCTCCTCCTGCAGGGCAGCAGCAGCTGTGTCCCTCTGGAAGGAGTCATGGGGACCCCCACCCATGGGATCCACAGCCCCCAGCTCCATCAAGGGGCACCACGATGGCCAGAGGCAGCAGGAACAGGATGGACCACCGCAGAGCACCCTCAGCTCCGCTGGTCTCAGGAGCCTCCGTCTCCATCCCAGCAGATCTCTTTTTCCATGCATAGTACTTGGCCACAACCACATTGGGGTTGCCCTGAGCAGGGTCAAACCACATCTGGATGCAGCGCCCGCTGCCCCGCTGCTCCATGGTGTATCTGTAGGAGTTGGACCAGATTTTCTCACACAGATCTTTTGGCCGGGGGAAGACTTGGCTGAAGGGTCTGCACATGGAGCCCCAGGGACAGCGATTCGTGCCTGAGGACAGACAGCACCACAACAGGAAACAACAGCATGAGCAGGGACCCTTCGCCTTTATCCTTTCACCCGTGGAGATCAGGCCACCAGCCCATCACTGCACCTGGGCCGATTCCTCAGCCTTCTTGTTGGCAACCCCATAGACAAGTTAGAGCTACTTATAGAACCACAGACTGGTTTGGGATGAAGGGACCTTAAAGCTCCTCCAGCTCCAACCCCTGCCACGGGCAGGGACCCCTTCCACTGGAGCAGCTCCAAGCCCCTGTGTCCAACCTGGCCTTGAGCACTGCAGGGATGGGGCAGCCACAGCTTCTCTGGGCACCCTGGGACAGCACCTCAGCACCCTCCCAGGGAAGAGCTTCTGCCTAAGAGCTCATCTCAGTCTCCCCTCTGGCAGTTAAAGCCATTGCCCTGGCCTGTCCGTATAGGCCCTTGTCCAAAGCCCCTCTCCAGGTTTCCTGGAGCCCCTTTAGGCACTGGAGCTGCTCTAAGGTCTCCCCTTCACACAGAAGAGGGGCAGAATCCCCTCCCTGAGCTGCTGCTCATGCTCAAGAGGTGAGCCCAGTACATGGGGGGGTCCTGGCTATGAGCTCACACTGTCTGGGTCATGGCAGTCTCCCAAGGAGCAGTGATGGATCCTGGCTCCAGCCCTGCACAGGCAGCAGGGACACAGCCGGGGTCTCGCTCCACTCTTCCCACCAACCTGTGGCCCAGTTCCAGCCCTTGTGCCAGTTCTCCTTGCACGTGACATAGTTCTTGCAGTCCTCCCACCATTGCTCACAGTCTTCCCGGCACAGGGGCACATGCAGGATCCTCTCCCGACGCCAGCTGCTGTCCGCCTGCAAGGAATGGGACCACACTGGTGCTTTGACCCTTCAGAGCTCAGGGGCAGGATCTGCCACATCCCAGATGCCCCCAGACCCATCCACTGAGCCCCAGAGCTGATCCCAGCAGAGCTTCAGCCCCAGCCATGGCAAGCAGCAACTCTCCCATTACTTAGGGCTGGCCAAGCAGAGGCCAGCAAACTCCTTCAGATCTTCCCACCCACCAGGAAGGTTACCAGCATCCCCAGGAAGCACATCCCCGCACACACCAGGGTACGCTGAATGGGGGTACATAACACATCATCTGGCCACCACAAGCCCTGTTGATCCTACCTGGTCAATCCATGGCCCCAGGTTGGGGGAGCACTCGTACAAGCACGTGTCCTGGATGAAGTGGCGCTTGCACTTGGGGGGCATCACCCCGCAGTGGTTCCAGTTGAAGTTGTACAGGTAGGACTGGTCCTTGTGGGCCTCCAGGCTGGTGTTGGCTGTGCAGCAGGCATTGTCCTTCCAGGGAGCACACTGCAGAGGAACAGGGGACAGGCTGGTCAGGGAGCCAGAGGATGCTCAGGCACCAGCTCCAAGGAGCTGGGGCCAGAGCTCTTTAATTGGCCAGAAGAGTCTCTAAAGCTGGCAGAAGGAGCAGACAGCAGCATCTTTCCTTGCCATCCTTCACCTTGATCTGATCTGGGGTACCACAGCTTGGGGAAGGGGAACCTTGTGGTTAAAGGGGGGGGGGACACACTGAGACAACAGACTGCTCCTACCATAGCCATTGGTTAGAGAACAACAAAAGCCAGTCCTCAAACCCATCACAGGGTTTCTTCCTCAGGCAAGTGATTTCCAAGCACAAACCCAGCCCATGTCATCTGAGGAGGGGGACACAGAGGCTTTGACAATCCCACCCAACACATCAGCAGGGTCTTACCTGCTCATAGAGCATCCCCTCAGGGCCAGGCTTGGTCTTGTGGTGCTTGGCATCCATGCAGACATTCAGCAGCGAGTCCCTGGCAGGTACCACGGTGCAGGCAGCCAACAGCAGGAACATCACCGGTTCCATCCCCATCCTCACAGAATCAGGGAGCTGATGGAGCTGCAGGAATGGGACAGCACAGGAGGGGTTTGCCACAGGCAGCAGTACATGAGGTGCTGTGGGGGCAGACACTCCTGAGGACACACCAGAACATCAGCAACCCACAGCACCAAGTGCAGGCCTAAGATCAGCCACACATCCTCTGAGCAGCACTACAAACTGCCCTTTTAGCGCTGGGGCTCTTCAAGTGTTAACCTCAAGCATCCCTGATAGGGGAAGTGATGCTGTGAGACCCCTTCAAACAGGGTCCTCCTGCACTGAGCCACCCCACAGAGCTTCCAGCTCCCAAACCTTCTGCAGCCGGACACGGCCAGCTATGGGGTGTCTTCAGAGAGTTCAGAGGAGGAGGAGGGTGAAGGCACCATCACACCAACACCTCGTGCGGGCCAGGAGCTGCGCCTTGCTGTGAGGGAGGCGTTAAACCAGAAAGCATTTCCTTTGGTTCATACGGACCTTCGGAGACCCACACCTGAGGTCCCCAGAGGAGGCTGGACTTGAGGAATAAAAACCAGTTCACACAATCACAGCTCATCCTCCTCTACCCCTGAGAGGCCAGTGGGGCTTCAAGTCATTTACTGACAAAACCAACCCAGAACATATGCCCCCCACACCCCCCAGAAAAAAAAAAAACACCCAAAACCCCACAAACTGCCCCCAAAACCCCAAAATAACCCCCCAGCCCCAGGCAGCTGCCTGCTCTTCTCCCTCCCTTCCTTCACCATCAGGGCACAAAGGCCTAAACCAAATTACCTTTTAAGAAGCACTTTGCAAAACACAGGAGGAAGTCAAAGCATTTACAGCACTAAAATAGCATAAACCAACCCAGAAGGCATCAGTTACGGAGCTGAGGATGCAGCCACAGGCAGCCAAAGACGAGGGAGCAGCCAACCCCTATCAGAACCAGACACCCATACATAAACCCCCATAACCAACACCAACCTCAGAGCCCAGGGCACCTCCAGCCCCTCTGCAGCACCTCAGAACCACCCAGCCCAGCAGCTTCCTGGGGCAGCTTTAATGGGGCAGCTCCTGACACAGGTGCTGGCACTTGGAGCCCCTCTCCCTTGTGTTAAGTGAGGTTTAACTTCTCCCAGCATTTGTTACCTTGAAGTAGCTCTTCTGGGGAGAGCCGGCTCGTCCAGCCCCTTGCACCAGCAGCAGCCTTGTGCTTGGGAAACAATCCAGGGTTTCCCCCAGGGAGGGCTCTTATCGGCCTTGGCCACTCACAACCTCTTCTCCCCTGCTCCTGTTCTACCGTTGGGTTTTGATTTGCACCGTTGCTCCAGGGAGGGGCACATCCAGGATCCTGCACTGAATGGGCTTTGGAGGCCCCTTCCAACCCAAAGCAGTCTGTGATTCTATGATGATGTGACCCTGCTTTAGTGATGAATAACGAACCCCATCTGTTCATTCTGAACAAGACATGAGCTGCTTTAATTTGCCATTAACTCTCTCTGTTATCAGAAGTGACAACGAGCAGATCTCCCCCCACCCATCTCTGAGTCTTTCCCACCTCTGTCCCATCCCCCCTCCATTGCCTCTTCAAGCAGAACCATATTCTGCTCACTCTTTTGCCAGGGCAAGCCCTTTGCTCCCCGAGGCATGGGGACTGCAGCAGCAATCCCGATGCTCAGCGTGTCCTGGCCTTGGCCTTGCTCAGGAATTCCTGGTACTGGTTTGTTTGGGGGAGCGCTGGTCACTGAGTGCTTTGTGGCACCATCAGGACAGTGACAGCTTGTTCCTGGGAGATAACTGCTGGCCACCAGCCCATCACCTCCTGTCGGGAGTGTTCCGGAGCCCTCAGAACATCCTGTATTTGTTTCAATGGCTTCTTTCTAACCTCCTGGTTTGGTGGTGGTGCCTCAGCCCTGCCAGGCTCTTCTGCCTGAAGCACTGAGACCCTCTAAAACAGCACTTTAAATGCTGTTTGTTTGAGGTAGCAATAGAAAGAAAGAGAGGGTGGTGTAGATAGAATCAGGGAATCATGGGATGGGTTGGGTTGGGGGGACCTTAAAACTCCTTCCGTTTCGACCCCCTTCACTGTATCCCCATACCTAAGGGGTGGGTACATCCACAGTGGTTCCATACAATGATTTGCCTTGTGCAACCCATCTCCAGGGCGTGGGATTGAATTGCTTGGGATGCTTCTTCCCTGGGGTCACATTTGGGTGAGCAGATGCTGAGGAACCATTCCAGGGCGTGCTGAGCATCCCAGAGCCTGCATCAGTGGGGACCTCAATGCTCTCACCTCCACGTCACTGCTCAGTGCCACCGGAGACCTCAGGTCCCATTGGTGATGCTGCTGGTGTCCCACATGGCTCCCACAGCCCCTGTGCAGAGCAATGAGTGTGTTGTTGTGATCAGAACCTCACTAGGGGCTAAAAGCAAACAAACTTTATGTCTAATGCCAAGAGTTAATTGGTAGTGTAATTGAAAATGGGCTTAGCACAAGAATCAGTTAGTCCAGAGCCAGTTAGTGCAGAGAAAAGGAAAGAAATTAACATTTCTCTACAGAAAAAGTTGTACTTGTAATAATAAAAATAACATTAATAATAATAATGATGAGGATGATGATGTTATGCACATACTCCCCAGTTTCCAGCTCTTCCCTGGGTCACGCTCACCCTCTTACTGCTCCTCTTCATCTTAAGGTGAGCACTTTGGTGGTGGTGGATGTTAGATCAAGACATCAGAATCTGGATCCTTCACAGGGAATATGATATTGACGTTCATGGCTTCTTCTTACTCACTCTCAGGCCACTTGGTGCCATTCTTACCGTGCTTTTCCACCCTGCTTCCCTTCACTGCTCCACAAGACCACTTTGTGTGCAGAGTTACCAAATACACTGCATTTTATGCATGTTCGATGCTTGTTCTTTGCTCTTTCTCACCCCAAACCATTTTGGTCCAGCCCCAAGCCCACATTCTTTAACTGACTATTCCTGAGCTGTTGATAGGTCCTCAGCACCAGCCTGGGCCCCAGCTCTTACCGCCTCGTGCCTGCACGCTGTGCCGTGTCCCCACGTCTCAGGCTCTGCCACCCTGCCAGAGGCACAATTCTATACCACTATAGCACTATAGCATTATAGCATTATGTTATAAATACCTTATTTGGCACAAAAGAGGTGCTTTTTGCTGCTCTCTGCATCAAACTGTGCCAATGGATGCACTGTACAAGGATGAGTGAAAAGCCGCGGCCATCAGCAGACGAAAAATTGCTATTATTGCTAAATCTGGTGAAAACAAAGCTCCAGGAAGGTGAGGATGGGTTCACGGGGAGCAAACCTGGCAGAGCTCAGCCCTGGGACCTGGCACAGCTCCGTAAAAAGCCCATGGCCAGCAGTGGATGTGCCGTGGTGCTGGGCTATGCACCCCTGGCAGGACCTGTGCCACAGTCAGGATGATGCTGAGGACACCTTGAATGGGATTCAGCATCAAGGAGGGGGGAAGCCCTGGGGTCTGGGATGCCCTGTGCAGACAGGAACCCACCACAGCACATGGAGATGCCCCCATGGATGCACCTGTGTTTAACATCTCGTGCTGGAGCTGCGTCCCAGTGCTGAGTCCTTCAGGAGTGAATCAGCTACAGGAAGAGCAGAGAGAACCCCAGGTCCCTGAAGGAACTTCTGAGCTTTTCCTCCTTTCCTCACAAAACTGGTAAAAATGCAATTTAAAAGTGAGCATATGAGGGGGGTTCTTGATGGACACAGAAAAGAACAGATGCGGTTTCCCTTGGGCAGATTTTGTTGCTTCAGACTTTTCTTTGGGTTGCTCCATTGTCATGGGTTCAGCAGCAGCAGTCATTTTTCTCCTTCATAGTAGCTGGTGCAGCGCTGTGTTTTCGACTTTCGGCCTGGGAACAGCGCTGATAACACCGATGTTTATAGTTACGGCTTAGAATGTTTGGTCTGACCAAGGACTTTCTGAGCCTCGTGCTCTGCCAGGGAGGAGGGGAAGCCAGGAGGAAGCAGAGACAGATACCTGACCCAAACTGACCAAAGAGGTATTCCATACCACAGCACATCATGCTCAGGATGGAAAAACGAAGGGCAGAGACCCGGAAGGGTGGGGGGTGCACTGCATGGTCAGGCTGGGTGGTGAGCGATTGTATTCTTTTCCCTTGTATTTCCCTGGTCATTATTACTATTGGTGGCAGCAGCAGTGGTTTGTGTTACACCTCAGTTACTGGACTGTTCTTATCTCAACCCATGCGAGTTGCATTCTTTCGATTCTCCTCCCCATCCCCCTGGGACTGGGGGAAGAAAGAGTGGGGAGTGAGTGAGAGAACTGCCTGAGAGGCTTAAACCACGACATCCATCCACCACAATTTTTGTTCCCTGAAAGACTTCAAACTTTGAAGGTGGTTCTAAAATCCCAAACTGGAGATTCTATGACACAACTTCTGGATCACTTTGTGACAGGGAATAAGGAGCTTCCTGAGCCCCTGCACACCGGGTGCACGGTTCAGGGCAGTGGACATGAGCAGCATTGCTCATGAAGGACAAGGAACATGGGTCTGCCCAGAGCTCAGGGGAGAAGAGGAGCTCTCCTTGCTGTTCACGGGGATGCTGAGCACTGGGTGGTGATGGAGAGGCAGCAGATAGAGACTGCAACAGCAGAGTTGTTTTGCTGCTGCTCTGCAGGAAAGAGCCACTCATTTACTGTAGCGGGTGACACACTCCCGTGCTCTGCTTGCTGGAAGAGAAACTGCCTCTGCTTGATAAAGTGCTTTAATAGCCCTGAATGAAAAGGCAAGTTCCAGTGAGCCAAGAGAGGAAAACCTGGGAATAAAAAGCAATGAAGGAGTAAAACAAGAAGAGAGAAAGTTGTAAGAGACACATGAATGAAACCAGAGCCAAGGGTGGTCCTCCTTGGAAATTAAAGCTCCTTCCTGACAATGAAACGTCTCAAAAGCCTCTTCCCATGGCTTTTGGGTACATCCCATGGAGGTTCTTGTCTCAGCCGTATGGTAAAGGGCAGAATCTCTTTGGGAGCCATGAAACAAGGTGGAAATTGGCCTCTGAGCACATACGGTGGGGAAATAAACCCAGGCACACATGGGAATGCTGGGAATGGGTTGCTGAAGTGCGTATTTTGACTCTTCCGCAGCAGATTTGTGTTACTATAGTCAAAGAATCATAGAATCATGGAATGGTTTGAGTTGGAAGGGACATTGAAGCCCATCCAGTTCCATCCTCATTTCAATGGTTATGTTTCTTCCTTGCAGCTATTGAACAGGGAATCTCCCCAGGGAATGTCCCTGGGATCTGAACTGGGAGGTACCTGGCATTGGCCAAATTCTCCAGTCAGTTCCCCTCAGAGGGCAACGGCTCCCATTCCCGTTCTACTCGTGATAACAAGGTACCTGACTGCTCACCAGCATACACGGTCATGGACCCACTCATGCGCAGAATCACCTCGCAAACCCCTGCTGCTGCCCTTCTTCATTGCTGGTTGTGTACACAAGTGCTGTTCCGTGTCAAACCCTTTTTCTACTGGTTTCAAGTGGTTTTGGTATTGGTGAGTGGCTGCTGGGCACCCAGCCCAGTATTTCATAGCCTGGTACCTCTCCCACCAGGGCCAACTGGAGTGGTCCCCCACTGACACATCTGCTAGAAAAGTGACTTTTTGCCAGGCACAGGGACAAGGTGGTGTCAGTGCTGAGCTCCTTCAGGCACAATTCGTACGCTAGTCAATCATGGAGATAAATGGAAACTTCTTGGACACCCATAGGAGCAGCAAGAGGCATCTGTCTCATCCCCGCTGATGCCATTTCTATCGCCATCCCTGGCAGTGCTCAAGGCCAGGTTGGACGCAGGGGCTTGGAGCTGCTCCAGTGGAAGGTGTCCCTGCCCATGGCAGGGGGTTGGAACTGGAGGAGCTTTAAGGTCCCTTCATCCCGAACCATTCCATGATTCCAGTGTGTTTTGTGCCTCTCCGTTACTCTTCCCTTTGAGCTGCAAAGCTCCTGATCTGCAACCTCAATGCGTTGATGCTCCCACCTTCTCCTTTATCCTCACAGGGACCCAGAAGGGTTTTGGGAAGAGGCAACAAAACCAAGCAAAGGCCAATGACAGTTTCCATGCAAGGAGGAGCTGCTTGAACCAGGAGCTTAGGCGTGGAGGAGGGATGGGGAAGGCTCGGGGAGGGCTCTGTAACACCTTGGGTGGGTGGATAGAGGAAGATGCTCCGGTGTAATCACTCACTGGTGCTTCACGCAAGAGTAGGAGGAGGCATCAAGCAAGCAGCAGGTGGCAAATTGAAGCCCAATTACAGGAGGTTTTATCAGGATTAAGCTTCGGAATATTCTGTCAGAGCCAGCAGCAGCATGAGTCTGGAGGGGCTCAGCTGAGCAAGGACATATCCACAGGAGCGGGGATCAAACCCATTAAAGGCTGTTCCACACCAAACTCTGCTACTGGCTCAGGAAGCGTTGGAGCCTCGGATCAATGGACGTGGGCAGAGAAATGATGGCCCCTTGTGGAAGAGCCATTCTTACTCCCAAGCACTGCCCAGGTCACAGCATCACCCAGGCAGACCCTTAAATGCTGTTTATTTGAGGTAGCAATGTAAAGAGAGAGGGTGGTGTAGAGAGAATCATGGAATCCTGGACTGGTTTGGGATGAAGGGACCTTAGAGCTCCTCCAGCTCCAATCCCTGACATGGACAGGGACACCTTCCACTGGAGCAGCTCCATGCCCCTGTGTCCAACCTGGCCTTGAGCACTGCAGGGATGGGGCAGCCACAGCTTCTCTGGGCACCCTGGGCCAGCGCCTCAGCACCCTCACAGGGAAGAGCTTCTGCCTCAGAGCTCATCTCAGGCTCCCCTCTGGCAGTTAAAGCCATTCCCCTTGGCCTGTCCCTACAGGCCCTTGTCCAAAGCCCCTCTCCAGGTTTCTTTCCAGCCCAGGTTGCCCAGGAAAGGCATTTCCTGCAGCGTCCGTGGTGATGACTGCAAAGGGAGAGGCAGTGCCACCGCACAGAGCCGCTGCTCTTCCTCCTGCAGCGTGGGCCCGGCGAGGTCGGCGCGGTGCCATGAGACCCGTGCCTGGGCGGACGCTGGTCAGGGAGCTCCGCAGCTCACTACGGGTGCAGTAAAGGAGCCGTTTTCCACCCCCCGATGCAATGCGAAAGCCGCTGGCATTGAACCCATCGCGTGTAAATCACCACCTCTGCGGGAGAACGGCCCCAGCGTGAGCCCAAGCACCCAGCAATGATTTACAGACCAGCAGCGGCAGCGTGGGAAGCAGAGGGGGGGGGGAGAGAGAGAAGCGGTTGCATTCAGTCGGGCACAGATTCATGTAAGAGGCGGTGCTGCTGAGCTGCAGCGGGGCACATGAAGCGCTGAGAGACGGATGGGAGGAACAGGGGGTGTCAGGAGTTACTCCCCCTGAACCGGTCTCCCATCAGCAGCTGAGCGAGAAATCTGGGAGCGGGGAGTTAAAATGAGGAATACGTGGCTGTGCAGTGCGGGGCAGGGCAGGGAGCTCCCGTCCGAGTGCTTGGAAGAGGGGCAGGAGCAGCCCAGGGACTGCTGGGAATGAGCAGGAGAGAAATGAGACTGAAAACCAGGCTGGGAGAAGGAACCCCCGGGGGTGACTCCAGAAAGGGAAGTGAAAGGGAGTGAGAGATCATTGATTTCCTGAGGAATACTGAGAGCACTGATGGAGCACGGGGCGGATACCAGGGAACGAGCAGCAGCAAACTGTGTATTTATTGGGATCAAATTGTGACAAAGCCACCTCCCTTCCCCTCTGAATGGGAATTGTGTTGTGCTGGGATGGAATAAAGAGGGAATTAAATCTGCCTGGGCTGAAATTGTGCCTGAGACATGTTTCACACATTCAGAAGCAAGGAGGGGGAGAGGGAAAGCAAAGCTCATTGGAAAACCAGACTTTTCCAAAGCAAAGTTCTCAATTATCCATTGTCAAATGCAGCAAACAGTGGTTTGAAGGAACCTCCAGGAATGCCATTCACACGTTGGAAATGGGAGTGTTTATGTCAGTAAACACCAGTATCAAACTGGTTAGGGCTTCCTGAGGGAAGCTCCTGTGTTCCAGTTTGTGCCCATCGCACTGGGAAGAGCCTGGCTCTGTCCTCTTGCTGCCCATTTTAATATATGGCTGATATCCCTCCCCTTTGAATACTGGGACATGGGGATAAGGTCTTCCTGGAGCCTTCTCCAGGCTGAACCAGCCCAGCTCTCTCAGCCTATCTCCAGAGCAGAGCTGCTCCAGCCCCTCCATCACCTTGGTGATCCTTTGCTGGACTCAGTCCAGCCTGTCCATGTCCCTCCTGTGCTGGGAAGCCCAGAACTGGACGCTGAATTCCAGATGTGGCCTCACCAGTGCTGAGCAGAGGGGAAGGATCCCCTCCACCACTGATCTTCCTCATCCCAACCCCAGCAGCAAGGAAGAGCTGGCTGGAAGTGTCCACATCACAAGCAGTGCCTAGAGGTGACAATGTGAAGAACAGTACTAGGACTTAGAAACAACAGTTCCTTGGTCCCATCAAGGCTGAAGTCACATTTGCTTACTCCAAAACTCAAGAAAAGACACAAATGGGCCTTTTGGAGAGGTGAATGATCCAAGGAACTTGAGCATAATGGAAGAAGAAACCTCCGAGTATTCCTGGATGAGACACAAGAGGAGGTGATGGAAGGACATTCTGGTGTTCCCATAACTGGGAAGCAAAACTAAAGCACCCACAGTTGTCTCTGCAGCACTGTTCTCTCACGGAGGAGGCAGCTTTGGCTTATTCCACAGCAGCAGGAGATGTGGTGCCTCTATGGAGAGGAACCAATATTGGCAGAAAGTGACCCCCAAAACCCTCCCCCTTGCAAAGCAATGGGGGAAATTGCTCCAAGTACAACCTGCCAAGCAAACACGGGCTGGGGATGGAGCTGGAACTTGCCAAGCTGCCAATGGAGGGCTCTGGGAGATCTGTCCTTTGTCCCTCCAAGATCCGTGTTCCTGTCTTTAACCCACGTGGTTTGGGGGTGAAAAAGAGATGGATTGGGAACGGTGACCCATGCACAGGGCAAACATGTCAAGGGCTCTAACTGCAACGTACCACTAAGGAGGGGTGTTTAGGGGACACCTGACTATGGAAGACCTTGATCCCACCCTACAGTGAGGCTTGATGTCACTTAGGGAAATCATGGAATTCTGGAATCCCAGGGGAAGGGACCTCAAGGATCATCTGCTCCAACCTCTCCAGGCACAGCATGACCCAGACTGGATGCCCAGCACCCTGTGCAGCCCAAGCCTTAACAGCGTCCAACACTGGGGAGTCACCACTTCCCTGCAGAGAGTATTCCAATGGCTGCTTGTTCTCAGTGAGAATCTCCCCAGCAGTACCTTGTGCCCATCACCCCTCGGCTTTCCCAAGGACTCATTGTCCAAAGGGAGTCTCCATCTCCTCTGCAGCCCCCTTTAACTGCTGGCACATGGATGAGGCCTCCCTGAGCCTTCTCTTCCCCAGCTGAACAGTCCCAGCTCTCTCAGCCTTTCCTCACTGCTGCCCAGCCCTTGGACCATCTCTGTGGCCCTTCTCTGGCCCCTCTCTGGCCCGGCCACAGCTTCGCTGTGCAGCAGGAGCCAACCTGACCCCATGTTCCAGGGGTGGCCTGACCAGCGCCGAGCACAGGGGGACAATGACACCTTTATCCCTGTGGTGACACCCTCGGGGATGCTCCCCAGCACCCTGCTGGGTTTCTTTGCTCAGCTGCTCACTGCTCACTCCTATGGAGCTCGGGTCCCTCAGGTCCTTTCCCCTGATCTGCTCCATATGGGCACATCCCAGCCTGTACTGCAGATAATCACATAATCCACCTCTGCTGCCCACAATGAGAGTAAACAACACTTTGTGCCTTCTGCCTTCATCCACCGCAGGGTCGTGAGGCTGCAAAGCCCCTGGGTCTCCTGTAGGTGACCGTGTGGCGCTTTGGAGGATGCAGCCGTGGTTTCCATTGCACCACTAAGCTGCCACCATTAAACGAATGATAAAGTCATGATGAATTAACTGCACTTTGCTGCGGAGATAACAGTGAATTATAGATGAACCTGCGGCTGGAGCCGGCTCTGACTCAAACATCAGCTCCCTCGTCCCCAAGAGCTTCAAACAGGGAAACGGGGTGGGATTTACTCACAATTCGCTCATTAAACCACAGCCACAACGCGTTATCTGTGAGGGATGAGAAATGAAGCAAAGTCCTGCAGGAAACCATCAGGTTCCACCTTCAAATACTAAGGTATTAAGGCATTAAATATTTTTGGGGCTGTTTTCAGTTACAGTAACTCAAATGAAAAGGGTGTTTTCTGTCAGTTAATGTGACCAGCCCCATAACTGACTGCACAGGGCTGCTCCGAGGTGATGCTCTGCAGCCTCAGGCCAGGTCTGCAGCTCTGCTCTGGGCAAAGCATCACCCCAATGCCACCTGTTGCTTTGCAAAGTGATGCCCAAGAGATGTCTAAGCTCTTGGCCAGATATCGCAGGAAAGCAGCCGCTCTGGGTAGGTTTGGATGGGATCTGAGGCAGAAATTCTTCTGTGAGGGTGCTGAGTGCTGTCCCAGGGTGCCCAGAGGAGCTGCGGCTGCCCCATCCCTGGCAGTATTCAAGGCCAGGTTGGACACAGGGGCTTGGAGCTGCTCCAGTGGAAGGGGTCCCTGCCCGTGGCAGGGGGTTGGGACTGGAGGAGCTTTAAGTTCCTTTCCACCCCAAACAACTCTGTGACCCTACTGAATCATACAGTCAACTGGTTTGGAAAAGACCTTTAAGATGATTGAGTCTAACCTTACCCCAGCACTGCCCAGTCCCCACTAAACCATGTCAAATGCAAGAAACCCCTGCAGCTAAGGGAGATGAGGTCTCATGGACAGAAGAACGCTGCAGCACACAACTTCACATGCACCCTGCTGCCTTTAGTGTGTGGTGAGGTGGAACACAGCCACCCGCAGGGGAGGAGCCACCATGGGTTCACCAGAATGAGCCGCTCATGGCATCTTCTTTGCTGGCTGGGCCTTGGCCAATATCTCAGCTGCTGCATGGAGCTCCCCGTCCACGTCCAGCAGCGCCTGCAGGTTTGCGCCCTGGTCCTGGAAGCCCATGGCGCTGAGCTGCTCCATCTGCCACTCAAACACGCTCTGCAGTTCCTCCTCATCCATCTCCACCTCGTCCTTTGCTCCCTCCTCGTCCAACACCACGCTGGTGTTGTCCTCGGTCTCGGTGCACGGTGGCGGCTCATCCATGCCCTCCAGGCCCAGCTCCATCTGTGCATCCTCCAGGCTGAGCAGGAAGTCCGGAGCCTCCACAGAGAGGGTCTGGAGGCCAAGCTGGATCTGCAGCAGCGCCTGCAGTGCCCGCGGGCTCCGCAGCACGGATGAGATCTCTGCCTGCCCCAGCTCCGGCGGCAGCTCCTGTTGGTCCAGTGGCAGGGAGCTCCCGTCGCTGGGTGCGTGCGGGCTCAGCACCTCCTGCGCGGGGCTGCCGGGCTCTGCCAGCGCACGGCCCAGGTTGTACATCAGCTCCGGGGTGCCCGCCAGCTGCCGGACCATGGTCTGCACCGCGCCAGAGTTGGGCACCGCGGCGCCCAGGTTCAACACTGCGAAGCTCCCATCGACGCTGCCGCCGGGGAGCTCTTGTGCGGTGCTGCCGGTGCTGCCGGGCTCCAGAGCCCAGGGGTTGGGCAGCGGGCTCCGGTTCTCGGTGTGCGCCGGCAGCCGTGCTCCGCTCGGCGATGGGTGGCTCTCCAGGGAAGCAAAGGGGTTGCGGACCATGTGCTCCTCCACAGCGTCCAGGATGGGCTCCTCGATCTCCCGGTAGAGCTGCTCCAGGGCGCTGT
The DNA here is from genome assembly GCA_017639245.1 of Myiopsitta monachus. Taxonomy (NCBI): domain Eukaryota; kingdom Metazoa; phylum Chordata; class Aves; order Psittaciformes; family Psittacidae; genus Myiopsitta; species Myiopsitta monachus. The sequence goes on along the minus strand of CM029919.1, from coordinate 98,145,333 downwards.
ACCCACCAGGGATGCTCTCGAGGTTGTTCATGGCCAGGTCATGGTTCCTTATCATCTCCTGCATGACGGCGGGGCTGCTGAAGGCCTCCAGCATCTCCCTGATGGTGTGCAGGTTGCTGAGGATGTGGCCGATCTCGGGGCTCTCCTCCACCAGCTGCTGCAGCTGCGGGACGGACACTGATGAGGTCCCTGATGAGGTCGGCACTGACCATGCGGCTCTGCAGCACCTCGGTGAGGAGGCCGGGTATGGACACATCCTGCTCCTGAATGCTGCTCACCAGGTCCTGCACTTCTGTGGAGCCCAGGCCCAGGAGATGGACGCCTGTCACCCCGAGGAGGAACCCCAGCAGAAACGTGTTGTTCCTGATGGTGTTCAGGTCCAGGCCTGAACTGAGGATCCTGGACAAGAGATCCTCCATGGTCCGTGCCACAACCTCCTGGCTGGAGGCCAGCATCTCAGACAAGTTGTGATGGATCAAGCCTGGGTCCTGCAGGTCATGCACGCTTTCCAGGCTGGAATGGCTGTGGCTGGGGGGTCGCACCAGCGTGGTCACTCTCCCTTGCTCTGCCAGGCTGTCTGCTGGTCTGTTCTGGGACCTGATGACCACATGGATGCTGACCCCATTATGAACTCCGTGCTGGCTCAATGTGTCCTGATCCTGGAGGACCTTCCCAGCAAACACCAGGACCAGCAGCTCAGGGGGTGTTTGGAACCGCTTGGACACTTCTTCCTTGAACTCCTGGATGGTGCTGTCCTGAGCAACCTCAAACTGCTCCTTCTGCTTGAGGGTCTTCACGATCACACTGATGACATCCGGGGAATCCACGGTGACACGGGGTGGGCTCGTCTCCGCTGCCCCTTTGCTTGCGGACATGGTGGCTCCAGAGCGCGGCCGAGCTCTGCTGTGTTGGAAGGCGCCGGCCACGGGGGGCAGTGGTGGTGCGGGGACAGGGAGCGCCCACCCCGCGCGCGCCCCGGCCGCACGCAGGAGCTGGATGGTGCTCAGCGCCCGGGCGCTGCCCCCATGCTCCCGCCCCACTGCGGCCCCTGCCCACGGCAGCGCAGCGGAGCCCCCGCTGTGACATCACACAAGGAGCGCACGGAGCTGCGGGAGCGGGGCCAGAGGAGGCCGCGAGGACGCCCAGGGACTGGAGCAGCTTCCGTATGGAGCCAGGCTGAGAGCGTTGGGGCTGTTGAGCCTGGAGGAGAGAAACTGTGTGGAGACCTCAGAGCAGATTCCAGTGTGTGAAGGGGGCTACAGGGATGCTGGAGAGGGACTCTTCATCAGGGACTGCAGGGATAGGACAAGGGATGATGGGTTCAAACTGAAATGGGAAGCTCAGGTTGGAGAAAAGGGAGACGTTGCTCCCTGTGAGGGTGCTGAGGCACTGGCACAGGGTGTCCAAAGAATCTGTGGCTGCCCCATCCCTGGCAGTGTTCAAGGCCAGGTTGGACACAGGGGCTTGGAGCTGCTCCGGTGGTGGAAGGGATCCCTGCCTGGGTGAGGCGTTGGAGCTGGAGGAGTTTTTAAGGTCCCTCCATCACAAACCAGGCTGTGGTTCTATAAGCAGCTCTAACTTGTCTATGGGGCTGCCAACCAGAAGGCAGAGGAATCAGCCCAGGTGCAGTGATGGCTCTCCAGCTGAGGAGGCAGTTCTAAACCCAGGGAGCTGCTCTGCTCCAAGGGGGATGTGGTGGTGGCCAGGTCTGGGACCAAACTGCCCAGGTCAATGTCCCATGGTCCATGAATCACCAGCTCAGCCGTTAACATCCGCAGGGCCGTGAGTAATGGGCAGTAGCCGGCAGATTGGGGGGATTTATGTGTCTAACGTGGTTAAATGTTACCTAAATAACCACAGGAGATGGAGCCAGAGCTTGTGCGCTTTGAATTCCACTTCCTGCTCTTGCGAGGCCTTCCCATCCCCCTCAGCTCAGCTGCGGGCAGGTTTGGGCAGCAAAGACCCTTTTTGAGGAGGAGGAGGAGGGGATTTGGCTGAATTTTCTTTGGAACATCCCCAGAGCACACGTGAGAAGTGAACGAGATCTCAAAGGCGATGGGAGGGAAGAGGGCGACAATGGAGCCGCAGTGAGGAACACTCTGACCTCAGTGGAGGCTTGGGCTTGGACAGGCTCCTCATGGTTGCCAGCACTAAGGAGGAGTCAACCCATTGCCTCTTGGCCTGTCCCTACAGGCCCTTGGCCAAAACGCCTCTCCAGCTTTCCTGGAGCCCCTTTAGGCCCTGGAGCTGCTCTAAGGGCTCCCCTTAAGGGGCCTTCTCTTCTCCAGGCTGGACAAGCTTCATGGATCTTGTCTCACCCTCCAGCACTTCCCAGGACCAAAGGCTTCATTCCATGGCCTTCACCGCCACAGACAACACTGTGACCACCCCTGCAGAGCACCATAGAGCGCCTGACAGATGCTTTATCTTCCTTACATTAAAAGAGGACCAAGAACCAACCCCAGCTGAGCACAATGGGATCAGAGCACTGCCCTCTCCCCGTGGGCTCCCTGTGGCACAACTGGGACCTCCCATTGGCCCTGGGCAGAACATCACCCAAAGTGCCGCCTCCAAATGCTCCTTCCCTCAGTTCTCTGAGCATCTGCGGAGCCCCCGTCCCTGGCTCAGCACCTCCAAGGAGCAGGACTTGGCCTCCGCCTCTGTCTTTGCACCATCTAAAAACCTCATTAGCAGCGATTTTGTCCTGGTTTCTGCAGCACTGGTAACAGTCAGAGAACCATCAGCCCCCACAGCCCACCAATCCCTGCTGAATTCCCCAGGAGTGCATGGAGAAGTAGCTCTCAGAGGGCAGCAATCACTGAGAGAAGAGTTTGCAGTTCCCAAAATCTATCAGCATCTGATTTACTCATCATTTATTGATGGCTTTGCTACAATGAGGTAGGTTTAATAACATTTGAAGGTAAGGAAATGCTCAGAGTTGTGATCAGGCCCTAGGAAACTTCATCACCCACGTGTGGAGCTCAGCAGGAGATGAAATGAGATGACTCTGCAGCAGCTGAGCACCACAAACGGATCCTGATTGCCATTGATCCCATCCCTGCCCTTTCCACTCTTTATTGATCAAGTCTCATATTCACATCTCCACTGTTTCACTTGGAGCTGATGCCAAATGGAGCTGCCTCGAATTTCTCTGTAGTCCCATTTTAAATGTAAGCACAAGTCAGAGATATGTTCCTGTTTGTTTTCATCCTGGTTCTGCTGAGCCTGGGGTCATGGAATCCCAGAGTGGTTCAGGCTTCAACCCCCTGCCATGGAGCCAAGAAGGGAGGAAGGAGCCAGGAGGCAACAGGGGCTCTGCTGGACCTGAAGGTTTGAAATAAGGATGAAGTGGTCAGGGCTGGGAATGTTGGAGGCAGCCTCGGCCACAATGACCATGGGATGTGGGGTCAGGATCCTGAGCAGAGGCAACAGGGCCTGGTCTCATCCAGTGGCATCACCATAAGTGATGGGAAGGGGAACACACTAGGGCAGGGTGATAGAGATGAGGAAGGACACGCACCATGGCTGCCAGTGAGCCTCAGCACCCAGCACTAAGAGGGAATGGTATGTCTGGGCCCAGAGTGCCAGCAGCATCTGCCCTGGCTTAAGATGAGCCCTTCTAGTGAGAAACATCAGGGGCACCTCAGAAACAGCCCAGGTTATCACCTGCACCATGTGCACATGCAGAGCTGGAGGCCAGACAGGCACATGGAGTTCTTTGTGGTGCTGCACCACCATGGAAGCCAATGGTCCCACTGAGAAAACAGCTTTGTACCCGAGAACTTCCACTCTGCACATGGGTTTGAAGATGTCCGCGGGTGTAGTCACTGCTGGAAAAGCTGCTGCTGCTCTCAGGAGCTTCTCAGAGCTCTTCATTACTGTCACTATTCAAAACAAGGCTCTTATTTCTAATCAGAATCTCTGCCTTCATCTCCCTTCACTCAGACACCTCCTCCAGGGCATCACGGTGATCCTGAGCATCAGAGGGTCTCTCCTGAGGCTCCCACCCACAGTGACGGTGCCTCTGAGCTCTCTGCCCCCCTCATGGCTCGAGCATTTCCCCCAGCGCATCAAGACTCTGTCTTTGTGTCTCCTCCCTCCAGACTCTGCTCAAACCCCAGCCCAGAGGCCAGGAGCTGGCACTGCTCCAGCCACGAGCAGGTCTGACCCCTCCAACACCATGACTGGCGTTAACCTGCTCCTCCCCAGCCATTTGAGGCTAAAACACATCGTGGGTTAGAACCAGCCTCAGAAAGGGCACTCAGACTGGGTTGGGATGAAGGGACCTGAAAGCTCCTCCAGCTCCAACCCCTGCCACGAGCAGGGACACCTTCCACTGGAGCAGCTTGCTCCAAGCCCTGTCCAACCTGGCCTTGAACACCGCCAGGGATGGGGCAGCCACCAAGCCCTGTCCAACCTGGCCTTGAACACAACCAGGGATGGGGCAGCCATAGCTTCTCACTTCAACCCATTCCAGTGTCCCACCACCTTTATGGAGCAGAATGTCCGTCAGCACTGTGCTGTCAGGACAAGAAGACCAACAGGTCCCATTGAGCACGTGCTGCCCAAGCCAATGCCATGCGGAGCACAGGACAGAACAACCTCTGTGTCCTGGTGATGGGAGGTGGGCAGGTGGGAGGGGGCTGTGACGCTTCCATGGTCTTGAGGAGCTCTGGTCCAGTCCAGGCTGCAGGAACCAGAAGCCTCCTGACAGGTCTGTGGCTGCTGCTGTCAGTGTCTCCATTGTCCTCCATGTCCTAAACATGCACCAAACCCCACCATGAAGGGGTGCAGAACTCACCCACCTTCCACCAGAGACCTGGAGCTCTAACAATGTCCCCTGAGGTCTCCAGAGCTGCCTCCACTCCCACAGGTCCTCATGAGAACGGAGCAAGGTGCATGGGACACTCCAGCAGTGCTCAGTGCACCGAGGCGAGAGTCCTACTGCCCTGGTCACTCGTGAGGTCCCCCAAAGCAGAGGCTTCAGTTTGCATGGACAGCACTGCTGGGGAGGGAGAGGTGAGGAAAAGCTGCTCCTTGCTGATCATGTCGATGATGACGTTAAACTCAGACCCTATGGAGTTGCCCAGACCTGTCCCTGCTGCTCCTCCAGCTGTACCTTAGTGCTTCCTCTCCATGTCTGAGGCAGGTTGTCACAGACCTCAGGGAGAAGGAGGTTATTGGTGTAATTGGTATATCCATCAAGGAGAGAACAAGAAACTGAATTCAGTGAAGCTGTTTTGGTGTTGGAGCAACAAAGCGGAGGGTGATCACACACCACATACGAGATTTATGAGCAGAAATGGATCTTGAGGAGGAACAAACTTCACCCTGAGCTCAACACTGAGCACAGCACTCCTGCAATACCCTGTGGGGTGTGTGGGGTGCAGGACAACTTGATCCTTTGCTCACACTTGAGAGGCTTGAGTTGAGTTCTGGACATTGTAGTTTGGGGGACACGTTTCACAGGACAATAAAACCTTTCCTGACCTCTCGGGGCTCTTCAGCATGTAAACACTAGCAGCTGGAGGTCCCTCAGCTGTGGAAGCTGCACCCATGCAGAAAGAAGGACAGAGCATCCTCTGTGCCGCAGTACCTCCAGCTCTGGTTCATGTGCCAGGCTCCAATGAGGTGTTCACCATCCAGGCACTGAGGTAACAGGCAAAGAAACAGGCACGAAGCTGCAGGACAGCAAACCCCAGCAGCAGCAGTGGTGGTAGCTCAGCAGATCTAAGAGCCTTGGTGCTCCTCGGATGAACTCTGCCCAGTCTCTGACGGACCATTCAGCAGAAGCATCTCCAAGAGAAAGCAGGAGCAGTGAAGGGGCTGATGACCCAAGCCCACGTTTCCAAGATCCCACCACCCTCAGCTCCTCTTGAGCACCTTCTGTTCCTCCAGCAGTGCTCAGCACCTTCTCCCCCAGCCAGGACAGGGACACCTCCCCATGGGGCAGAAGAGGCGGGTGACGCGCTCCCGGATCTGCCGCGTCCTCACTCCGTACACGATGGGGTTGAGCATCGGTGGGACCACGACGTAGAGGTTGGCCAGGAGGATGTGGACGTGCCTGGGGATGTGGTGGCCGAAGCGGTGCGTGAGGAAAGAGAAGAAGGCAGGCACATAGAACATGAGGATGACACAGAGGTGGGAGCCACAGGTGCTCAGGGTCTTGACCCGCGCCTCGGGGGACGGGAGGCGGAACACGGCCTTGAGGATGAGCACATAGGACACGGCAATGAGCACTACGTCCAGCCCTGAGGAGAGCAGGGCCGTGGTCAGCCCGTACCACACGTTGGCCCTGATGTCAGCGCAGGCGAGGCGAGCGATGCCCATGTGCTCGCAGTATGTGTGGGGCATGACGTTGTGCCCACAGTAGGGCAGCCGCTTCAGGAGGAAGATGGGGGGGAACATGATGCAGAAGGCGCGGATCACGGCGGTCGCGGCCATCTTCCCGATGACCGAGGGCGTGAGGGTGGCCCCATAGCGCAGCGGGTGGCAGATGGCCATGTAGCGGTCGAAGGCCATGGCCAGCAGCACTGAGGACTCCACAATGAAGCTGAAGTGGGTGAAGAACATCTGCGTGATGCAGGCATCGAAGGAGATCTCCCGCGCGCTGAACCAGAAGATTGCCAGCATTTTGGGCACGGTGGTGGTAGAGAGCATGAGGTCGGCGACGGCCAGCATGGCCAGGAACAGGTACATGGGCTCATGCAGGCTCCTGTCCGTGACGATGACGAAGAGCAGGACCGCGTTGCTGAACACAGCAGTGATGTACATGAGGCAGAAGGGGACGGAGATCCAGACGTGGGACTCCTCCATGCCCGGGATACCCGTCAGCACGAAGGTGATTGGGTCAAAGCTGCTTTCGTTGAGCACGTACATGGTGCTGCTGGGCTCAGGGTCAGCTCTGTGCAAGAGAAGGGACAGCTGAGGCCTGGAGAGCCTGGCCTCAGCCCATTACACATACAAAGGCGGACAACATATAGTCTTCAATTTCCATTCACTTTCCATCCTGAGCCATTCCTGAAGGCCAAAGGATTGATTCACTGTGTTTTCTGCACAAAGAAATCCACTCATTTGATCCTATCAACCCTACAAACTGTCTGTAAGGAAAACATCTTCTCTGTGCCTCCATTTGCACCACAAACCAGGCCAGGTCCTCCCCATCTCCACTTCAGCCTCTGCCATAAAAAGGCTTCTCAAAGCCAAAGGAGTCAAAGAGGGGAGACTGAGATGAGCTCTTAGGCAGAAGCTCTTCCCTGGGAGGGTGCTGAGGCGCTGGCACAGGGTGCCCAGAGAAGCTGTGGCTGCCCCATCTGTGCAGTGTTGAAGGCCAGGCTGGACAGAGGGGCTTGGAGCAAGCTGCTCTAGTGGAAGGTCCCTGCCCGTGGCAGCGGCTGGAGCTGGAGGAGCTTTAAGGTTCCCTCACGCCAACACATTCCATGCCTCAATGACACAGCAGTGTCTCTGTTCAGGTCAGTGACCAGGTCACCTCCGAGAGCTCCTTGTACAAAACCTTCAGGGTAGGAATGAAAGCTGCACCAATGCCAGCACTGAGAAGTATCTGGAACGTGGCTCCCATTGAACCCCCACCTCTGAAGGTTGTGACCACCCCAGAACCCTCTGTAATACTTGGACTTGATGATCTTAAAGGTCTTTCCAACCTCGTTGATCCCATGATCCTATGATCCTACACTAGACACGTTATTCCCCATATTCCCACCTGTATAAACACATCCACCTCATTGCAGACACCACAAAGTGCTTTTTGTTCCTCTCCCCAGTCCCACAGGGATCACAGAGACACAAACACTAAGGGGGAAAGGAGAGCACAGGGCTGGAATTCCTTCCCATGTCCAGGCTTCCTGATTGACCTGGATCAACTCCCCCCTGGGAGATTCCTGCCTTTCTTTAGGATCCCAGCCTGGTTTGGGTTGAAGGGACCTTAAAACTCATCCAGCTCCAGCTGCTGCCATGGGCAGGGACACCTTCCACTAGAGCAGATCAACAAGACCTTCACCTGCACTTCCCAGGACATGGAAACATCCCACTCACAAGCTCCTCTATTCCCTTTCACTCTTTCCAAAGGAGGAGGCATCGCCCCAGATGAGGTTTGACAGAAAAGAACTCACCAAGGAGCAGCCCGAGGAGGAAGGAGGAACTTCAGCCCCAGCTGCTGGGGCCACAACAATCCTGCTCCCAAATCCCAGTGGGAACAACAACCCAGTGCCTTGTTGAGTTTTAAATGCTCAACGCATTAACCATTAACAGCATTAACACATCCTGCCTGCCAGCAACATTCCTGCTCCCAGTATTTGCATTCCAAGATGTTTTGCTCCATCCCCACCTGGGCACCAGCTCCTGAGCACCCGCAGGACTCAAAGGGGCACGCTCCAGCCTGGAGAAGGCTTCTTAAGGGGAAACCTTGGAGAAGCTCCAGTGCCTAAAGGGGCTGCAGGAAACCTGGAGAGGGGCTTTGGACAAGGGATGTAGGGACAGGCCAAGGGCAATGGCTTTAACCTGCCAGAGGGGAGCCTGAGGTGAGCTCTTAGGCAGAAGCTCTTCCCTGGGAGGGTGCTGAGGCGCTGGCCCAGGGTGCCAAGAGCAGCTGTGGCTGCCCCATCCCTGGCAGTGCTCAAGGCCAGGTTGGACACAGGGGCTTGGAGCAAACTGCTCCAGTGGAAGGTGTCCCTGCCCATGGCAGGGGCTGTTGCTGGAGGAGCTTTAAGGTCCTCTCCAACCCAAACCAATCCATGATTCTATGATCTCTGATGTTCAGGATGTCTTTTATCCCCCATGAATGAGATGACCTGAACACACTTTGCTTGCAACCAACATGTGAAACATCCACCAGTGCGGCAGAAGAGTCTGAATACACAGGACTGTAAATAAACGCTTTATTTTCCATCCTAACACCAAATGAAATAATGCAAATGCAGCCTCCGTGACACAGAGCTGGAGGTGCGGTGACACGGTGAGGGCCGGGCTGGGATCCAGAGGGACCAGGAGAGGCTGGAAAGGTGGGAACCTCCTGCAGCTCAGCCCTCAGGCCAAGGGCAAGGTCCTGCCCCTGGGTCAGGGCAATCCCAGCACTGACCCAGGCTGGGGGAGGAGCTGGGATCTCCCCGGCATTCAGGTCAGGAAGGACTTTCTCTGGAGCAGACTGGTGCTGCTGTCCGGGGGAGGCCGGAAACCGGGACCTGTTTCTGGGATCAGACTCTGGTTAAAGGGAGAGGTGAGGAGCTTCCGGAGAGGATGGATTGACCTCACCTGACACTGCCAGGCATGGGGCAGCCTCAGCGGGCTCTGCAAGGGGTGATCCCGTCCCCGGTGCAGGAGGAGGGATCTCGACTCCCCCCACGGCTGCCGGAAGCTCCTTCCCCCCCAAAGCCTGGTTGTCAGCTCACCCGAGCGCGGCCTCTCGTCGGTTGCCATTGGGAGGGCTCAAGGACGGGATTAGGATGGGAAGGCGATGGCTCAGCAGGAATGCTGCAGGAGCAGCGCTCTCGGATGGGTCACACCACTCCCATCCTCCCGTGAACCGGGGATGTGGCCGTTCATACCCAGCTCGCAGGGACGAGCCGTGACCGGACATCAGCAGAGAGCTGTCGTTAGGGGCAGCAGGAGCACTGACTGGGGATGTAGGCTTTGGATCACCTCCCGGTGAGAACGTGCTCCGGGAACTCGGGCGCGGGCACGGCCCGAAGCTGCCCGGGCGGCCCCAGCTCCACATCCACACACGGGGAGAGGCCCCCCGGCGCCGGGGGGAAGGCCCGGGGCAGCCGCAGCGCCGGGAGCGCGGGACGCGGCTGGAGCACCCGCTGCGGAGGGGGCCGGCGGCGGGGCCGGGGCTGCCGGAGCTTTGGGGTCCCCTCCGCTCAGCCCCACCGCGACCGGACCCGGATCCTCGGCTCCGGCCTCGGGGCGGCCCCGGCCGGGCCCCCCCCCCCCCCCGGCACGGAACGGGGCAGCGGCAGCCGAGGGCCAGCACCGGCCGCCGGCGCTGAGCAGGAAGTGACGAACAGCGCCCGCGCCCGCGGGGGAGCCACTTCCGGCGCCTGGCAGAATAAAAGGCCCCGCGGGCGCGCCGCGGCCTCCTTTGCGCCGCGCGGTCGGAGATGGCGGACACGCAGGTGGGGGGCGGCGGGGGCAGAGCGGGGCCCGTTCCGGGGAGGGGCGGGAGCGGCCTGAGCGCCGCGGTGGGGGGGACGGGACTCTGGGGACCGGAGATGGAGCCCCGGAGCCTCTGGGGTCAGGGTGAGGATCCCGGTGCCGTTCCCGGGGTGGGGTCAGGATCCCGGTGCCAGGATCCACGATCCCGATGCTGTTCCCGGGGTTGGGGTCAGGGTCCCGGCGCGTTCCCGGTGCCTCCCGTGACCGTTCCCGTTCCCTGCAGACGGAGCGCGCGTACCAGAAGCAGCCCACCATCTTCCAGAACAAGAAGCGGGTGCTGCTGGGCGAGGGCGGCAAGGAGAAGCTGCCCCGGTACTACAAGAACATCGGCCTCGGCTTCAAGACCCCCAAAGAGGTGATGTGGGGAAGGGCGGGTACCCCCGGCACTGCCCAGGTCACCCCAGACCCTGTCCCCACGGGCCTCATCCAGCCCCGGGCCCTGTGCTGGCTCCTGCAGGTGCTGATCAGCACCCCTGGGTCCTAATGCCCCATGCCTGGAGCACACCATGGGGTGGCTGTGGCCCAAGGGCAGGTCCCAGCATTGAGCCTGGTTCAGCCTCATCCCATGGACCCAGCCCCCTCTGTGGAGCCTCCTCGCCTCCCGCAGCTCAAGGCTCCTACCCAACTTGGTGTCACCCTCGCAGTGACCACGGGTGCCCTTGCTCACCTCATCCAGATCATCCATGAGGATACCAGGCACTGACCACGTGTGGTCCTGGGGGTGTTTCTCATCCATCTGCTGACTCCTCTCTCTCTGCAGGCCATTGAGGGCACCTACATTGACAAGAAGTGCCCCTTCACAGGCAATGTGTCCATCCGTGGCCGCATCCTCTCAGGTGAGTGGTGGTTCCTGGAGGAGCAGCACCCATGGGTGCTCACAGTCTGTCCTGGAGCTCCTAGAAGCCCCAGTGAGGTCCTCGGGCTGCACGTGATGTTTTTCTCTCACGATGGTCTTCCAAGCCCCCAGGTGAAGGGGCTCTGCTGACAGTGCCATGTGGCTTTGCTGATGCCCAGCCCGAGGACCCAGCCATGGTGGTGTCCTGCCAGATGTGCTGCTGCCCTGGGCAGATGTTGGGGCCAGGCAGTGCAGATGTGAGGGAGTGCGTCAGGGTCTGCTTGAGAGGGGCTTAGGGAGAAATGATGTGGTTTAGAATCAAATGTGAAGTTTGGAGCCTGGGGGTGAGGAGCAGAAGTCCGTCCATTGTGGCGAAGACCTTCAGAGCCCCCAAGGGATCTGACAGAGCTTGTTCTGGAGGTGAGGGAGGAGAAATCGGTGGGATGCTGAGAGCCTTGGGTTGTCCTCATCCTGCTGATCCATAGAGCTGCTGCAAGGGCTGGAGCTGCTCTGCTCTAGAGCTAAGCTTGTTCAGCCTGGAGAAGAGAAGGCTCCTTAACGGGAGACCTCAGAGCAGCTCCGGTGCCTAAAGGGGCTCCAGGAAAGCTGGAGAGGGGCTTTGGCCAAGGGCCTGTAGGCACAGGCCAAGGGGAATGGCTTTAACCTGCCAGAGGGGAGACTGAGATGAGCTCTTAGGCAGAAGTTCTTCCCTGTGAGAGTGCTGAGGTGCTGCACTGGGTGCCTGAGAAAGCTGTGGCTGCCCCATCCCTGGCAGTGTTCAGGGCCAGGTTGGTCACAGGGGCTTGGAGCAAGCTGCTCTAGTGGAAGGTGTCCCTGCCAGTGGCAGAGGCTGGAGCTGGAGGAGCTTTAAGCTCCCTCCAACCCATTGCACTCCATGACTCTCTAACTGCCATGTCCCTGTTGTCCCAGGAGTGGTGACCAAGATGAAGATGCAGCGCACCATCGTGATCCGCAGGGATTACCTGCACTACATCCGCAAGTACAACCGCTTCGAGAAGCGCCACAAGAACATGTCTGTGCACCTCTCACCCTGCTTCAGGTACCTGCTAGCTTCATGAGGGGGTTGGGGGTCACCAAAGTGCTCCTACATTGCTGACCACTGCCTGACACCAAGCCTGAGCCCCCCTGGTGTGGAACCCCAGCGAGTGCCCACCTCCACTTGGCTTCATGGCCACATCTGACCCAGAGCCTGCCTCCGGTGGTGATGTCCAACCTCACGATGGTCTTCAGAGCCCCTCAGCATGGGTCTGCTGACAATGCCAGTGGCAACTGCTGAACCGGAGACAGGTTCTGATCAGGTCACAGATAACAAGGGGGTGGCTTTAACCTGCCCAAGGAGGGTTTAGTAGGGAGTTAGGAGGTTCTTCACCACGAGGGTGGTGGGACACTGGCCCAGGGTGCCCAGAGAAGCTGTGGCTGCCCCATCCCTGGCAGTGTTGAAGGCCAGGTTGGACACGGGCTTGGAGCTGCTCCAGTGGAAGGTGTCCCTGCCCAGCGCAGGGGATTGGAACTGAATGAACTTTAAAGTCCCTTCAACCCAAACCATTCCATGGTGATACTGTGTTCCTCACTTAAAGGCTGAGGATGGGCTCGGAGCTGATGGGTTTTGTCCACCACTCAAATCCTAAGCCGATTGTGCAGAGCTGGGCTTCTAGACCTGATCTGGTGCCACAGCCCCCCTTATCCACCTAAAGAGCATCCTCCAGGCACCCCTGTGTGGCCAGGAGGGAATCTACCCATCACATGGCCTTCCATGCTCATCCCTCACCCTCCTCCTGAGCCTCAGCCCAGTGGGGAGCGACAGGGCTCCATGGCAGCTTTGAGGGAAACGGTTCCTCTTGGTGCTCCAAAACCAGACGAGCTCATTTTAGATCTTCATCTGAGGTGGCCTCTGTTGCATGGCACTGGGGTCACTGGGAAGTGGTGCCAAGAGGCTGTGGGGAGAGGAGTCAGGAGCAGCTGCAATCCCGGGAATGTCTGTGCAGGGACGTGCAGATCGGGGACATCGTCACGGTGGGCGAGTGCCGGCCCCTCAGCAAGACTGTGCGCTTCAACGTGCTCAAGGTCACCAAAGCTGCGGGCACCAAGAAGCAGTTCCAGAAGTTCTGAGGCAGCAGCTGGAGAAATAAATGTGATGGAAACGTCCCTGTGTGTGGTGGTGCCGGGGGAGCAGTACATGGGGACCTGGGGGGGGGGATCCATCATAAAAGCCATGGAGTTGGGCTGGAGAAGAGCTTGAGGTTGGACAGGGCTTTGAGCACCCTGCTCTAGTGGAAGGCATCCCTGCCTGTGGCAGGGGTTGGAGCTGGAGGAGCTTTAAGGTCCTTTCATCACAAATCATTCCATGATTCCAAGTGCTGCAGATGGCTTCAGAGGCTCCATCGCAGCAACTGCTGGATCCTGATGTTCCCGTCACCCAGATGGGATCCCATCAAACCCACTCCTGGTTTTCCAGCTTGGGGGCACCAGGAGGCTCATTTCCTCCTTGGGGAGGTTGAACTGGGGCTTGATCCAATGGAGCAGACTGGAGCAGGGATGTTCCCACTGGGAAGGTTGGGAAAAGGTGCTGTGACCATGAGAGCAATGGAGCGACCTCTTTGAGGTCACTCTGCTGTCCTTCATAAGGGTGTGAGGGACACAAGGTGTCACCACAAAGGCTTCTGGGTCCATGTGTGATACCAGCCCTGTGGAGAACCAGGGCTTGGATCCCCATGGACAAGGGATCCTTGTGCTCTGCTTCTGGCTTCCAATCACTGTCCTGTCCACGGAATGTGCTCGAGCAGCTTCATCCCAATCCCATTTGCTCTGGCACATCAAGTGGTTGGAACAAATCCAGAGGAGGCCACAAGGATGATAGGGACTGCTGCACCTCCCGTATGAAAATAGGCTGCAAAAGTTGGGGCTGTTCAGCCTGGAGAAGAGAAGGCTGCGTGGAGGCATCAGAGCAGCTTCCAGTATCTGAAGGAGGGATGCTGGGGAGGGACTCTTCATTAGGGACTGTAGTGATAGGACAAGGGGTAACGGGTTCAAACTGAAACGGGAAGTTTAGATTGGATATGAGGAAGAAGCTCTCTACTGTAAGGGTGGTGAGGCACTGGAATGGGTTGCCCAGGGAAGCTGTGAATGCCCCATTGCTGTCGGTGTTCAAGGCCAGGTTGGACAGAGCCTTGGGTGCATGGTTTAGTAGGAGGTGTCCCTGCCCATTGCAGGGGGGTTGGAACTGGATGGTCTTAAGGTCCTTTCCAGCCCAAACTGTTCTATGATTCTAAATGGTGCCACATGGCTCTGATGGGATAGAGCGCCCCCTGGGTCCTGCCCCATCCCTCACCTGCTGCTGCTGCTCCCAACCCTGTCCCTGCCGGAGCAGCCCAGCACATGATGTGGGAGAACATCATCATCCTCTTCCTCAGAGGGTGTTTCTGCACCCAAGTGTGTGCCTCTGCACCCTAATAACCACCCTGCCCCGTGTTACACCCCCACACATACATCTTCCATGTCAAACCCCCCTGCACCCCTCTGTGTGTGTGTCCCATCTGCACCCCCTTTGTGCCCCCTGCACCCCTTCTGCTGTTTAGGGGGCAGCCCCACACCCCCACTTCCAGATCCCCCCGGCGCAGGCAGCAGCAGAGGCAGCCTCAACAACCAACCAGCCCCTTTATTGCAGCTGGATCTGACCCCCAGAGCCCCCCCCCATGCACCCGCCCCACACCCCCTCCCAGGACACCCACACCCCCCCAGTGCGCCCCATGGTGCTGCTGGGGCTGCAGCTACTCAAGGGGGGGGGCAGGGTCCTGCCCCGCCGCTGCCCCCCAGCTGCAGAGGTCAGAAGGGGGGGGTCGCTCTCGGGGGGCTGGCACAGGAAGGGCGAGGTGACGGCGTGAGCCTGCGCAATGGCTGCCAGCTCTTTGAGGAACTCGCTGAAGATGACAGCGCTGTAGACCCCATTCCGCACGCGCAGCGCCGGGCTCTGCCGCTCGCCCCATGGCCATGGGCCCCCTGCACCCCCCCCGGCCCGTGGCCCCGGCGCCGGGCCCAGCCGCAGCCGCGTGGGGCTGGAGCTGGGCCGCAGCAGCAGCTCCCCCAGCGACGGCCGCCGGCTGCGGGCTGGGGGCGACAGTCAGGTAGGGGCACAGACACCCCCATACCGCGGGAGGACAGCGCCCAGAGCACCCCTGACACCCCCTGACCCACTGCAGGGACCCACACAGGTCCCAGCCCCTGTACAACACCACATCCCCATCTCATATCCCCCCATCCCACATCCCCCCATCCCACATCCCCCCATCTCATATCCCCACATCCCCATCTCATATCCCCCCATCCCACATGTCCCCATCCCATGTCCCCATCCCACGTCCCCTCCGGATCCCCATCCCATGTCTCCATCCCATATTCCTTTCCCACGCCCCCATCTCATATCCCCCCATCCCACATTCCCCCATCCCCCGTCCCCATCTCATATCCCCATCCCATGTTCCCACCCCACGTCCCATCAGTGTCCCCATCCTGTATCCCCATCCCGTGTCCCCTCAGGGTCCCCATACCTTGTCCCCATCTCATATCCCCATCCCACATCCCCATCCCGTGTCCTCACCCGGGGTCTCACTGCGCCGAGGGGGAGTCCCAGTGCCCAAGCCCTCGGTGCCCTCAAGCCGCCCAATCAGGTACTTCTTGGCCTTGAAGAGCAGCACCGGGAAATCCTCCTGCGTGGCCGCGAATGCCTCAATCTTGTTCTTCACGGAGCCCAGGACCTGCAGCGGGAGCAGAGGCCATGGGAGGGGCTGGGACCCCCATCTGACACCCACCGGGGCCCCATGCGCACCCCGTGCCGGTACCTGCAGCAGGGACTTGACGCTGGGCTGGAAAACCATGTTGGTGTTGAGCAGGAAAGAGCGGAGCAGGGGCTGGGGGTAGCAGGCGAGCTGGGCCACGAGCCCCGTGAGCAGCACGTTCACGTACAGCGAGTTGTGGGGCATGTTCTCCAGCTTGGCCAGCAGCGCCGACACGAAGGGACCTGCGCCGGCAGCAGCGGCTCAGCCGGCACCGGCACCCGGAGCCACCGGCACCACTGCAGGGCAGGGGGGCCTCCCGGGCAGTGGGACACCCCATGTGAAGGGCTGGCTGGGGGCAGTCCTGTGGCCAGTGTGACCCCCTGGTACAACCCCATATTCCAGCTGCAAAGGGCTGATTTGGGGCAGCCTCATATCCCTGTCCCACCAGTGAGGGGCTGGTTACAGGGCAGCCCCACCACCCCATGGCCTCACCTGTGAAGGGCTGGTTGGGGGGTGGCCCCACAGCTCGCGGGGGGGAAGCCACTGCTTGTGCCAATGGGTCTGGTGGTCGCGGGGGGGGGCTGGTGAAGCTGGTGAAGGTCTCCTCCTCCTCATCATCCTCCTCCTCCTCGTGTGGTGCTTTGGGGGGGTCCTGGGGCTCAGTGTCCCCATCGTCCCCATCGCTGCCATTCTTCATCCTGGCCTCGAGCCGCTGCAGCTCCTCGGTGAAGGCCTCAATGGTGCCGCCGTTGGGCTCCGTGGGCACGTTGGCCAGGAGCTCGTCCAGCACCGAGTCCACAGCAGGCAGCGGCTCCCGCGGCCAGGGCCTCCCATCGCCCCCGTCCTCCTCCTCCTCCTCCCGCTGCCGCCGCCGAACTTTCTTCACCACCACATCGCCCTCGGGCCGGCCCGGAACCGCCGGCGCGTGTGTCCCGTTCACCACCAGCCCTGACTCCCGGTGCTCAGGGCTGGGCCCGGCCGTGCCGGTGTCACCAGCGCCACCACTGGGGGGTCCCTCCGGCAAACCCCGTTTCTTTGTCCGTGGGGATGTGGGCCGTGGGGCAGTGGTGTCTGTGGGGGGCCCATCCCCATCGCCCCGCGGCTCCTCACCATCGTAGGGCGCTGACCACACGCGGCAGGCCCATGCACAGCGGTCGATGCTGTGCCGCGCATCCCTCAAGTACTCCAGGTAATTCCCGTCCAGCTCCGACACCTCATCCCACCTCCCAGCACGGTGCCCAGGGCTGCCCGAGGGAGTTCCAGGAGAGCGTGGGGCCGCACCATTGCCATCACTCGCCGCGTTGTGCTGCCGCATGAAGAAGGAGAGACGGGATGGGGTGGATGGCTTCGGTGCTGGTGCCGGTGCTGTGTCTGTGGTGGGGCTGCCAGAACCTGTGGGGAGGGCAAAGGGAGCTCAGGGCTGGGATTCGGGTTGACCCAGCAACCCAAGGAACACAGGGCTCAGCATGAGAATAAAGGTTGACCAGGCAGCCCAAAAGACATGAGGACAGCGCAAAGGCAGCTCAAGGCTGGGAAATGGGTTGACCCAGCAGCCCAAGGGACATGGGGCTGGACACGGGGTGACCTAGCAGTCCAGGGGACAGAGGAATGGGATATGGGGTGACCAGGGGACACAGGGACACTGGCTCCATACCCCTGCTCCAGGCAGCTGGCTCCTGGTCGCCGTGGGGCAGGGGTGGGCTCTGGGGCTGGCAGCACTGTGGGATGAGGGACAGGAACTTGGCGGCTGTCCTGCCATAGATGTCCAAGTCTCTGACCGCCCGCTTCTGGCTCAGCATGAGGTGGCTGCAGGGCAGGAGGTACCTGGGGGGAAAGATGTCAGGGGACACGTGTGTGGGGGAACACACATGGGGGAGGACACATGGGGGGACACGTGCTGGGGACACGTGTGGTGGCAGGACAGGGGGTACCTGAGCACCAGCTGCAGCATCACGTCCTCACAGTTGAGGCTGAGCAGGGTCCGGAAGAGGCTCAGGGACACCATGCAGAGCTGGGGACAGCGCCACATCAGAGGACGCAGTGGGACAGCCCATGGGGCAGCGCCATGGGGCAGCCCCGCAGCGGCGCAGGGCCATGGCTGGACAGTCCATTGGGGTGTTCATGGGGTAGCCCTGCAGTGGGGCAGCAGCTCAGGGTGCTGTGGGAGGTTCCAGGGGCAGTGTGTGGGGCAGCCCCTGGGGCAGCCTTGGCACTCACCCGGGCGTTGCTGTTGATGCGGGCAATGAGCGTGTCCAGGATGGTGTTGCCGTCGTGGCGGTGCAGCAGGAGGAAGCGCAGGAAGGTGCGGAGCAGCGCCGGAGCACTGGCACTGCGCAGGAACAGCTCCAGGTATGCAGTGCTGGCCACCGCCTCCTCCACCGACGTCTGCGGACACGGCATTGTGGGGCTGGGGCTGGCCCCACACCCAGGGGCGGGAGGTGTGGGGCAAGGGCTGTGAGGCAGGGTCTACGGGGCAGGGTCCATGGGGCTGTGGGGCAGGTGAGACTCACCTTGTGCAGTGCTGGGCCCATGACGGGCACCAGGAACCCACTGTGGATGTATTCCACCAGCTGCTTCTGCACCAGGGGGTGGGCAACCTGTGGGGCATGGAACCAGGGGCATGGCCACGGCCAGACCCACAGTGGGGCCATGAGCCCCACAGTGGTCTCCAGCCCTGCGGCCCTCCCCAGACCTCCCTGCGGTACCTGGAGCACAGCATTGCAGAACTCGAGGCTGTTGATGAAGAGCACAAGCGGGGCCACCCCCAGCCAGTCGCGGCGCCGCAGCCGGTGCCATTCGTCACCCGGTACCTCCAGGCGCCGCGGCAGCGATGAGTACAGAGCGCTCAGCCCCGCAGCCAGCACCTGTGGGGACATGGGCATGGAGACCTGCATCCAACACCTGCATCTAACATCCCATCCCAACATCACAACCCAACATCTTCATCCAATCTCCACCCCTTCAAGTTCTCCATCGCCATCCCATCTATCTCCACCCCTCCAAGTTCTCCATCTCCATCCTGACATCTCCAACCCTCCATCTCATCTCCAAGTTCTCCATTTCCATCCCTTCCGTTGCCATCCCCTCCACCTCCATCTCCTCTGTCCCCCTTATCCTTCTATCTCCATTCTCTCTATCTCCATCCCCACTCTCCATTCCTCTGTCTCCATCACCTCCATCTCCATCCCTCTGTCTCCATCCCCTCCATCTCCATCCCGTCCATCCCTATCCCCTCCACCTCCACCTGCATCCCCTTCACCCTATCCTTCCACCTCCATTTCCCAGTTCTCCTTCCGTACCGGGCAGAAGTAGGAGTTATCAGTGATGGACTTGGCCACGGCGTGGTTGTTGGCTGACATGGCCATGATGAGCAGCAGCGCGTCCCTGGCCTGCTGCCCCAGGACGCCCTCATGGTGGATAAAGGGGACGAGGAGCGAGAAGATGATGATGTTGGTGGGGCCCTGCTCAGGGGGGCTGTGGAAGAACAGCTCCAGGATGGCGGGCTCCTTGGCCACGCAGACGCAGAGCTGGTTGAGCAGGAGGACGAGGCCATGCTGCAGCGCGGGGGACGAGGGCTGCGCGCACAGGCGCAGGAGGCGCAGGAGTGGGGCGCGCACGGCACCGTGCCGCAGCACCGCCTGCCGCGCCTGCGCCAGCAGCACCTCATAGAGCCGCAGCTGCTCCAGGCGCTGCTCCTCGGGGAAGCCACCTCGAGCGTGCCAGCGCAGTAGCCGCGCCAGCACCTGCTCTTGCGCCACGAACGCCAGGATGGGTCCCGGCTGCGCCGTGCCTGCACGCGGCCGCTCCTCCGCCAGCAGCTGCAGCATCTGCAGCGAGTGGTTCCGCACCGCTGCCACGTCGTCCGGTGTCGGGGGGCAGCCACCACACTCCAGCACTCGCAGCACCTGCGGGATGGGGTATGTTGAGTGCTGGGGTCCATGTCCCCATGTGGTGGTGGGACATAATGTGACACATGGCAGTGGGGTTGGAGGCCACAGTCCCCATCCCCATGGTGGTCCATGTCTCCTTGTGGTGGTGAACAGGATGTGACACATGGTGGTGGCACTGAGTGCCATGGTCCCCATCCCCATGCCATGTCCCCATGGTTACGACATGGCACAATGTATGGCAGCAGCATTGAGTGCAAGGGTCCATGTCCCAGTACGTTGGTGGTGGGACATGACATGACACACAGTCGTGGCATTGGGTGTTGGGGTCCCCATTCCCATGCCATGTCACCAGAGTGGTCCATGTCCCCATGTGGTGGTGGGACATGACGTATGGTGGCAGCGCTGGGCCCCGGGGTTCCCATCCCCATGCTGCATCCCTGTGATGGTCAATGTCCCCATGTAGCGGTGGAGGGCCATGACATGACATGTGGCGGCAACACTGGGTGCTGCGGTCCATGTCCCCATGTGGTGGGACATGACATGATGCCTGGTGGCAACACTGAGTGCCATGTCCCCATGTCCCCACGGCTCACCTGGGACCAGTGGTTCTTGAAGACCATGAGGCAGGTCTCGGGGTCGGCAGTGACAGGGCTGGTGGCGCCAGTGCTGCGGGAGGGCCTCTGCCCGCCCGCCCGCGGGGTCAGCTTGGACAACCAGCTCATCCGCTCCATGGCCGACGCGCTCACTGGCACCGGGATAGGGCTGCCACCGCGGGGACACTCACCCCATGCTGGTGGCACACGGGGCTGCACTGCGGGGACAGCGGTGGCTCAGAGACCACAGGGACAGGGCAACCCCATAGGGCCTCCAGCTCCATTGCTCCATCCCCATCCCAAAATCTGCATCCCAACATCCCCATCCCTCCACCTCTATCACCCCAACCCCATCCCAACATCTCCATCCCCTCCATCTGAATCCCTCCTCGGCAGCACAGGGAGCACTGGGACCCAGCAGCAGGTGCATGGGGCACATGGTGGCCCCAGGCCGGGCCTGGCAGTGACAGGAT
The DNA here is from genome assembly GCA_017639245.1 of Myiopsitta monachus. Classification (NCBI taxonomy): domain Eukaryota; kingdom Metazoa; phylum Chordata; class Aves; order Psittaciformes; family Psittacidae; genus Myiopsitta; species Myiopsitta monachus. The sequence goes on along the minus strand of CM029919.1, from coordinate 98,124,579 downwards.
GGAGCAGCCAGGTGACCGCACGGTGCCAGAGCGCCGGGAGCAGCACGAAGAAGGGGATGGGCGGGTGCCAGTGGTGTTCCCAGCCCCGCACTTTGGACTGGGAGTGGCCCAGCCCCAGCACGGAGGAAGCTCCCAGCACCCCACCAGGATAACAGGACAACCAGAACAACCACCCCAGCTCCATCCTACTTCATCCCATCAGCTCCATCCCAACACCTCAATCCCATTGGCTCCATCCTGGCTCCATCCCAACACGTGTCCCGGTTGCGGAACACGGCTCTGGCCTCCTCCGTGGTGCCGGGTGATTCCCGGTGCCCACTGGCATACAGACACCTGGACGAGCCTCGGCACAGCCGGGAGTTACCGGCCCCATCCCAGCCCCATTCGGGCAGCTCCGTGCACATCCCGGTGCCCCTTGGAACAGCCGGAGCCCCGTGCCCGGAGCAGGGTCCCGGTAGCCCGGGAAAGGCCGTGTCGGTCCCCGTGTGTGCCCAGGGCCGGTACCGGGCACGACCCGGTGCCCCGATACGAGCCGGGGCCGGTACCGGATCCCGCCGCCGCCTACCTGGGGTCAAGGTCACGGCAGCTCCGTCCCGTCAGCGCCGACCCTGAGGGGATCGAGGAGGCGTCGGGCGGACGCTGGGACCGACCCGAACCCCGGTACCGGCCGCGGCCCGGTTCGACCCCGGCGGCGCTGCACGGCCCAGGCCCGGCCCCGCTCCCGGCCCCGCCGCGGGCATCCCCGGCCCCCCTCGGGGCCGTTCCCCGCCGGGTCCCCGCCCGTTCCCCGTCCGCTGGCCCCGGCTACCAGCCCCCGTCCCGCCTCCGCTGCCCCCGGCCCCGCCGCTCACCGGCCGCCCCCCCCGCGGGCCGCGCACGATCGCCGCCATCTTCCCGCCGCCGCCCGGCGCGCCGGACGTGCAGGCCACGCCCACCGCCGGCATAGGCCACGCCCCGTACCAGAGTGGTCACGCCCAGTGTCAGGTGGGCCCCGCCCATTGCCGTCTTGGCCACGCCCACATATGCTGTTGTCCCGTTCCGTGGGCGGGACTAGAAGGGGCGTTGCTGAGCGCTTATTGGCTGCTGAGCGCGGGGTGGGGCTAGACAGGGGGCGGGGCCTGAGCGCATGTGGGATCGCGTGGGTTGAGGGGCGCAGGGGATGGGAACGGGAAAACGGTTGGGAGCTGGGAGCACCCTAACCCGGGACCCCCCGCAACGGGAACCTCCCTGCACCAGGTACTGCCTGCAGTGGGCATCCCCTGCACGGGGAGTCCTCCACAATGGGAACTCCCCTACACCGGGTGCCCCCTATGCCAAGTGCCGCCTGCACACAGCACCCCGCTACACCGGGAACCCCCATTCAAAGGGCACCCGCATAGTGGGCACCCCCATAACAAGCACGCCCCTACACCGGGTACCCTACACCGGGACGCCCCTCAACAGAAATCCCTGCACTGGGCACCCCCATAAGGGGCACCCCGGCCTCTGGTCTATCAGCCTGAATCAGGTACCGGGAGCTGCCACCACGACTGGAGCAGCCGCGGCCATGGGCACCGGACCCATCCCCAGGCTCCACCGGTGTCACCGCAGGGACCGGCGTTTCCACGGCGCTGGTGGCTGCGTCACACTGCCTGGAGACAGGCTCGGTGTCACTGCTGGGCTGCAGCACCGGTACCGAGAGCAGGAGCCGAGACCCACGACACGGGATGAGCAGCACCAGCCACCGGCTGTCCCTGCGGAGGCTCTGGCGGCAACCACGCGGTGATACCAGCACCAGCACTGGCGGGGGGTGAGCAGGAGCTGGGTGGGTGCTGGTGATGGGGCTGGTGAGGTCAGTGACCACCATAGGGTGGCCCCTAATGTCCCTCTGACCCCTCAGCACTCCCGAGCCCCACCACAGCTGGACACTGGACCCCTCCGGTGACTGGTATTACTGGTGGATCACGGTCATGGTGCTGCCCATCCTCTACAACTGCATTGTCCCCATTTGCAGGTGACGGGGGGACACAGGGGGTGATGGGGGGATCCTGGTGCTGATGGCAGCGCTGATGGTACTGGTTCCAGGTTGTGCTTCCCGGAGGTGCAAGACCAGCTCCCAGGGCTGTGGCTGAGCCTGGACACCCTCAGTGACGTGTTATACCTGGGGGACATTGGCGTGAGGCTGCATACAGGTGCGCGACCCACAGGGACCTCCACTCTGCCCCACTGTGACCCACACAGTGACCCATAGTGCCCCACACCTGCCTCACAGCACCCCACATACCCCCACCCCCACCCCATACCTGCCCTTCACACCACCCCTACCACCCCACACCTTCCCCATGCCACCCCCTACACTACCACCATCCCATACCCCCAAAGCCCCACACCCCCTGCACTGCCCCCCCCCACCGCTGTTCTCCCCCTGCAGCATTCCCGGAGGACGGGTTCCTGGTGCGGGACCGGGGCCGCATCCGCCGCCGGTACCTTTGGTCCTGCTCGTTCTGGTGGGACGCGGTGTCATCGGCGCCGCTGGAGCTGCTGTGGCGGCTCCCGGCGGCTCGTGCCACGCGGTGGCTGCGGGCAGCGGCGCCTGTGCGAGGCCTGGCAGCGCCACGAGACCCGGGCAGCGCGTCCCGGTGCCCTGCGCGTGGCCGCGCTGCTGCTGGGTGCCGTGGCCACGCTCCACGTCCTTGCCTGCGCCTATTTCGCACTCTCGGTGCACCTCGGGCTCGGCTCTGATGCCTGGGTCTGCCCCAGCGGCACCAGTGTCTGGCGCCAGTACCTGCACAGCTTCTACACAGCCACACTACTTCTCGCCACCGTGGGGGACACGCCGGCGCCACGCCGCGTGCCCGAGCTACTCTTTGCCACCTTCAGCTTCCTCATGGGTGTCCTGGCCTTCGCCACCATCACCGGCAGCATCGGCGCCGTGGTGGGCGCCACACGTGGAGCCTGGTATCGCGAAGCCACAGCCGTGAGGCAGCTGCTGGGGCCTGGAGAGCTGCGGCGTCGCCTGCAGCGGTGGCGGCCAGAGCCGGCGCTGGCGGTGGAGCAGGACACGCTACAGGCACTGCCACAGGCGCTGCACGAGGAGCTGGCGGCCGCCGCGCACCTGCAGGCTCTGAGCCGCGTCGGCGTGTTCCGCGGCTGCGAGCGTGGCGTCCTGCGGCGCCTGGTGCTGTGCCTGCGGGCTCAGGGCTATGGCCCCGGGCAGCCCGTGTGCCGCCGTGGCCACGTGGGCCAGCACATGTTCTTCATCCGCAGCGGGCTCGTGGCCGTGCTGGGCGACGACGGCGCCACCCCTGTGGCGGTGCTGGGCCAGGGCAGGTACTTCGGGGAGCTCAGCCTCATCCACATCCCCGGTGAGCATCATGGCGGGTCAGGCGCGGCCTTGTGGGGCAGTGTGGGTCAGCAGTGGGTCATTGTGGGGCAGTTGTGGGTCACTGTGCGTCAGGTGTGTGTCACGGTGGGTTGCTGTGGGTCAATGTATGGGTCAGCAGTGGGTCGCTGTGCGTTGTGTAGGTCACTGTGGGGCAGCGTGGGTCACTGGGTCAGCAGTGGGTCATTGTGGGGCAGCGTGGGTCACTGTGTGGGTCAGCAGTGGGTCACCATGTGTCAGCATAGGCTGAGTAGGTCAGTGCCACCCCCGCTCCACAGGGAACCGCTGTGGGAACCGGCGCACGGCTGACATTGTGAGCCTGGGACACTCGGAGCTGTTCCTGCTCTCCAAGCAGGACCTGCTCCGGGTCCTGGCCGAGTTCCCGGGCGCACGTGCGGCGCTGGAGGCTGAGGGCCGGCGGCTGCTGCTGCTCACGGGGCGGCTGGACACCGGGGCTGAGGCGGTGGCGGCAGCGGCTGCACTGCGGGCACAGGGGCTGGAGGAGGCCCTTGCGCAGCTGCGAGCGCGAGTGGCAGCACTGGTGGCGCAGTTGGAGGCCACCGAGGGCCACCTGAGGCTGCAGGTGCAGTGCCTCGAGCAGCACCTCATGCAGCGGCTGCGGCAGCGCAGGGACACAGTAGCCAGGGGGGGACAGCGGGGACAGGCCAAGGGGCAGGGTCCTGGTGCAGCGCCCAGGGCACGGGGTCCTGCTGGGGCTCAGGGTCACCCCAGGGTAGCAGCTCCCCCCAAGTCACAGGGTCCCCTCAGGGCACAGGGTCCCAGTGGGGCAGCCAGGGCACAGGGTCCTGCCGGAACACAGGGTACTGCTGGCACTTGGGGTCACCCTGGCACACGGGGACACCACAAGGTGCAAGGTCCCAGTGGGGCAGACAGGGCACTGGGTCATCCCAGGGCACAAGGTGGCCCCAGGTCACAGGGTCCCAGCAGGGTCCAGGGTCCCAGTGGGGTGCAGGGTCCCCCCAGATCATAGCATTCCTCCAAAGCACAGGGTCACCCCCAGGCCATATCATCCCCCACGTCGCAGCATCCCCCCAGGGTGCAGGGTCTTCCCAGGTCCCATCATTGCCCCTCCAGCTCTTGGGTCCTGCAGGTGTGACAGCAGCATGGGAGGACCCAAGAGCTGGAGCCTGGTAATGGCAGGAAAGCAGCAGAATGGGATGGGATCAAGATCAGCATTGGGATGAGGACAGGAGGGGGATCAGGAAGGAGACAGGGATAATGGCAGGGATGTGGACAGGGATGTAGGATGATGACATGGGTTTGGGACAGGGACGGTGCGATGGGGACAAGAATATTGAATGGGGACTGGGATGGGGATGGCGGTAGGGATAAGGACAGAGATAAGGACAGCAAAAGACAGGCGTGGGAATAGTGATGAAGGTAGGGATGAGGGTATGGATAGGAATAGGGAGGGATGGGAACAGGGACAGGGGTAAGGACAGGGATAAAGATAGTGATGGGGATAAAAACAGGATAGGGACAGGGATGGGACCCTCAGGCAAACCCACAGGAGGCACCATGGGAGCCACTGGTGATGGACTCCGCAGTGATGGATGCACAGGGATGGACACATGGGATGGACACACTGTGTCAGACACCACAGGGATGGACACAAGGGATGGTCACACGGTGTCAGACACCACGGTGACGGTTGCCACCGCCCTTTCCCCGCCCCCGCCTGCCCCGCCCCCGCCGCCGTTCCCGGTCACTCTCCCGGTCGCCCGAAGCCGAGCGGAGCTGCCGCCCGAGGCCGCGGTGATGGGCGCGGGGCGGCTCTGACGGTGCCCCGCCGCTGCCATGGACCCCCCGCGTCTCAACGAGTCTCTGCAGGAACTGCTCTGCCGGCCTGGCCCTGGCCCCGGCCCCGGTCCCGGCAACGGCACCGGCAACGGCTCCGCCTGCGATCTGCTCCGCAGGGGCCTCCGCGGGCCGCCGGCGCCTCGAGGTGAGACCGTGCGGGACAAGAACGGGCGGGAGGGGACAGGAGGGACCCCGCGGTGCTGCCGTGAGCCCCGGGGAGCCCCCTCGCCTGCCCCGGGGGGGCCCGGTGCTTCCCGGTGCATCGCGCTGTGCCTCCGGTACTTCCCGGTGCATCCCGCAGTTCCGCCCGGGGCTTCCCGGTGCATCGCAATACATCCCTCTGTGTCGCCGGTACTTCTCGGTGCTTCCCGCCGTTCCTCCCGATGCATCCCAATGCATCCTGCCGTGCCTCCCAGTGCATCCCAATGCATCCTGCCTTGGCTCCCGGTGCTTCCCGATGCACCCTGCTGTGCCTGCCGGGGCTTCCCGCTGCATCCCGCCGTATCTCCCGGTCCACTCCGATGCTCTCCGCCGTGACTCCCAGCACCCCCCGGCGCCCCCCGGTGTATCCTAATGCATCCTGCTGTGCCTCCTGGTGCATTCTCAGTTCCCTCCGCTGTACTCGCTTGCACCCGCGGTTCCTCCCGGTGCACACTGGTGCCTCCCGGTGCATGCAACTGTGCCTGCCGGTGCCCCCCAGTGCACTCTCTGTCCCCTCCGGTTCCTCCCATCTGCCTGCTCTATGCCCGCGGTTCCCCCCGCTGCTCACCACGGTGCAGCCCCAGCACCGCTGCAGCCCCAACACCGCAGCCTTCCTCCGGCCCCTGTCCCCAGTCCCATGCACCCCAGTGCACTCCTTGTGCTTCCCGATGCTTCCCAGTGCATGTTTCCATGCCTCCTGCTGCACCCCAGCGCGTTCCCTGTGTCTCCCGGTGCCTCCTGGTGCATCCTAATGCATGCTGCCGTGCCTATTGGTGCACCCCAATGCACCCCCCATTGCTTCCCGGTGCCTCCCAGTGCTTTCCAGTGTTTGCTGATGCCTCCCGGTGCATCCTAATGCATGCTGCCGTGCCTATTGGTGCACCCCAATGCACACACGCACCCCCGCATTGTTTCCCCGTGCCTCCCGGTGCTTTCCAGTGCTTGCTGATGCCTCCCGGTCCTTCTCAGCGCCTCCTGGTGCATGCTGCTGCGCCTATCCGTGCACCCAGGTACATTCCCCGTGCCTTCTGGTGCCCCTTGGTGTACCTCAGTGTTCTCCCAGTGCCCCCTGCTGCATTTCCCGTGCACCCCAGTACACCCCAATTCACCCCCGGTGCCTCCTGTCAGCCCCATGGACGGCACTGGGTGCCTACACTGTGCCCTGGCTGACATTGTGTCCTGGTTGTTCCGGTGGCCCCAGCCAGTTGATGGGGTGCCCTGACTGACACCGTGTCCTGGTTACTGTGGCTGATGCTGTGTCCTGGTTGTCCCGGTTGTCCTGGTGCCCTGGCTGCGGCGGCACCACCAGAGCTGGATGTGGCGCTGCGGGTGCTGCTGTACGGGCTGATCTTCGCGCTGAGCGTCGGGGGCAACACGCTGGTGGTGGCCGTGCTGGTGGCCAACCGGCGCCTGCGCACCGTCACCAACTGCTTCCTGCTGTCGCTGGCACTGAGTGACCTGCTGCTGGCACTGTGCTGCATGCCCTTCAGCCTCCTGCCCGCCATCATGGGCTCCTTCGTCTTCGGGGAGGCCGTCTGCAAGCTCATGGCTTACCTCATGGGTACAGCAGTGCCAGGAGCATGGCCTGGGGTGGGATGACATGAGGATGAGATGAGATGGGGTGGGGATAAAGTGGAATGAGATGGGGTGGGAAGGGATGGGAAGGGATGGGATGAGAGGGATGGGATGGGAAGTGGTGGGATGAGGTGGGAAGGGATGGGATGAAATGGGATGGGAGGGATGGGATGGGAGGTGGTGGGATGAGATGGGAAGGGATGGGATGAAATGGGATGGGAAGGGATGGGATGGGAGGTGGTGGGATGGGATGGGAAGGGATGGGATGAAATGGGATGGGAAGGGACTGGGATGGAGAGTGGATGGGATGGGATGGGATGATGCATCCTGCTTGTTTGATATCTTCGCCAATTGTTGGGATGAGGGGATTGAGGGCACCCTTGGTCAATGTGAAGATGACACCAAATTGGGTGGGAGCTTTGAGCTTCTGGAGCAGAGGAGGCTCCACAGAGGGGTCTGGATCCATGGGATGAGGCCAATGGGATAAGGTTCAACAGCAAAGTACTTGATCCTGCACTTGGGCCACAACAATTCCATGGAATGCTCCAGGCAGGGGGCAGGAAAAGGACCTGGGAGTGTTGGTCAACAGCCAACAAGTGACCCCCTTCGTGCCCCGGGCCAGACGAGGCCACAGGGACACGGTTGGGTGGTGCTGGTTGGAGCGGGTGACGCCGCAGCTGCTCCCCAGGCCGCTGATGCGCTGCCCGTGCGGTGCTGCAGGGGTGTCGGTGTCGGTGTCCACGTTCAGCCTGGTGGCCATCGCGCTGGAGCGCTACAGCGCCATCTGCAACCCGCTGCAGTCGCGGGCCTGGCAGACACGGTCGCACGCGTGTCGCGTCATCGTGGGCACGTGGCTGGCGGCGGCGCTGCTCATGGTGCCCTACTGCCGTGTACAGCACCACGCGCTCTGCAGCGCGTGGCGTGCGGCCGCTCACCACCCAGTGCACCCACCGCTGGCCCAGCGAGCACGTGCGCCAGGGCTGGTGAGAGCTGGGAGCAGGGGTGGGTGCATGGAGCAGCGGTGGCAATGGGAGAGGGATGAGATGGGAATGGGATGGGGAGGAGGTAGGGTAAATTGGGAATGGAATGAGATGGGATAATACGAGATGGGATGGGATGAGATGTGATGGGGACAGGATGGGATGGGAGTGAGGATGGGGATGGGATGAGTTGGCGATGAGATGGGATCAGATAGGGACAGAATGATATGGGGTGGAATGAGATGAGGTGGGGATGAGGATGGGGATGGGATAAGGCATGAGTTGTGCTACACCCCAGGTACATCCTGCTGCTCCTCATCCTGTTCTTCATCCCTGGTGTGGTGATGATGGTGGCCTATGGGCTCATTTCCCGTGAGCTCTACCGGGGCATTCGCTTCGAGCTGGACATCAAAGGGGATGCCGCAGGTGAGGGGCCGCTCGCACTGACCCCAGTGGGTCCCCACGGTGCCGTGGCCATGACCGTGTCCCTCCTGCCCCACAGTTCACCATGGTGGCAGCAGGGACGAGGCATCCCCAGCCTGTGATGAGGGTGACGGGTGCTACCTGCAGCTGTCCCGGCCGGGCGCCGCACTGGAGCTGAGGGAGCTGGGTGTGCAGCAGGACCGTGCACGCGTCAACAGCTCAGAGGCCAAGCTGGTGGCCAAGCGGCGTGTGATCCGCATGCTGGTGGTGATTGTGGCCATGTTCTTCCTGTGCTGGCTGCCCATCTTCTCGGCCAACACATGGCGCGCGTTCAGCCCACGCGCAGCTCAGCGGGCGCTCTCGGGGACGCCCATCGCCTTCATCCACCTCCTGTCCTACACCTCAGCCTGCGCCAACCCCCTCATCTACTGCTTTATGAACCGGCGGTTCCGCGCCGCGTTCCTGGCCACATGCTGCTGCCGGCACCGTGCCTGCCCGCGCCATGCACGCCATGATGAGATGGCCGCTGCCGCCACCAGTGCCTCACTCTCCAAGTTCAGCTACACCACAGTCAGCAGCATCGGCCCCCCTTGAGCACCAGCAACACCAGCAGCACAGGCGGCGTCCCTATCCACAACCTCATCCCCATCCCTATCCCCATCCCCATCCTTGTCCTCATCCTCATCCCCATCCCCTCTCGTTCCACCTCACCCCGTCCTATCCCCATCCTCATCCTGTCTCGTCCTCACTCTCACCCCATTCCATCCCTGCCCCAGGTTGGTGGTTCAGAGTTTGGGGGTTGCCGAGCCCCCAGCCCAGCTCTAGGTCCCCCCACAATGATCCTGGCTCCGGCTGGAATAAATTCACCCTGTGCCGATGCTTCCCACTGCACTCAGCACAGTCAGTACCAGGGGCCTGGGGATGGGGTGGAATGGGGAGTCCACAGCAGGGGTGGCGGGTCCTTGCCCAGCATGGGGTATGACTCCGTATGGGACAGACGGTGCACCGGCACGGGGATGCGCCACATGTTTCCCAGCCGTGTGTCCTACCGGAACTCCCGCTCCTCCCGGTGGCTCCTGCCGTACCGTGTCCAGAGGGAGAGGAACTGGACGGACAGCCCCCGCACACACATGTGACATACACCTGTCATACATGTTTCACGCAGCCACATACATGTACACGCAGAGAGGAGCAGTAACACCTCCCGGCCCCCAGGGGGCACCACCCAAGGCAGCCGCCCCTGGACTACACTTCCCACAATGCGCCGGGCCATCACAGCTCCGGCCGCACCACCGAGTCTCCGCCCCCTGTCAGCGGAAGCCCCGCCCCCCCTCACCGGAGCACTCCCCCCCCGGCGGCGGCGGCGTCCCTGGGCCATGGCGGCCCCGGCGCGGCCCCGGCCGCGGTCCCGGGCTCTGGTCGTGGCGCTGCCTCTGGCGCTGGCTCTGTTGTCGCTGTCGCCAGTGTCGGCGGGGCCTCAGGACCCGCTGCTGGCGGTGGCGCCGCGCTGGGGCTGGCGGAACGTGTCGTGCCCCGTCTGCCGGGCGCTGTTCGGGGCGCTGGACGTGGCGCTGCAGGTGGGGAGGAGCGGGGATGGGGACGGGACGGGTCGGGAACGGGGACGGGAACAGAAACGGGAACCAGAACGGGAACGGGACAGCAGAACTGGAACCGGGACGCCGGGCCAAGGGCACCGGGACAAGGGAACAGCTGCGGGGCGACCGGGTCCGAGACGGGGCCAACAGGGGTGGCACCGGGACGGGGTCAGGAATGGGGCGGGGACGCTGGGACCGGGGACAACGGAATGGGGACAGGGAGGGGGGCACAAGCTGGGAGCGGGGGCACCGGGTCTGCTGTCAGCGACAGGGACTGGAACGGGGGCACCGGAAGCGAGACGGGGACCGGGCGTGGACAGGAGCGGGACGGGACCGGAATGGGGACAGGGACAGGGCGGGGGCACCAGGACGGGGGCGGTGGGACCGAGAAGGAGACAAGGGCGTGGGACCAGGGTGGGAACGGGATAGGGACAGAGCGAGGCTCCGGGACCGGCAGTGGGATGGGGACACGGACAAGGGCGGGGACAGACGGGACGGGATGGGGCGGGGCTGGAGCGGGAGCCGAGACAGAGACGGGTCAGAACGAGCCGGGACCTCGTGACGGGGCCGGGGCACTGACTTGTGACAGGCACGGGACAGGGATGGGCACAGGGACTGGAACAGGGGCGGGGTCAGGGACGGGACAGGGACAAAGGGGATAGGGACAGGAGCAGGGAGGGGGCACCAACAATGGGGACACTGGTATAGAGACAGAGAAGGAGCAGGGACACCGGGACAGGAACAAGGACCCTGGGATCGGGACAGGGACAGACAGTGTGGGGAGGGGATGGATCAAGAGCCAGGACAGAGCTGGAGCGCATCATGGATTGTGACAGGCACAGGACTGGGATGAGCATGGGAATGGGATGGGGATAGGGACAGCTCCACACAGAGGGACGGTACCGGGTCAGGCACAGGCTCCTTCACCAGAACGGGAAGTGGAGACAGAGGGATTGGGGTCCCCCGGCACTGGGGTTCCGAGCCAAGGGGCTCGTGGTGGCCACGGCTGCTTTGGGTGATGGTATCCATTGGGTGGTGACATCCATTGGGTGATGGCAGTCGGGTGACAGGTCCCGTGTCCCCGCAGCTGGAGCCCACGGTGTCGCGCGTGGGGCGCGTGGCGTCGCGGCTGTGCCAGGACCTGCGCCTGGCGCGCGCTGAGGTTTGCCGCGAGGCCGTGCAGCTTTTCCAGCGGGACGTGGTGTCGGCCTGGGCACGCTCGGTGCTGCGGCCGGCCGAGGCCTGCGGGCTGCTTCTGGGGCCCCGCTGCGGCCACTGGGACATCCTGGGCGACTGGAACGTGTCCTTCCCGGACACCCCGAAGCCGCCGGTGCGGCCGCCGGAGCCGCCGGCGCCGGGCGCTCCCAGCGCACGCATCCTGTTCCTCACGGACCTGCACTGGGACCGGCTCTACGCGCCCGGCAGCGCCGCCGCCTGCCCCGACCCGCTCTGCTGCCGCGGGGCCGCGCCTCCCGGGGCCCCCGGCGCCGGCTTCTGGGGGGAGTACGGGAAATGCGACCTTCCGCTGCACACCATCGAGCTGCTGCTGGAGCAGCTCCCTGCCACCGCGCCCGTGGCCGCCGTGTACTGGACCGGGGACATCCCGGCGCACGACGTGTGGCAGCAGAGCCGGCGGGACCAGGTGCGAGCCCTCAGCACCGTCACCGCGGCGCTGCGGCGGCGCCTCGGCACCGTGCCCGTGTTCCCGGCCGTGGGCAACCACGAGGCGACACCGGTGAACGCCTTTCCCCCGCCGTACGTCCGGGGCAACCAGTCGGCAGCGTGGCTCTACGATGCCATGGCCCGGGAATGGCAGCAGTGGCTGAGCCCTGACGCGCTCCGGACACTGCGGTGGGCCACGGGATGGGGATGGGGATGGGGGCTGAGAGGGGATACAACAGGGGACCTGAGCTGGAAGATTCCAGACAGGGAGAGATTGGGTGTCATGGGGCTGGGGGAGTTTAGTCTGGGGGTGCAGGGGTAGGTCCTGGGCTGGGAGGGGTGAGGATCCTGGGCTGGGGGAGATTGTGGAGTTCAGTGGGGAGGCTCTGGGGTGGGAGGGCACAGAGTAGCTTCCATGCTGAGGGAGGCAAAGGGGGTCCCAGGCTAACAGGGTCTTGGGGGACTCAGGCTGGGCATGGAGGGGTAACTGTGGATCAGGGGGGTCACTGTGGGGCAGGGGGGTCTCTGTGGATCAGGGGGGTCACTGTGGGGCAGGGGGGTCTCTGTGGATCAGGGGGGTCACTGTGGGGCAGGAGGGTCTCTGTGGGCAGGAGGGTCACTGTGGGGCAGGGTGGTCCCTGCTCACCCCCTGCTGTCCCCCCAGGGCCGGGGGGTTCTACACGGCCCAGGTCTGGCCGGGGCTGCGCCTGGTGTCCCTCAACATGAACTTCTGCTCCCAGGCCAACTTCTGGCTTCTCATCAACGCCACCGACCCCGCAGGGCAGCTCCAGTGGCTCGTGGGGGTCCTGGCAGCCGCTGAGCGCGCAGGGGACAAGGTTGGGACAGGGATGGGTGCCGGGGAGGTCCCTGCCCCCAGCGGGTCCCGGCACCCCCGGCTCTCCTCTCCTTGCTGTAGGTGCACATCATCGGGCACATCCCCCCAGGGCCACTGCCTGCGGAGCTGGAGCTGGAACTACTACCGCATAGTCAGCAGGTGGGCATAGGGGCCCTCCCAGGGAGTCAGGGGGGGCTGTGCCGGGGGCTGGGCACTGCTGTTGGATCCCTGTGTGTCACACATGTCCTGGTGCAGGTTCGAGGGCACCATCGCTGGGCAGTTCTTCGGCCACACACACGTGGATGAATTTGAGATGTTCTACGATGAGGAGACGCTGACCCGGCCCGTGTCCATCGCCTTCATAGCGCCAAGTGTCACCACCTACATCAACCTCAACCCCGGTGGGTGCCGAACCCTCAACACACCCCCATAGTGCTGCCGCGTGATCATGGACGTGCCTTGACATTGACCAGGACCCTGACTGTTAAAATGGCCATTGGCAATGATCATTACCTTGATTATGACCATGACCTTGACCACTACTATTGGCCGTGACTATTACCTTTGCTATGGCCATTACCTTCACAATGGCTATTACCTTGACCATCATGCCCATTGGCCATGACCATGACAATTAGCTGTTACCATTGCCTTGACCTTGACTATTACCTTGACATTTGACCATGACTGTTGGCCATGACCATTTCCATGGCCATTGGCCTTTGGCTGTTGCCATGCCCTTTACCTTGACCGTTACCTTGACAGTGTCCATTACCTTGACCATCATGCCCATTGGCCATGACCTTGAGCATGAATGTTACCTTGATCGTGCCCACTACATTTGACCCTGACCATGCCGATGCCAATGTCTATGCCCACAGGCTACCGCGTGTATGTGGTGGACGGCTCCTACCCCGGCAGCTCCCACGCGGTGCTGGACCATGAGACCTTCATCCTGAACCTGACGGAGGCCAATGCACCGGGGGCCGTGCCGCGCTGGCAGCTCCTGTACCGTGCACGCGAGACCTACGGGCTGCCCAGCGCCTTCCCAGCTGACTGGGACCGGCTGCTCCGGCGCTTCCAGGATGATGAGCGGCTCTTCCAGCACTTCTGGTTCCTGCTACACAAGGGCCACCCGCCGCGGGCGCCATGTGGGGCTGGCTGCAAGGCCGCGCTGCTCTGTGCCCTGCGCTCCGGCCGCTCTGATGATCCCGGCCTGTGCAGGCCCCTGCGCCCCACGCTGCCTTTCGCACGCATCCAGCAGCTCTGGCAGCAGCGGCGGCTCTGCTGAGCACCAGGATGTGGGACACAGGACATAAGGCTCTACTGAATGCTGGGACATGGGGTGTGGGGTGCGGGACATGGGATACAGGACATGGGGCTCTGCTGAGCACCAGCATCCAGACAGGGGATGCAGGATGTGGGATGCAAGACATGAGACATGGGGCTCTGCTGAGTGCTGGGACTGGACACCAGGACGTGCAACATGAGACACCCCCTTGCCATGTGCCATCAATAAAGGTGTGACAGACCCAGAACCTCCTCATCAGCATCCACCTCATCCCCATCTTCATCTTCCTCCTCCTTGTCATCATCGTCCACCTCATCCTTCTCCTTTGCATCCCACACCCATCCTCAAGTTCATCCTCATTGTCCTCCTCCCCACCCGGCCACATGACCCCCCATTCCCCTCCCAGTGATACCGGTACCGGTAGCAGTACAGTGCGGAAGTGACACCAGTATGGGCACTGGGAAGGATTGTTCCACCTGGCACAGCGTGGGATGGAGCAGGATGGGACAGCGCAGACCATAGTGCAGCAGCACAGCACAGTGTGGTGTGGCACAGGACAGCACAGCAGGTATTTGGTGAAGCAGCAGCACAGCATGGCGTGGGACAGAACGGCACAGACTGGCACAGAATGGCACAGCATATTACGGCATGATGTGGTGTGTGTGGTACAGGACAGCAGGAAGTGTGGTGGAGCAGTGCAGTATGGCACAGCCCCACATGGCACTGACAGGTCTGGTGTGGCACAGATGGGGCAGAGCAGCATGGGACATTGCGACAGGGCACAGATGGGACAGACAGTACAGCACAGCACCAGGGCACAGCATAGCACGTGTAGCAGCAGCACAGGGCAGGGCACACAGAGCAGGACATGCTCTATCCTGGGGCAATCACATGGTCCACAATCACGCGCAGTAAATCATACTCTAACATCGCTGGTGGTGTGCATGGCACAGCCCGGCACAGCCCCGCATAGCCCCGCACAGCCCCGCACAGCCCCGCACAGCCCCGCACAACACCGCACAGCCCCGCACAGCCCCGCACAACACCGCACAGCCCCGCATAGCCCCGCACAGCCCCGCACAACCCCGCACAGCCCCGCATAGCCCCGCATAGCCCGGCACAGCCCTGCACAGCCCGGCACAGCCCTGCATAGCCCGGCACAACCCCGCACAGCCCGGCACAGCCCCGCATAGCCCCGCACAGCCCCGCATAGCTCCGCATAGCCCCGCACAACCCCACACAGCCCCGCACAGCCCCGCATAGCCCGGCACAGCCCCACACAGCCTGGTACAGCCCTGCACAGCCCGGGGCATCCTGGCACAGCCTGGTACAGCCCCACACAGCCCGGGGCAGCCCCACACAGCCCGGGGCAGCCCCGCATAGCCCGGCATAGCCCGGCACAGCCTGGGGCATCCTCCACAGCCCGGTACAGCCCCACGCAGCCCGGCACAGCCCTGCATAGCCCGGCACAGCCCCGCACAGCCCCGCATAGCCCTGCATAGCCCGGCACAGCCCCGCACAGCCCCGCACAGCCCCACATAGCCCTGCATAGCCCGGCACAGCCCTGCACAGCCCGGCACAGCCCGGCACAGCCCCGCACAGCCCCGCACATCCTGGCGCAGCCCAGCCTGGCACAGCAGAGCCCGGCACAGCGCGGTTGGGGTCGCTGTGTGCCGAGGCCGGGCTCACCCCGGGGTGACGCCACTGCCGCCCCGACGTTCGGTTGTCGCTCAGCAGCGCTCCCCTCGCCAGGGGTTGTCAGGTGCCTCGCGCTCTGCAGCGACAGCAGCACCAGGAGCCGGAGCAGCTGGGACTGGGAAAGGGACAGGGACCGGGACCGGACCTAACCCAGACAAAGGCCGCTCTGCACCACAGCCCATCCCTGGGACAGAACCAGGCCTCACCGGAGGGGCTGGGCCGGGCCAGGGCCACTCAGGGGTGTGGGGCCGTGGATCGGGCACCATGGCGGGAGCGAGTACATCCCCTGGAGCTCCAGGTTCTCCATGCGCTGGTCCAAGACCCACGTCACTGACGTCACGCTGTGATCTCCATCATCCTCATCGTCTCCATCATCCTCATAATTGCCGTCATAGAATCATAGAGTCATAGAATACTTAAGGTTGGAAAGGACCTCAACATCATCCAGTTCCAACCCCGCTGCCATGGGCAGGGACACCTCCTACTAAGCCATGGCACCCAAGGCTCTGTCCTTCATCATCTACCATCTTCATCATCACCGTCATCTCCATCCACTGCTCCATTCTCTGAACTGCTCGTCTCAGTCCACAGGTGTGGGGACACACAGCACAGACCATCCCAGTGCGACAGCCCAGTATAGCCCAGTGCAGCCCCATGCAGGCCAGTACAGCCCAGTGCAGCCCAATACTGCC
Source organism: Myiopsitta monachus (assembly GCA_017639245.1). Classification (NCBI taxonomy): domain Eukaryota; kingdom Metazoa; phylum Chordata; class Aves; order Psittaciformes; family Psittacidae; genus Myiopsitta; species Myiopsitta monachus. The sequence continues at coordinate 98,108,445 of CM029919.1, read as the reverse complement.
CACTGCAGCCCTGTGCAGCCCAGTACAGCCCTGTGAGGCCCAGTCCAGTCCAGTGCAACCCTGTGCAGCCCCGTACAGTCCAGTGCAACCCTGTGCAGCCCAGTGCAGCCTGGCGGTCCTGATGTGGTCACCCCAGTATAGGGCCCCACCATTAGCGTCACCCCAGTAGAGGTGGAGACCCCCCTGCACTGCCCCACATAGGCACCCCCAACCCCCACATCCCCCCCCACCATGGGGCTGGCACTGCTGGGGGTACTTCCAGAATACTTTATTTTGTACATAGAGTTTGTCAGCGTGCGGCTGCCCCACAGAGCCCCATAGAGACCCACAGAGCCCCATAGAGACCCACTGAGCCCCACCAAGCCCCACAGAGCCCCACTGAGCCTCAGAGAGCCCCACATGGACCCACCAGGCCCCACTCGGCCCCATAGGGCTTCACCAAGCCCCACCAGGACCCACAGAACCCTGCCATGGGGCAGCAGGCACGTGCGGTCGCCCCACATCTGGAGCTCAAGCCACGGGGGGCAGCTCCCATAGGGCACTCCACAGCTGCCCCTCAGCCCCAGCAGTGGCTCCCTCAGCCCCCCCAGGTGCCCCAGCTGTGGGGTTGTGGCCCTGCCATGGGGCAGGAGGAGGGGCACGACCATGGACCCCGGATAAAGTGCACGTGAAGGCTGGGGCAGCATGTGTGGGGCAGCCCCAGCCCGTGCCGTGGGGCAGCCCCAGCCGGTGCCACAGGGGTGACCCCAGCCCGTGACGTGGGGTGGCCCCCGCCTCTGCCACGGTGCTACTGCAGGTAGCGATAGGCCTTGAAGCAATGGTTGCCAGAGTCAGCCACCACGACGTGACCATCGGAGGTGAGGGCCAGGCCCTGCGGCCCATACAGAGGATCCGCTGCTGTGTTGATGTAGGACAGGAAGGAGCCCGAGGAGTCAAACACCTGTGGGGACAAGGACAGGCCCCAGTCCCCCCCAGTCTTCCCAGTGTCCTCATGGCTCAGGCACTCCCCATCTCCATGGGCACCCCTGCCCCAGGGTCCTGGACCGTGTCCCCACTGCGGTGAGCCCACCCTGGGGCCACAAACCCCACCCCTGGATGGGCTGAAGGATGGGATGAGGACAGGGATGAGGCTGGGATGGGGGTGATGGGATGAGGACAGGGATGAGGCTGGGATGGGGGTGATGGGATGAGGACAGGGATAAGGCTGGGATGGGGTGATGGGATGCAGACAGGGATGAGGCTGGGATGGGGGTGATGGGATGAGGACAGGGATAAGGCTGGGATGGGGTAATGGGATGCGGACAGGGATGAGGCTGGGATGGGGGTGATGGGATGAGAACAGGGATGAGGCTGGGATGGAGGTGATGGATGAGCACAGGGATGCGGGGCCCGTACCTGGATGCGGCTGTTGCCCCAGTCAGCCACGATGATGTTGCCGTTGGCATCCACGGCCACGCCAGTGGGGGCATTGAATTGCCCATTGCCCTCTCCATGAGAGCCGAACTTGAACAGGAACTCGCCATCTGCATTGTAAACCTGGGGGGGGGTGTCACTGCCCGGCACCAGCACCACACATGGGACACGGAACACGGGACACGGCACTGGCACCGGCACACAGGACATGGGATGCAGGATGTGGGACACAGGACACAACACATGGGACACGGGATATGGCACATGGTACATGGCACACAGCACAGAGGACACATCACACGTGATGTGATACACAGGAAATGGGACGCAGAGCATGGCATGCGGCACATGACATGCAAGACATGGGACACAGGACACAGGGACACACGACATGGCACATGGCACATAGGACATGGCACAAGGGACATGGCACATGGGACATGGCACACGGCACACAGGACATGGCACACAGGACACCATTACTCACCTTCACAGAGTGGTTGTGGAAGTCGGTCACCACGATCTCATTCTTGTTGTTGACGGCCACAAAGTGGGGCCCTGGCGGGGGCAGGGACAGTGAGTGAGTACCACGGGCAGCCAGGTGCAGCCAGGGGGACATAGCAAGACCCAGAGACCCAACAGAGCCCAAACCTGAGCCTGGAACCCAAAACAGCCCAAACCCAGAACCATGAACACAACCTAAACCATGAATCCAAATCCCAAATCACAGCCCAGAACCTGACTCTGACCCTGAGACCTGAACCACAACTCGAACCCAGCCCAGAACCACCAAGAACCTGAGCTCAGAAACTGAATCCAGAGCTCAGAACTTGAACTTGGACCCTGAGCCCAGCCGCAGCCCCTGCCCCTGCCCCATGCCCTGGTGCTGTCCAGGGCTGCCCAGAGCACACACTGAGGAGCACATGGTGAGGGGCACATGGTGAAGAACACACGGTGATGAACACATGGTGACGAACATGTAGTGATGGACACATGGGGATGGACATGCATTGAGGAGCACGTGGTTCGGAGCACAGCATGGCTGCGGCTCGTACCTGCAAACTGCCGCTCAGCTGTGCCACGGCTGCCGAACTTGGTGACCAGTTTGCCGTTGGACTGGAAGATGAAGACGCAGCAGGCCTTGTTGTCCACCACGATGATGTGCCCATTGCGATCCACCGCAACGCCCTTGGGGCCCATCAGCCGCCCGGCACCCAGCTTGGTCTGGGATGGGAACAGGGCCAGGAGTCAGGGCCGGTGCGGAGCGTGTCTCCCTGCTGCTGTGTCCCCCCCTCACCTCACCTTGAACTTGCCCTCGGGGGAGAAGATGCTAACCCAGCGGTTGTCGTAGTCGGCGATGATGATGTCCCCGTTCATGTCGACGGTGACGCCGGTGGGGCGCTGGAGCTGACCAGGGGAGCGGCCCCGCACCCCAAAGCGCAGCCGGAACTGACCCTCGTTGGAAAACACCTTTCAGGGGTCCCCAGGGGGAGGGTTAAGTGGGTCAGGGACACATGGAGGGGCCGGGCCCGCACCGGATCCTACCTGCACACACTGGTTATTGCTGTCTGCCACCACGATGCGGCCGCTGGAAGAAGTGGAGATGCCCTGGAGGTTGGTGAACTCGCCCTTCTCCCGGCCTCGGCTTCCTGCAGGGGGGAGGAGCCACGGGGGTCAATGGCCATCAATAGGCTCAAGGGGGCTCAAGGAAGGTCAAGGGGAATCCAGGGGGTTGAGGGGGATCAGTAGGGGTCAGTGGGCATTAATAGGTGTCAAGAGGGGTCAATAGGAGTCAATACAGATCAAGAGAGGTCGATGGGATCAAAAGGGGTCAATGGGCATCAGTGAAGGTCAATGGAGGTCAAGGAGGGTTAATGGGAGTCAGTGAGGTCATGGGGCTTAATAGGAAGTCTATGGGAGGTCAAGGGTGGTCAGGAGGGATCAATGGGGGTCAACAGAGATCAAGAGAAGTCAGTGGGTGTCAGTGGGCATCAATGGAAGTCAATAGAGATCAAGGAGGGTCAATGGGGGTCAATGGAGGTCAAGGAGGGTCAGTGGGGGTCAATAGAGATCAAGAGAGGCTAACGGGCATCAATACAGGACAATGAGCATCAGTGGGTGTCAGCAGGGGTCAACAGCTATTAATAGCTGTCAATAGCTATCAGTGGGGGCCAATGGGAGGTCAATGGGGTCAACAGGTGTCCAGGGTCGTCAAAGGCAGTCAATGGTGGTCAATGTCAGTCATGGGGCCCCGATGGCGCTCACCCACACGGAAGATGAGCTCGTCCTCGATGGGGTTCTCCTTCTTCTTGCCAGTGCTGTACATGCTGGAGGGCCTGCGCACAGCCTTCTGCCGGATGTGCCCCCCTCCACTGGGAGACTTCACACGGCGCTTGACGTCGTCGGGCGAGGGTGGCACGTCGGAGGCTTTGACAGCACGGGCGCGGAAGGGGCTGCCGCGGATGGGTTGCCCGTAGAGCAGAATGGAGAGCAGGAAGTCTCCCTCAGCGCGCGGTGTGTACAGCAGCTCGTAGGTGCCGTTCTTGTTGTCCTGCACCTCGGCCTCGGCCGCGGCCCCATCTGGCGCTGTCACCTGGAAGCGGAGCCGGGCACTGCCACTGCGCACCAGCTCGCCATCCTTGTCCTTGGTGGTGACGCTGAGTGAGGCGGGCTGCCCCACCACGGCGTGCCGCAGCCCCTCGCCCGTGGCCACCGTGTGGTGCGCGGTGGCACTGGTGGTGACCAGCGCGCCCAGGTTGAGGATGGACTTGCGCAGCCCATCCGTCTCCACCAGGTAGTCGAGCTGCGCGTTCTGCTGCGGGTGCTCGGGGAAGTCGTGCGCCGCCAGGTCCCGCAGCCGCTCGCTCATCTGCTTCTGCACCAGCAGCACCTCGGGGGCCGTGCCGTGGCGCAGCGCCTGCTCCGTGAATGCACAGCTGCTCAGGATGCTCTCCTGGCCCTGGCGCAGAGCATCCAGCTGCGCCTGCAGCACCTGCAGGCACAAGCGTGTCACCGCGGGGCCGGGGTGTGGGGATATGGACATATAGGGATATGGGGGCATGGGGTATGGGGATATGGGACATGGGGGCTTGGGGATATGGAGGCATGGGGACATGGGGCCACAGCAGTGCAGGGGTATGGTAACATGGGGGCTTGGCAGCACAGGGCCATGCAGCACAGTGGGACAGTTGTGCAGGGGCATGTGGTGTGGCAGCACAGCAACGTGGGGGCATGCGGCACAGGGGCTTGGTGGCATGGGAACATGCAGCATGCCAGCATGGCAGTGCAGCGGCACAGGGGCTCGGTAACACGCAGGCTTGGTAGTGTGGGAGCACAACGGCATGGAGACATGCAGCACCCCAATGCAGCTCCCCAGTGCAGCTCCCCCGTGCCCGCACCCGGTGCTTGGCGCCACACGCTGCCTCCAGGTCGCGCAGGAGCAGCCCCCGCCGCTGCCGCAGCGCTGCCTCCAGCTCCTCGAAGGTGCCACCGATCTCGGCTGCGGCCTCGTCCCGGCGCTGCAGCAGCTGTTGGCTGATGTCCGACACCAGCGCCGCGGCCGCCGCCAGCTGCGGGAGCCTGCGGGGATGGCGTGAGCCGGGGCGGACAAACCCACCGGGACCCCAAACCCACCGGGACCCCAAACACACCGGGACCTCAAACCCACCGGGACCCCAGACACACCGGGACTCCAACCCCCAAACCCCAGGACCCCAAACCCCCAAAAGCCCCTGGGTGCCCCAAACCTCCAAACCCACCAGCACCACCAAGCCCCCATGGCACCAAACCCCCGGATCTCCCTGACCCCCCAAACCCACCTGATCCCGGACACCTCAAACCCGCCAGGACCCCAAACCCACCGGCACTCAGAACCGCTGGTCCCCAAAACCCACCGGGACCTCCAGCACACCAGCACACACCGGCACCCCTAAACCCCCGGACCTCCTGACCCCCAAACCCACCGGCACCCCAAGATCCCCCGTACCCCACGGCCCGAGGTGTCCCCGGACCCCCGGCCCCCACCAGCACCCCCACGCCCCCGCCCCCTGCCGACCCCCCCCCGGCCGCAGCCGTGCCTGCTGCGGACGGCGTCGAGCTGTCTCTGCAGCGCCGCCTTGTGGTGCTCCACGGCGTCGCGCAGGGGCGCGGTGCCGTGCTCCCGGTGCTCGCCCTCGGTGCACTCGCGGCACACCGCTGTCTCGCACGGCTCACAATAGAACTCCATCACCTGCGGGAGGGGGAAACGGGCGCTGATCTCCTGAGCCCCCCCACATCCCCACAGCCCCCCAGGGCTCTGCCAGGTCCCGACAGATCCCCTGAGCCCGCTCAGATCCCTGCAGGCCCCAGACTCTTACAGCCCCCCCTGGACCCCTACAGCACCCACAGCCCCTGCAGACACGCCCCACTCAGAGCCCCTACAGCCCCCATGAGCCCCCTCAATCCCTCCAGAACCCTCAGAACCCCTCAGCCCCCCCCAGTCCCTGCAGCCCACCCTGGCCTCTAGGGCCCCTTCTCCCCTCCTGGGCCCCCAAAGCTCCCCCTTGAGCACCTACAGGCCCTCAGACCCCTCCAGTTGCCCCTAGACCTCTCCAAACCCTTGCAGCCCCCCCGTCCCCGAGTACCCCCCCACTGCCCCTCGGTGCGACCTCTCCATGGTGGTTGGGGCAGCACAGCGGCGGCGCAGGGCCAGCACCCAGGGGCCCGGAGCCAGGGGCAGGGCCCGGCGTGGCACTGTCGGGGTCCCGCTGCAGCACCTCCATCAGGTTGGTGATGAAGAAGTTGTTCTGCAGCGCGGGCACCCCTCGCTCAGGCAGGATCGAGGTCTGGCGGCACACGGGGCACGAGAGGGACAGGCTCTGAGCAGGGATGTAGTTCTGCAGGCACCTGCACGGACAGACAGACACACAGACGAGATCAGGGCCATCTGGCAGGAGCAGAGAGATGGGGCTGAAGGGACAGATGGACGTTGGGATGAACGAATGGACAGGAGGATGCAGCTCTGTGATGGGGATGGACAGACAGACAGATGGGGGTCAGGATCCACAGAGACGGATGGATGGGCAGGGGTCAGGGCATGCAGGGACAGACAGACAGAAGGGATGGGGTGCTCGAGGCAGCAGCAGGGAATGGGGCTGGCAGTGGGATGGACAGATGGACAGGAGGGATCCCACTGTGTGTGGAGCAGGAGCAGAGGGATGGAGCCAGAGGCACAGACGGACAAACAGACAGACAGAAGGGATGCAGCTCTGCAGGCACCTGCCAGGGACAGACGGACGGACAGCAGGGATCAGGGTGTGCAGGACAGCAACAGAGGGATGGATGGATGGATGGATGGATGGATGGATGGATGGATGGATGGATGGAGAGAGAGAGGGATGGATGGAGGGAGGGATGAACGGATGGAGGGAGGGAGGGAGGGATGGAGGGAAGGATAGATAGAGGGAAGGAGGGCTGCATGGATGGAGGGATGAATGGAGGGAGGAATGGATGGATGGATGGATGGATGGATGGAAGGAGGGATGGATAGAGGGATGGAGGGAAGGAGGGAGAGATGAATGGATAGAGAGATGGATGGATGGATGGATGGATGGATGGATGGATGGATGGATGGATGGATGGATGGATGGAAGGAGGAAGAGATAAACGGATGGAAAGATGGATGGATGGATGGATGGAGGGAGAGATGGATGGATGGAGGGAGGGATGAGGCATGGATGGATGGATGGATGGATGGATGGATGGATGGATGGATATATGGATGTAGAGAGGGGTGGATGGAGGGATGAATGGATGGAAGGAGGGATGAATGGATGGAGGGAGGGAAGAATGAATGGATGGAGGGATGGATGGATGGATGGATGGATATATGGATATATGGATGTAGAGAGGGATGGATGGAGGGATGAATGGATGGAAGAAGGGATGAATGGATGGAGGGATGAATGGAGGGAGAGATGGATGGATGGAGGGATGGATGGATGGATGGATGGAGAGAGGGAGGGAGGAATGGAGGGAGGGAGGCATGGATGGAGGGATTGAGGAAGAGAGGGAGGGAGAGATGAATGGACGGAGGGATGGATGGATAATGGATGATGGAGGGATGGCCAGGGCAGTAGCAGAGGGATGGAGAGTAGCAGAGGGGGATGCAGCTCTGCAGGCATCTGGGCAGGGATACACAGACGGATGGACGGACAGGGTTCAGAGCTGTGGGGACAGAGGGCCCAGGGGCGATGCTATGGCACACCGGGGTGCAGGACAGACAGTGGGACAGGGGTGCAGGGGGCCAGGAGGGGAGGGCTGGGGCGGCCAGGCTGGGCTGGGGGGGTTGGGATGTCTGGGTGTCTCTGGGAGTCTCTGGGTCGTTGCACTGAGCCTGCAACAGGAACAGGACCTTCAACACCCCCCAACACCGGGAGGCTGTCATGGGGCTCAGGGGGTTCAGGGAGAGGCCCCAATATGAGCAGGGCCCCACATTAGTGGGGCACAGGGGAGCTCAGACCTGCCTCTCACTGGAGGGGTTGTGGGGGTGCAGTGCAGTGAGGGTTCAGTGCCTAAAGGGGCTACACGGAACCTGGAGAGGGGCTTTGGACAAGGGCCTGTAGGGACAGGACAAGGGGAATGGCTTTAACCTGCCAGAGGGAAGACTGAGATGAGCTCTTAGGCAGAAGCTCTTCCCTGGGAGGGTACTGAGGTGCTGGCACAGGGTGCCCAGAGAAGCTGTGGCTGCCCCATCCCTGGCAGTGTTGAAGGCCAGGTTGGACACAGGGGCTTGGAGCAAGCTGCTCTAGTGGAAGGTGTCCCTGCTCATGGCAGGGGTTGGGAATGGAGGAGCCTTAAGGACCCTTCCAACACAAACCAGTCTGGGATTCTGGGATTCTACGCAGTGCAGTGTGGCACAGTGGGTGTAGTGCAGTGGGGTGCAGTGGGTACAGTGAAGTGGGGCACAGTGGGTGCAGTGCAGTGGGGTGCAGTGGGTACAGTGAAGGGGGGTGCAGTGGGTGAAGTGCAGTGCAGTGGGATGCAGTAGGTACAGCGAAGTGGGCAAAGCGGGTGCAGTGCAGTGGGGCACAGCAGCCCCAGCTCATTTCCTGCAGGAGAGACAGGCAGAGAATGCTGGGGGGATGTGGTGCAGTGCCATGTGGACACAGTGAGGTGCAGTGGGTCACAGCAGGGATGCAGTGCAGGTGCAGTGGTATTCAGTGAGGGTGCAGTGGGTCACAGAGGGGTGCAGTGCAGGTGCAGTGCAGGTGCAGTGCAGGTGCAGTGCGGGTGCAATGTGGGGCCCAGGGGGTGCAGGAGCCCATCTTCCCCCCTGCAGGAGCTGGGGGGGGGCACAACAGGACCGGGAGCAGCTGAATTCAGGAGCGGGGGGACGCAGTGGGTGCAGCATGGCCTAGAGGAAGCAAGGGGGAGCAGAGGGTCACAGTGGGGTGCAGTGGGGCTGTAGGGGGGTTGCTGTGGGGCACAGTGGGGCGGGGGGACTCACCTCTCGCAGAAGGTGTGCAGGCAGGGCAGCACCTTGGGGTTGCGGTACCGGTCCAGGCAGATGCTGCACACCAGGAACTGTTGGTCGATTTGCCGCACCACGGGGCTGGCGCCGGCCTCGCGTGTGGCCATGGCGGCGGCAGCGGCCCCACGGTGGCCCCACGGCGTCAGCCTGCAGGGATGGGCAGTGGGCACCCCACAACACCCCACAGCCCCCAGCCCCACACTGGTGCCCACTCACCCCCTGGCCCACATGCTCTTGGGGAGCTCCCCCTTAACCCCGCCATGCTCACAGCCCCAGAGCCAGCCCCACACCAGCCCTGCCCCACATGTCCCCATGACCCCCAGCTCTGCTCTGCACAAAGCATTGGGGTGAGCAGCACCCTTACCCCTGCCTGCCCCATGTCACCTGTTACAGGCCCCACAGCACTCACCCTGCAGCCCCATGGACCCACTACCTCACCCATGGCACCCACTCCCTAGCCCACCCTACGGCATCCCGTCTGCTCCAAGGCTCACACCCCCGTGCCCCATGGCACCCGCCCCCTTCTCCTACAGCACCCGCTGCCTGCCCCACAGCATCCCCTGCCTGCCCCACAGCACCCACCCCTTTACCCTACAGCCCCCACTGCCTGCCCCATGGCACACTTCGTACCCCATAGGACCCTACCCCCTCCCCTGCCAGCCCCACCCCCCCACCCCTACATACCCTCCCCCAGCCCCACACTAGCCCCACTGCGGCCGCTCCGCGACTCAGGCCCGGTCCCAGCCCCGCCCCGGCCGCCATTATGGGACCGGCTCTGAGGTGCTGGGGGGGGACATAGACACACACACAGCACCCCACATCTCCCCATAGCGCCCCACAGCCCGTGCCCATCGCCAGCCCCACAGCGGACACTCACCCCACACGCAGCCCCCAGCGCGCTGCGGCCCCCGAAGCATCCCGAGCGCGGCAGGGATGGGCAGGGGAGGCCGGGACGTACCATGGCGGGCGGGAGGGGGAACACTCGTTTTGTCCCCTCACTTACTATAAGAGATCCCACCCCCGGTGACCCACAACTTGGGGGGAGAGACGCGTCGCAAAGCGACGCGTCTCTCCCCCCAAGTTGTGGGTCACCGGGGGGGAGATGCCTTGGAAAGTGTGGGGCGAGAAGCTCACTCCCCCCCCCTTTCACACAAATGGTCGCGCCCAGTGCCTCCGCAGCCCCACCGCATCCCGCGGTACCCGCCCGTCTCCACGGCAACAGCATCCCCCAAAAGATGGGATGCGGGAAGAGGGATGGAGACGGGATGGGAGCTATGGGGAGAGGAGGAGATGGTGGGGGGTGAAGGCTCGAGGAGAAGGGGAAGTGTGGTGGAACATGGGGTCATGGCTGCAATGAGGGGACATAGTAGCCATAGGAGGACATGGTGGAGCCACTGGGGTCCCAATGTGTGACCCCCGCAATGTGTGACCTCCCCAGTGTGTGACCCCACAGTGTGTGGGTCCCGCTCTATTCCTGCATATCCAGCGGTGAGCAGCAGATGTGGGGCACAGGACTCCTGGAATCCTGAATCTGGGCGGGAGGGGCCTCAGGGCCCATCTGCTCCAGCCTTTCCCAGACAGCATGGCCCAGCCCCATCTGGCCCATCCACAGTGTCCAGCGCTGTGGAGTCACCCCTTCCCTGGGAACATCGTTCCAATGGGTGCTTGTTCTCATTGTGTCCAACTGCAATCCTTCCCAAGTCACCTGTGCCCATCACCTCATGGGACTCCTTGTAGAGGGAGTCTCCACCTTCCCTGCAGCCACCTTTAACCACAGGCACATGGGACCAGGTCTCCCTGAGCCTCCCCCTCTCCATGCTGACAGCTCCAGCTCACCCGGCCCTTCCTCATGCGCTGCCATCCCGGGGTTATCTGGGCATTCCTGGGCGCCAGACCTTCCCCTTGTCCTCATTGGATCCATCAGATCCCATCATCCTGCTCTATCCAGGTCATCCTGCTCCCTCTTCCCAAGTGCAGCCCCTCGGCTTGTTGCCACCCCCAGACTCCTTCAGTTTCATTCTCTCCTTTGAACTGTCACACACTTGATCTCAGCATCCAGATGATGCTGCTGGAGCGGGGACAGAGAAGGGCAATGGAGCTGGTGCAGGGCCTGGAGCACAGTGTGATGGGGAACGGCTGAGGGACCTGGGGGGTTCAGATGGAGAAGAGAAGGCTCAGGGGGGGACCTGATGGCTCCCTACTACTGCCTGAGAGGAGGATGGAGCCAGGAGGGGGCTGCACTCTGCTCCCAAGGAACAAGGGATGGGACAAGAGGAAATGGCCTCAAGCTGCACCAGGGCAGGGTTAGATGGAGCTGGGAAACAATTCTTTCCCCAAAGGGTGCTCAGCATTGGAACTGTGCTGCAGTAACCGTCCCTGCGAGTACTCACACACAGTGGAGATGAGGCCTCAGGGCCATGGGTCAGTGGTGGCCTTGGCAGCGCTGGGAGCAGTTGTACTGGATGACCTTGAAGCTCTTTCCCACCCACTGGTTCTATGGCTCCACATGGAATCAGTGGGGAACCTCCCAGTGCCTCAGGAGGAATGTCGGCTCCTGCACACACCAATGGTCCATGAACCAGCAGCTGATGGAAAACTGCCCACTTAGCACCAGTGGCACCAGGAACAGCACCAGTAGCACCAGTAGCAGCAGTGACACCAGTAGCACCAGCAGCTTCCCTTCAAATCATAGATCATGGAATGGTTTGGGTTGGAAAGGACCTTAAAGCTCCAGCTCCAACCCCTGCCATGGGCAGGGACACCTTCCACTAGAGCAGCTCCAAGCCCGTGCCCAAGCTGGCCTTGAACACTGCCAGGGATGGGGCAGCCACAGCTTCTCTGGGCAACCCATTCCAGTGCCTCAGCACCCTCACAGGGAAGAACTTCTTCCTTATCTCCAACCTGAACTTCCTGTTTCAGTTTGAGCTCATCACCCCTTATCCTATTGCTCCAGTCCCTGATGAAGAGTCCCTCCCCAGCATCCCTATAGGCCCCCTCAGATACTGGAAGGCTGCTCTGAGGTCTCCACACAGCCTTCTCTTCTCCAGGTTGAACAACCCCAACTTTCTCAGCGTATCTTCGTATGGGAGGTGCTCCAGCCCCTGATCATCCTCGTGGCCTCCTCTGGACTTGTTCCAACACTTCCATGTCCTTTTTACGTTGAGGCTTAAACCACGACAGGACACCAGGACTGCACACAATACCCCAAGTGAGGTCTCACAAAAGCAGAGCAGAGGGGCAGGATCACCTCCATGACCTGCTGGTCATGCTCCTTTGGATGCAGCCCAGGATACAGTTGGTTTCTGGGCTGCGAGCGCACACTGCAGCCGCCTCATGTTCATTTTCTCATCAACCAACAACCCCAGGTCCTTCTCCCCGCAGGGCTGTTCTGAATCTCTTCTCTGTCCAAACTGTAGCTGTGCCTGGGATTGCTCCGACCCAGGTGTAGGACCTTGCTCTCGGCATGGTTAAACTTCATGAAGCTGGCATTGTCCCACCTTTCAAGTATGTCCAGGTCCCCCTGGATCCCTTCCCTTCCCTCCAGTGTATCAACTGCAACACACAGCTTGGTGTCACCGGCAAAGATGTTGAACAAGTTCGATTCCAACACCGATCCCTGACGGACACCATTTCCCTTCCCCTTCCCCTCCCCTCCCTTCCCGATGCACATGGGGGTCCTGCAGCCCCTCCATCCCACCGCTGGTGGCTTTACCCAGAGGCAGCGCCGGCTCCAGGACTCGCAGTACAGGGACTCCTGCAGCACACCCAGCAGAGCCCCCCCCGGTGCTGCTGGGCCAGGCCAGGCTGCTCAGCAGCTGCAGCACCCGTGACGCTGGAAGTGGCTGCACCCAGAGACCATACCCTGCCCCCAGCTCCCCATGGGCTGTTCCTGTGTTGGTGCTGGAGCAGGGCTGGGAAGCAGGGCCAAGAAGCAGCAGCGGGGCCGGGAAGCAGCAGCAGGGCTGGGAAGTGGGGCTGGGAAGTGGTGCCAGGAAGCAGAAGTGGGGCCAGGAAGTGGGGCCGGGAAGCAGCAGCATGGCTGGGAAGTAGGGCCGGGAAGCAACAGCAAGGCTGGGAAGTAGGGCCGGGAAGCAACAGCAGGGCTGGGAAGTGGGGCAGGGAAGTGGAGCAGGGAAGTGGGGCTGGAAGTGGGCCGGGAAGCAGCAGCAGGGCTCTGTTGACACATCGGCGGCAGGACATTAGGGATGAGACACTTTATTAGCACGAGGAAAACACTCCTGAGAATCCAAGGCCCGGGGCTGGAGCCAGAGTCCAGCGCAGAGCCACCGGCACCAAGTCTGGGTGGGAATCCCCCACTGGAGGCACCGGCACTGCCATCCCCTTCCCGCTGCCACCAGACAGGCCTGGCAGCTGCTGACAAATTCCTAATCCCAACGGAGGCTCCTGATCATGATGGAGGTTCCCAATCCTGATGGAGGCCACAGATCCGCATAGCCCAGTCTGGAGCAGCATGAGCTCCCGCTCAGTGTCGGCGGGCTCAGCCCAGCACCAGGCCCAGATCCATCCTGGTGCTGGATCCATCCTGGGGCCACCCACCTGCTACGTGCCCGCCCTGGGAGCCGCTGGGGGTTCGGAGGGGGCTGCAAGAAGTGCCGGGTCTTGGGATGCTGAATCGGCCGCGCGGCGCTGCAGGATGCCAGGCATCAGTGCCACGTAGGAGCGCATGAGGCGGTGGTTGGAGTGCACCAGCTTGGAGGCACAGCTGTCGAGGCAGGATTCCTGCAGGATGGTGACCCAGGATCAGTGGATTGAGGAACAAGAGGGGATCAAGAACCAGGGGATCAGGGAATCAAGAATCAAGGACCAAGGGATCAGGGACCTGTGGATCAGGGATGGAGGAACATGGGATCAGGGCATCCAGGACTAGGTTATCCAGCATCAAGGACCAAGGGACCATGGTAATGAGGATCAGGGGATGAAGGATCAGGGGGTCAGGGACCTGGGACCAGAGGATGAAGACAGAGGGAATGAAGGAGCACGGGAATACAGATCAGGACCAAGGGCTCGAGGACCGGGGAAGAGGAATCAGGGGACGGGAGAGTGAGGGGATCTGGGACGAAGGACCGGGAACAGGGTCCGGGCATGGCGCGTGGGGATCCCCGGTCCCGCCGCACCTCGCCCCCGGTGAGCAGCCGGTAGTTGAGGTTACAGACACAGCGCCGGAAGCAGAGCTCGGTCATGCGGTTGTACACCAGCAGGAAGTCCCGCAGCTGCAACACACCGGGCCCGGCACATCACCGCCGCGGCACCGCATCACCCACCCCGGTACCGGCACGGTGACATCGCTCACCGCGGCACCAAAACAGCACCCTGCGGCCCCGGCCCCGCATCGCCCCCAGCACCCCGCGGCCCCGGTCCGCCCTCACGCTGCGCAGCTGCTGCCGCTGCTCCTCCGCCACCGCCTCCATGGCCCGGTCCGAGCCCCGCTTCAGTCCGGCGTCACCTCCGGCCCGGCTCCCGGCGGCCTCCGCCGCCCGTGACGTAACGTCCGGCGTGTCCCGGCGAGCGGAGCGGCGGCGGCCGCGGCCGAGAAGGTGGGGGGCAACCGGGAACGGGAGCAGGAGCGGGCACGGGCACCGGCACCCGCAGCCCAGGGCCGCAGTGGTGCCTGCGCGGGGGGCGCGCCGGGCCCCCCTTCCATTCGGGGCGGGAACGGGCCGGTGAGGGTCCGGCCGCGGAGCGCGGCCTGAGCAGGGCGGTACGGCGGCGCCGGGAGCGGGGGGCTCCTGCAGCGCAGAGCTGGGGGCCGGGAGCGGGGAGCACCGGGCACCGCGGAGCGATGGGGCCGGCCCGCGGTGTCCCTCGGCCGTGCCCCCGGCCCAGCGGGTACCGGAGCGGGTGGGGCGGCCCTGCGGGAGCTCTGGAATGTGGCTGGACCGGTCCGGCCACTGCGCGGCCCCGCTGCCCCCCCATGGGCCCGGCTGTGGACGTGGCTCAGGGCTTGGATACGCCGGGCCCGGCGCCAGCCCTGACCGGGGACAGCTCCATCGCCGGCGGCAGTGCAGGGTGGGGGGAGCCCGGACTTGGAGAGCTCCGGGAGGGGCGGCTCCGGAGGCTGCAGCCGGGACCTCGAGTCCTGGGGCTGCTTGAGCGAGGCCAGAGGAGGCCACGGAACTGCTGCAAGGGCTGGAGCAGCTCTGCTCTGGAGCCAGGCTGAGAGAGCTGGGCTGGGGCAGCCTGGAGAAGAGAAGGCTCCTGAAGGGGAGACCTGAGAGCAGCTCCAGTGTCTAAAGGGGCTCCAGGAAACCTGGAGAGGGGCTTTGGACAAGAGATGTAGGGACAGGCCAAGGGGAATGGCTTTAAGCTGCCAGAGGGGAGACTGAGATGAGCTCTTGGGCAGAAGATCTTCCCTGTGAGGGTGCTGAGGTGCTGGCCCAGGGTGCCTGAGAAGCTGTGGCTGCCCCATTAGTGGCAGTGTTGAAGGCCAGGTTGGACACAGGGGCTTGGAGCTGCTCCAGTGGAAGGTGTCCCCAGCAGGGGGTTGGAGCTGGAGGAGCTTTAAGGTCCCTTCAACCCACACCAGGCTGTGATTCTATTCCAAGGGACTGCAGTGCTGGGCAGTGGCTGTGGAAGCCGCTGTGGGGGCTCCTTGGTGCCCCAGGAGCTGCCCTTATGGGTCCTGCCCTGTACCATGGGGATGTTGTCTCCATCCGGACCTGCTCCCTATCTCCATCCCTGTGTCCCTGCAGGGCCTGAGGATGTCGGACGGTATCATGAGCAAAGCGGCCACCATGGAGATCCCCATCAGCAGCAACGGGGACACAGGCAGCCTGCCCGAGGACGACGGCCTGGAGCAGGTTCAGGGCTGGGATGTGCTGGGGCGTGCTGGGATTGCTGGATCCCTGGTGTGTTCCGTGCTCTTCTTCACCTCCTGCCTTTGCTCCAGGACCTGCAGCAAGTGATGGTGTCGGGGCCCAACCTCAATGAGACCAGCATCGTGTCAGGCGGCTATGGGGGCACAGCCGAGGGCATCATCCCCACCAGCAGTATGAAAGGTACCAGGGGGCTGGGGCTGTGGCCAGGGAGGAGGAGAAGGAGATGTCCCATCACAGGAAGATGGGGTCGGCAGCATGTCCCACCACGTGATTCTGCTTCTGTACAACCTCTCCATGCCAGGATGGTGGCTCTTGCTCCTTCATCCCTGCCAGGTCTTTGTTCTGCTGCCGCTGTGGAAGGATCTGGTGTATTCTCTCCATCCCTGGGTGGATGAGGGGCTCTGGAGATGCACTGGTGCCTGTGGTGGTACCAGAGAACCAGGATTGGCCTCTCCACATCTCCGAGCCTGGTGCTCTTCACTCTCCACTTATTCCCTCTTCTCTTTGCTCAGGATGGGTTGTGGGTGCTCCGCAGCAAGGCTGCAGGTGTCCTGCCTGCAGAACACAGAGGCAGGAAGTTCAGGTTAAATGTGAGGCAGAAGCTCTTCCCTGGAGGGTGCTGAGGCGTTGGCACAGGGTGCCTGAGAAGCTGTGGTTGCCCCATCCCTGGCAGTGTTCAAGGCCAGGTTGGACACAGGGGCTTGGAGCAAACTGCTCTAGTGGAAGGTGTCCCTGCCTGTGTCAGGGGTTGGAGCTGGATGAGCTTTGAGGTCTCTTCCAACCCAGACCAGGCTGCGATTTGATGAGATGTGCAGGCAGATGTGCCACAGCCCTGACGCTCTGCAGGCCCTGCACCCTAGGTGCTGTGCCAGGCGCTGCTGGCTCAGTGAGTCTGTGGTGCTGCCAGGCTGTGCCGTGGTCCCTATGTGCCCTGGTCACCATCCCCATGGTCACTGTCCCCATGTCACCATGTGTCCTGGTCACCATCCCTGTGTCTCCATCACTCCCGGCTCATCTGGTGCTCGGTTCACCAGGTGCAATGACGCTGCCCTGGATTCTGTGCAGGTTGCAGCCGTATCCAAGTTCACATCACACTCATCTGCTGCTGTTGCTCTCCCTGCTGCCGCCCTGTCCCCATCCCTGCCCGCTCCCTGTCCCTGCTCTCTGCCCATCCCTGCCCTGTCCCTGCCCATCCTGTACCTATGCTGCCCTGTGCTCCTGCCTGCTGGCCACTCCATTCCAGGCTGTCTTGTCCAGCCTCGTGCAGTCCGAGGAGCATCCAGCGTGTGCCCCAGCGCGGCCGCTGCCCGCAGGATGGCTGACCCCGACCAGGCTGCAGGTACTGCGGCCAGGCGCTGCCGGGCAGTCCTGGGTGATGGTGCTGCTGTGGCTCTGGGTCCTGGTGCCAGGGCTGAGGCTGCTGCTGTGGTGCCAAGGTGGGACCTGGGAGGAGCCCATGTGTGGCCTCCCCACGCTGCCAGTGCCTTTTCTGCCCCAGTGAGGATGATGATGGGCAGGATGATGCTTGGGGCAGCACTGGGACCAGGGGGGCGGGAGCAGAGGCTGTTCCCTGCGTGAAACCTCGTGGCAGGGCTCAGAGGAGCAGGTTGTGTGCTCGGTCACACTGGGAGCGGGGCTGGAGTGGAAAGGGGATTGCTGCTGCCCTACAAGGGCCCTGTGGGGATCTGGAGCCCCAGGGCATGCGGAGCTGTCTCTGTCGCAGGCTCGGGGCTGCACCAGGCGCATCCCAGCCCTGTGGGTGGAGGGGAGGAGATCGTGCGCGGCATCGCTGTGGAGAAGTTTGACATTGTCAAGAAGTGGGGGATCAACACGTACAAGGTGAGGGCTCCGGAAAGACACGGCCAGAGTAAGGCTGGGATGACACCAGTGGGATGAGGTTCAACAGGCAAAGTGCTGGTCCTGCAATTTGGACCACAGCCACCCCATGCAATGCTCCAGGCGTGGGGAAGAGCGGCTGGAAACTGCTCATGGGAAAGGAGCTGGGAGTGCTGAGTGACAGAGCTGAACACGAGCAGCTTGTGCCCAGGCAGCCACGAAGCCACCAGCATCCTGTCCTGTATCAGCACCAGTGCGGTAGCAGGGGCAGGGCAGTGATTGTGCCCCTGTGCTGGGCACTGGTGAGGCTGCACCTCGAATCCTGTGCTCAGCTCTGGGCCCCTCACTACAGAGAGGACATTGAGGTGCTGGAGTGGGGCCAGAGAAGGACACTGAAGCTGGAGCAGAGCCTGGAGCACAGTGTGATGGGGAACGGCTGAGGGGTCCTGGGGGTTCAGTCTGGAGAAGAGAAGGCTCGGGGGGACCTGATGGCTCCTACAACTGCCTGAGAGGAGGATGGAGCCAGGAGGGGCTGGGCTCTGCTCCCTAGGAACAAGGGATGGGACAAGAGGAACCGGCCTCAAGCTGCATCAGGGCAGGTTTAGATGGATCTGAGGAACAATTCCTTCCCCTAAAGGGTGCTCAGGCATTGGAAGAGGCTGCCCAGGGCAGTTCTGGAGCCACCTTCCCTGCAAGTGCTCACACACTGTGTAGCCAAGGCCATCAGTGCCATGGGGTAGTGGTGGCCTTGGCAGTGCTGGGGAGCAGTTGCACTGCATGATGTTGAAACTCTTTCCCAGCCTGGTTGGTTCTGTACCTCCCGGGGTGCAGGAGGGTGCATTGGGGCTGTCCCGCAGTGCTTCCCCCCCGTCCAACCTTGCTCCTCCCGCAGTGCACGAAGCAGCTCATCTCAGAGCGGTTCGGCCGTGGCTCCCGCACGGTGGACCTGGAGCTGGAGACACAGATCGAGCTGCTGCGGGAGACCAAGCGCAAGTACGAGAGCGTTCTGCAGCTGGCGCGGGCCCTCACTTCCCACTTCTACAGCCTGGTGCAGACGCAGCATGCACTGGGGGACGCCTTCGCCGACCTCAGCCAGAAGTCACCGGAACTCCAGGTACCCGACAGACCTGAGCCGCGTTCCCTCCTCTGCATCCCCTGCGCTGCATCCCCTGAGCCGCATCCCCCTGCACCACGTCTCCTGTGCTGTCCACTGCACTGTGGGTCCTCATGAACTGCGGATCCCCATGAGCTGCAGGTCCCACTGCAATACCCCAGGTGCATGTGGACGAGGAGGACAGTCATGTAATCCATGAGCTGTGCTCAGTTATCCATGAGCTGATTCTGGGTTCTTGGATCCTGGTTTGTGCCATCCCGGCCTCATGTGTCCTGTCCTGCAGGAGGAGTTTGGGTATAATGCAGAGACGCAGAAGCTGCTCTGCAAGAACGGAGAGACGCTGCTAGGTGCCGTCAACTTCTTCGTCTCCAGCATCAACACACTGGTCAACAAGACCATGGAGGACACGCTCATGACGGTCAAGCAATATGAGACAGCCAGGTAGGATGTAGCTACAGTGCTGTGAGGTGCCGTGGGGCAGCCGTGGGGCAGCTGAGGCTCAGAGCCATGCTCAGAGCCATACTCCCTCCATACAGGCTGGAGTATGACGCGTACCGCACGGACCTGGAGGAGCTGAGCATGGGCCCGAGGGATGCCGGCACCTTGAGCCGCCTGGACGCAGCCCAGAGCCACTTCCAGAGCCACAAGGACAAGTACGAGAAGCTGCGGGCAGACGTGGCCATCAAGCTGAAGTTCCTGGAGGAGAACAAGGTGGGGGCTTCATCATGGCTTCGGGGGGCCGTTTGGGGGTCTGGCTTTTTTGGGCCATTTTTGATGGATCTTTTTTTGGAGGCTGCATTTTGGGGCTGCATTTGGGAGTCACCTTTTGGGGCTGCCTTTTAAGGGGTCTTTTTTGGGGGCTACCATTTGCTGATGCCTTTTGGGGGATGGCTTTTGGGGGGGCTGCCTGCTGGGAGATGCCTTTTTGAGGGCCTCCTTTTGGTAGCTGCCCTTTGGGGGACAGTCTTGGGGGTCCTTATTTTGGGTTCTGTGCTTTGGAGCTGCCATTCGGGGGCTCCTTTTAAGGTTCAGCTTTTTGGGGCTCCTTCCTGGGGTTGCCATTTGGGGGCCTTTTTGGGGTCCTCCTATTTGGATGCAGCCATTTGGGTTGCACCCTTTTGAGCCTTCCTCTTTTTGAGTGGCTGTTTTGGGTGGCTGCTTAGGGGGGTCACCCTTTGGGAGGCTGCTCTCTCCGGTGCCACTGGCGGGTGCCAGTGGTGACCAGCGGTCCCCCTTGCGGTGCCGCAGGTGAAGGTGATGCACAAGCAGCTCCTGCTCTTCCACAACGCCATCTCCGCCTACTTCGCGGGCAACCAGCAGCAGCTGGAGCAGACGCTCAGGCAGTTCAACATCAAGCTGAAGCCACCGGGCGCCGAAAAGCCGTCATGGCTGGAGGAGCAGTGAGCACGGACACAGATCGGGATGGGGCCCTGGGAGCCGCTGTGCCCCCAGCCCAGGGACCCCCCCAGCAGAGGGACCCCCTTGCCGCGGCCGGGACACCCCAAACCCCCCCGTCCCCCCGCCCA
Source organism: Myiopsitta monachus (assembly GCA_017639245.1). Classification (NCBI taxonomy): domain Eukaryota; kingdom Metazoa; phylum Chordata; class Aves; order Psittaciformes; family Psittacidae; genus Myiopsitta; species Myiopsitta monachus. The sequence continues at coordinate 98,088,210 of CM029919.1, read as the reverse complement.
GCGCAGGTGTGTCAGGGTCCAGGGAGTGGTGGTGCTGGGGGGCTCCGGGATCACCCCGTGTTCCCCTGGATGAGCCCTGTGGATCCCCAGGCTAGGCCCCTGCATCCCCCCCAGCCCGTGGGGTGCCTCTGACCCCCCCGCGGGCACTGGTGGCTGCTCTGGGGGCATCCGGGAGCTGAAGGACACACAGAAACACGCGTTTCCCCTTGTCACAGGACACACGCACATGTCCCGTCAGCAGGACACACTGACACATGCGTGTCCCCTCCCGCAGGACATGCAGAAACACATATGTCCCTTTTCAACAGACACACACGCATGTCCCTTCTGCAGAACACTGACATGTGTGTCCCCCTTTCCACAGGACATACAGGAACATGTGTCTCTTCTGCGGGACACATAAAAACATGCATGTCCCCTCTGCAGGACACACAGACATGTCTCCTCTCACCACAGGACACATAGAAACACGTATGTCCCCTCCCTGCAGGACACACACGAAACACACGTGTCCCCCCTGCAGGACACACAACACACACATGTCTCACCTGCAGGACACACACACACACACACATGACACACATGTTCCCCTCGCAGGACACACGCTGTTCCT